>CM027124.1:4710269-5144801 GCA_015476505.1 Urochloa ruziziensis | reverse complement strand
GCCGTGCTCTACCAGCTGGACTGCATCATTGATGACTTCCTGTTCTGTTGGTTAATTGTAGTGCTCAAGCTGCAGTGCAAGAAAGACATCGCAGTCTCACAGCTCATTGTGTTGTTTGTCTGTGTCGGAACACAGATTGTTTGGCAATCTCGATTGTTGCATCACACTTCGGTGCTTGCCAATGCTCATCATAGATCTTGTGCTCTCGACATGTATGTGTTGCTTTCGATCCCGATATCAACACGCTCGCATATTATATCGTGCTAACTGCCGAGCAATACATCAAGAGGTAAATATGGATGTGTGGCATGAAACTATTAGTAATATATAATTGAGCCAATTACTGAAACTCTAACGGATACTGTGCGGTTACCATGCCGTGGTACGATGAAAAGAGGTAAAATTAGGATTGGACTCTAACTAATACACGTCGATATTAGATTTCATCTCTAAAATAGAAAACAATTTAATTGGTACGTACTCTTTGGCTTAACATGGGCTGTCAGGTCATCATAAATTTTAATGATGTATATTATTTATTTTAAAAATTTTAATTTTGATGCTTATATGTCGTATTTGACTTGGACTCAAGTTTTATGTATTTTTATTTTTAATTCTGAATTTCGTTTTTTTCTTATATTATTTGGCATGGACTCTTTAGACTAACCTAGACCGTTAGATCTTCATAAAATCCTACGGCTTATATCCTTCTCTTTTTTAGATTAACGTGGGATTTTCTAGACCCTCTCGACGAACGTGGTGGCTCCTTTTGCTTCTGCTTTATTAAGATAATAGATGTAGAAATTTTTTCTGCGAAAAAATTGTCCAACGTTTGAGAAAAATATTTTGCATCAAAATTTTGAGCAAACTTTTCATAGGGAAAAAATGTGACAAAATGTTTTGAAAAAAGTTTTGCAACAAGATTTGGAGCAAAAGGTGAAAAACTTTTTCAGAAAATTTTTGCAACAAACTTTTCTCGCTGAAAAAAAAGAAAAAAAATTGATTCGTACCTGCGCGGCCGGCCGGCGTCGCCCTATCCGTCGATGCCGTGGCCACCGCGCCGGGCCTCGCCGGGCCGCCGCTGCCATGCCAACGCCCGCCGGGGCCAGCGCCGCCGCCCACCGGGGCACGCACGCCGGAGCCGCGCCGACGCCCGCCAGCGACGGATCTGGTCTTACCTCGGAAGCGCCGCCGCGCCTGCCGCCGCGCCTGCCGCTGCGCCCGCCGCCGGGCGGATCTTCATCGACAGGAAAGAGAAAGAAAAAGAGGTGCGGCGGCGTCAAATGAAGGAGTGGTGCTGGGAACCAGAGACGCGCGCGCGGTAGGGACGAAATAGCTGGGCCGTATGGGTTCCACTCACATGGGAAGCGGGCATAATTTCGGGCGTGATGCACGCTGCTCGGGTCAATCGAGCGTGACAGTGGAAAGTTACGGCCGAGAGTAAATTTGGGATTTCGTGCCTATCGTCCAGACGGCCTCGCAGCCGCGTCACAACTGACGGGCTCAATACGCGCCTGCGTGCGCGCGCTCGCTGGTGTGTCCTCCGTCCATGGAGGGCAAAGGCTTCTACCGGCACGCGCCAAAGGCCAGGACCACGAGCGCTTCGATGACGCCGCTGGCCTGAGTGCCATGCCCACATGACAGTCACAGCACCATTTACCGGGACGGTGCTCCGGTGACCGGTGAGGCTCTGCGCGCGCGCGGCCGGCGCGCCGGCGGCATCTACGCAGTGCAGAAACTCTCCGCAATGGCGCTGAGGTCGTAGAGGATGCAGCAGCTCTCGCTCTTCAGAGCCGGCGGAACGCCACGGCCCGCCGCCCCGATCCCGGCGTCCGAGCTTGACGAGGCATCGCACGTGCAGCAGCATGCACTCTTAATTTTACAGGACGCCTCTGTTCACAAACCCATTGTCTGAAGATGCAACATACGGATCGGGGTACTACTGCACTAGTGCAGCACTGCAGTTAGCCGGTTACGAGTTCGATCCCGAGTCGAACCATCGAGTCCGTTACAAGTGAGCAGTAATCCGATCTAGATCGACTCCGTGTGCCAACTGATGTTCCGTCCGACCAACAGTGAACAGTCCATATAAGGCGACCCAGGCCTGGATGCATCATCGATCCTACTATCTCCCAACACACCAACACGCCTCTCTACTCTACAAGAGACTTGGAGAGCAGCTAGTAGATTATCCATGGCGTCCGAGGACCTTGTGCAGCTGCTGGCGCGCGCCGAGGCGGTGGACTTGAAGCAGGCGGAGGTGATGCACCTCATCACGGTGGCCACGGTCGAGAGCCTCGCGTCGGGGGAGATCGTGCCCGGGGACCCCGAGTTCGCGGCCACCGCCGCGCGCGGCGAGGCGATGGCGCTCGAGGTGATCCGCAGCGCGGCGGAGTCGGTGGCCATGTTCGCGCGAAAGGCCGCCGAGTACGCGGCAGCGGCGCCCGAGGACGGCGGGGAGGCCGTGGCCGTGGCCGAGGCCATACGGAGGCAGGCCGCCAGCGCCGCCGCGCTGGCCTCGCTCGCCGAGAAGTTCGCCGCCTTCATGTGCCGCGCCGCCGCGCCGCCCCTGCCCGCCGCCGGCGTACATTCGGAATCGGACTCGGACTCGGCGGAGGTGCCAGCGCGGCCCGCCACCGCGAGGCCCAGGCGGCGCAACGCCAGATACTTCGGCCCGGAGTGGTCCAACTGATCGAGCAAGGCCGGCTAGCTTTCTGTCGATAGGGGTGGGCAAAAATTCACCGAAACCGATTTAACCGACCGAACCGAACCGATTTAACCGAAAATGTCGGTTAACCGAATTTTTTATGATCTATTCGGTTAAGACTTTGGCACTATTAGGTTAACCGAAATTTATTCGGTTATGAATTGGCGTTAACCGAATTAACCGATTAACCGAAATTCTTTCTAACTTATTATATTAAACACTAAAAGTGTGACCATTTACATATTCAAATGTATTTTTAGGAGACTTTATTTCTTAGAAGCATTATTTGTTGTTTTCCCCTTTTGTTTTATTGCATGACCATGTCTAGTTAGGTGTTTTCCAATATGATTATGTTGTAGCATTATCTTCTATACAAGTATAATATGTATTACGGTTAACCGATTAACCGAACCGATTTAACCGAAACCGAATTGGGTCGGTTAATCAATTTTGATGGATAAATTCGGTTAACAGTTTGTCATAACCGAAATATATTAAAACCGAATTAACCGAACCGAATTAACCGATTTAACCGAATGCCCAGGCCTATCTGTCGAAGCTGCTGGCTCGTTTCTTCAGCAGAGATGATAGGAGGGATTTTTCGCCCATTTCTTTGTTGATGATCGATGAAAGTAATCCTTCAGTTGGCGGACACCACAATCTGTAGACATGCAAGGATGCCGCTATGGTATTTGCTAGTGCACTTTTCACGGTGTGCTCTGCTAGACTGCATGCTACTGGACCGTGAATTACGATTTTTTCCAGTTTTTGTTGATGATTTCTCCGTAACTAAATAATTATGAGAAATGTCCGACATTTTAATAATTTGGACCATGAGTTGATGAGCGATTGTTGAAGAGGTTTTTATTTGATTGCGAATACCGCGATGTGAAAAACTCAAGCCCTTGAGTTTGGCCAGTGCACGATTTGTCTGTCATAAACTCTCCGAAGGGAGTTGATGAAATTTGCGACGGCTCTGAAGGCTGTATTATGTCACCCTGCAAAAAGAACCATATATATAGCTGAGGAAGCGGTAAACCATAACAAATTTAAAATTTTATTTGAAAATAACAATTTTTAAAATCTTAGTTCAAATAATAACAGCTTTTTTTTTTGAAACAAACCAGGCAGAAGAGCTGCCGATTATATTAAAAAGAAGATGAAGCCTAGACTGGACAAAACAACAAATGAAAAAACAACAACCTGCGGGTTGGATTGGGTCATCAACAATGTGTTGTTGAATAATAACAATTTTAAAATGCACCCCATTTTAAAATTCTTAAGTTGCGAGGGATGAGGCGCTGAAGTTTTTTTTTACAAGAGATGAGGCGCTCAAGTTTTTTGTGAGGGATGCGGATAAATATGAAAGTGCATACATCAGTGCTCCAGGTCTGTGCTTATATGATGTCGGCTCAATGACTCGAAATCCGTTTCAGGGCAACATTCGGCGCAGGTCATGCTAGTAGCGGGCGCCCGGTTCACTTCAACCAACCTCGGCGACGGTGGTGGCGACGTCCGAGCCCCACCAGCGTCTTTCCGGATCTTCCCACCAGCGTGCCCGCACCGCCGCTAGCGTCAAGTGGCCCCGCTGGCTTCGAGGGCGGCCGTGGTGGTCGGGATCCAACACAAGCACGCTCCGAGACTCGACGGGGGCGGGCGGGAGGGTCGAAATTCCGACGCGGAAGCCGGGCGCCATGGTCCCCGTGACCCATTTCAGGCACCTTGGAGCGCGGCGCCGATCGAGCCAACCTGTACCCGCACCGATGCAGCGCAGCCGATCTCGAGCTCTCATCTCATCCGTGGGGCGCCCTCGCTGGCCGTCTCCGCCGTCGAGGCCGCCGCCGCTCCTCGGTGCACCTGCTTGCTGCCCGCCCCTCCTGGTGGGCGCCCGCCGCTGCCAGCGCAGGGCGGGGAAGTGGCGCCGGAGGCTGCTTCATGCTCATGTGGGAGTCCAACGGCGCTGCGCGTGCCGGCGCCCTCGGTCCAGCATCGGCGGCACGCCTTACACAAGTTGCTCGCCCTTGAGGTGTTCGACGAAATGCCGAGCTCAAGAGCACCTGACATGCGGTTCCGTTGCCACGTCATCCAAAACCTGTCAACTGGGCGTCAACAATTCAACGAACCTGGGCATGTGCTTATGATGTGGTGGGCTCGAAATCCAATTCAAGGAAACATTCGGCCCAGGTCATGCTTGCAGCGGGCGCTTGGCTTCCCGCTGCCCCCCTCCGTCGTCTTCTACGGTGATCATATAGCTTGCTCCCCTCCCTGTTCCCAGAACGCCAGGCTCCCCTCTTCCAATCCCTCTCCTTCGAAAAACGAAAAGGTTCTTCCACAATCCCGCTCAGCTGTCCGGTGTGCAACATGACGCAGATGATAGGTAGCAGCAATAGCGAGCAGCATTATTCCCCCGCAAGGAAGAGGCAGAGGATGACGGGAGGGAACGAAGGGAGCAGGTTCGCTCAGGAAGACCGGTAGGAGTTCTGCCATTGATGGTTCTTCGATTAGTTTTGGCATTCTGGAGTGTTTCTTTGAACTGCCGATTCTTTCCCAATTTCCCTGTTTCTTGAACCAAAGGTGTCGTTTCTTGAATAGTTGAACTCTGACGATTTTCTTGATTCTTGAGTCCGTGCGCAATTCTTGCGCGTTTTCTTGGATCCTTTCCAGATGCACGAATTAGCGAGTAAGCATGTGCTCTTCTTGCCTTCGTTCTGGTTTTGTTCTCGTGTTTCCTGAATTAGGGTGTTGTTTCTTGAACAGTTGAACTCTGCCGTTTTTCTTGATTCTTGAATCCTTGCTTGGTGTGTAGTTCTTCCCCGTTTTCTTGGATCCTTGCCATCTGCACGAATTGGCTAGTAAGCATGTGCTCTTCTCGCCTTCGTTCTGGTTTCCTTCTCATGTTTCTTGAATCAGGGTGTCATTTCTTGAATTCTTGCCGGTGTCCTTGAATCCTCTACTTACCTGGGTGCGGAATCAGAGGGTAACCATGTCTTCTTTGCTTCATGCAGCTTTACTCCCTGTCAGCAGAAGCTGGCGGTCAGTACAGAAGCTGCATTTGCTTTGTGCAGTTCTAGACCCGACCAAGCGAAGGCAACGGTGGAGGTGACAGGGGCGGAGGAGCAGACGGCAAAGAGGATAAGCAATCCTCAATCTTGCCCGAGCATCACACAGACAGAGAACAGGTAAGATTGCCAGTGCGTTTCTTGAAATTCCAGAGAATAATGCAGATTGACCAACTTGTTCACAAATGGAAAACAAGACTTGTTACACCCATGCATGATTAAGCTGCAGTAACATATCTGCACTGCACTTAGCTATAGGATGGCAGCACTAAATCTGAAGAACATCTCTGCACTTTCAGCTTTTTGCCGCCTTACTGTAACAAGTAGTTCTGGTTGTCTCCATTGAGAATGCCCTTTGTGCCTCTTGCTCTTTGGAGGTATTATGGTTAGACTACCTGACACTTCAAATTTGCGGGTGTTTCCAAACTCTATAATTTTGTTGTTCTTGCCGGATTTCCCTGTCGTGTTTCTTTGAACTCCCTCTGCGGATTCTTGCCAGATTTCCCTGTTTCTTGAACCAAAGGTGTCGTTTCTTGAACAGTTGAACTCTGCCGGTTTGCTTGATTCTTGAGTCCGTGCGCAGTTCTTGCGCGTTTTCTTGGATCCTTTCCAGATGCACGAAATAGCGAGTAAGGGTGTTGTTTCTTGAACAGTTGAACTCTGCCGTTTTTCTTGATTCTTGAATCCTTGCTTGGTGTGTAGTTCTTCCCTGTTTTCTTGGATCCTTGCCATCTGCACGAATTGGCTAGTAAGCATGTGCTCTTCTCGCCTTAGTTCTGGTTTCCTTCTCATGTTTCTTGAATCAGGGTGTCATTTCTTGAATTCTTGCCGGTGTCCTTGAATCCTCTACTTACCTGGGTGCGGAATCAGAGGGTAACCATGTCTTCTTTCTTCTTGCAGCTTTACTCCCTGTCAGCAGAAGCTGGCGGTGAGTACAGAAGCCGCATTTGCTTTGTGCAGTTCTAGACCCGACCAAGCAAAGAGGATAAGCAATCACAGAGAACAGGTAAGATTGCCGCTGCGTTTCTTGAAATTCCAGAGAATAATGCAGATTGCCAACTTGTTCACAAAATAGAAAACAAGACTTGTTACACTCATACGTGATTAAACTGCAGTAACATATCTGCACTGCGCTTAGCTATAGGATGGCAGCACTAAATCTGAAGAACATCTCTACACTTTCAGCTTTTTGCCTCCTTACTGTAACAAGTAGTTCTGGTTGTCTCCAGTGAGAATGCCGTTTGTGCCTCTTGCTCTTTGGAGGTATTATGGTTAGACTACCTGACACTTCAAATTTGTGGGTGTTTCCAAACTCTACAATTTTGTTGTTCTGTGCACTAATGAAATTCCGGCGTAGCCCTTGGTGGAAAAAAACATGTGCTCCGCTCGCCTTTGCTTACCTTCTGTTTCTTGAATCAGGGTATTGTTTCTTGAATTATTGCCAGTTTTCTTGAATCCTCTGCTTGCCTGGGTGAGGAAACCAGAGAGGGTAACCATGTGTAAGATTGTCGCTCCGTTTCTTGAAATTCCACATAATAATGCAGATTGCCCAACTTGTTCACAACATAGAAAACAAGACTTGTTACAGTCATACATGATTAAGCTGCAGTAACATATTCTTGCGGGGGTTTTGTGCAGTTCTTGCATTCTTGCCAGGTCCTGGCCCGAACACTGTTCGTGATTCTTGAATTGATGAATTCTTGCCTGGACTGATGCGGAAATTGATCAATAACCTTGTTTCTGTGCTTCCTGCAGATATCCTCTACGCCCGGCCAAGCGGTGGCAGAGAAGAGGGCGTCAGATGTAATGGGGTGCGCCGTGTGCAGGCATATCTCTGCACCCAGCCATGCCGCGGCGGAGTGGGTGGCGGCAGAGGAGATGACACAGACAGTGGGAAACGATGCGTGCAGACCTGGCCAAGCGGCGGCGAAGAAGGAAGCCGACACGACGACTGTAAGGAGGCAAGCGAAGGCACCGGAGAAGGAAGCCAACGCGATGCCAGGAAGGAGGCAAGCAAAGGCGGTTCAGAAGGGGGCGAGACAGACGAAGGGAATCTCTGAAGCACGGGCCAGAATGTTGCAGGAAAACAAGAACTGGTACGAAGTCACGCCTTCGCTTTGCCGTTTGGCTATTTCCTTCATTCAGTTCTAATTCAACAAAAGAATGACGTTCTGACCACTCTTGTACCATATTGAACCAACCTGACCAAATCTTTCTGAAATTCTGAATGCATTTAGGGGCAATCTGAGCCAAACTGCACAATCAAGACATCTAAAGAATGATATTCGAGCAAGGGTTCGATCATTGATACCTGGGGTTGGTAGTGTCAGCGAGAACAGTCTCATGCTGCAAGCAGCAGCCAGGATAAAACAGCTTGAGATGGAAATCGACTTGGTGGCAAGTCATCTGGAAAGATTCCAAAAGGTACAGAGTAGCAATGGGGGCGAGGAACCTGACAACAGCTTGAAGGATCAAAATGTCCCTGCGGCATCACTTGGTGAGGGATTTGAACCCAGAGCATTTGACCGGAGAGCAGATGGTCCTGAAATCCTAAGGGCTGTCCTTCCTCTATCTACCAAAGCAAGAGGAACCAGACTCCTTGATCTAGCATTCCAGTACATGTCAGAGTTGACCGAAGAAAGAAATATGATGTGTAAGCAAGTTGATGAGTATAGTGCACGTAGTAAAGAGAGCCATTCAGTGGACCAACAATTGAAGCAAAATACTGCTGAGGCTGCACATACCATTGAGACCATTTCAGCATCACAGCAGCGATTGAATCACCAGATTATCGAGGCCGCAGTGGCAGTAGTTGGGCAGCCAGTGCCCGAGGAAAGCTAGTTGCAAAATACAATCAGCAGATCTTGTTTTTCACCCATCTTCCGAGTAGTGATGGTTGAAACTTTGTTCTCCTTTGACAGCAATTGTTCCGAGTCTTCTATTAACAAGATGTCAAACGAGTGTAACACCAATACTAGTGCTGAGTTAGTAATCATAAGACTGCCAATCCTGTAATTGTACATATAATGGCAACATTTTCAGATTTTGCACATTATCATCTACCATCGTCATTGATATTTCTATGTGCCACTTTTGAATTTATGTTTGGATGCATCAGTTCTGAATCTGTACAGTCCATGTTTTAACCTGACAAAAAGACAAATGAAGTCAGTCATCTAAGTGGTAAAATCAATTAGGCAGGAACATTGTTTTTACATACAAGGTCATGCATAGTCAAAACTTACGACCATTCAGCAAGTTCTCAAATGGAACTAAATTCTTACAGTTCCCAGTTTGTGCCCTCTACGGCTCTGTATGATTTAGAAATTAGAACTATGATGGAAGGAGCACAGGGACTGAATGTTAGCCTGCTACTTCAGCACAAAAGCCCTTGGGCATGAGCTACCCAGCTGGTGGAAGTGAGACTTGGAAACCGCTCACACTTTTAGCATCTCAAAACAAATTGCATAGCTGTACATAGACCCACAACCAAATGACTCTTCAATTAGCATTTTGACTCATTGGCATGGAAGTAAAGGGTTCATGCCCCATGTTTAGACAACAGAATTTATTACAACACTCCCAAGTTTGAAATGGGGTCATGGTTAAGGCAATTTGCACAGTAATGCAGAAAGCAGTAACCACTGTTGGTTAATTTGATACTGCCTTGCTTTTGTCTTACCGGTGAGTAGCAAATAGCAATGCATCATCAGAAAAAAGGAATCAACATGTATGGACTCAGATATTTTCCTTACCGTTCTCGAGACAGCAACGGAAATACTAGTCGGCGTGTAAAGAAGAAAAAAAAAACAAAATCCTCCAGTAGTCCATGGTATGGTTCGTGCGCCAGGCCTCTTGCACGAGTACGAGTCCGATCGAGTCCGTGCTGGTCAAGCAAAACAAAAGCGCCCGCCCGAGTCCGTTCAACTCAGCAGGAATCCGATTCGACATCGGCTCCGTCGGGCAACTTGGTTCCGTCCGTCCATGTAAGGGGACCCAAGCCCCCTGTTCGGGATGCATCCATCGCTCTTCCAACAGACCAACACGCACATCTACTTGTCGATCTATTAGCAGAGACTAGATTCATGGCGTCCGAGGACCTTCTGCAGTTGCTGGCGCGCGCCGAGGCGGTGGACATGAAGCAGGCGGAGGTGATGCACCTCGTCACGGTGGCCACGGTCGAGAGCCTCGCGTCGGGGGAGATCGTGCCCGGGGACCCGGAGTTCGCCGCCACCGCCGCGCGCGGCGAGGCGATGGCGCTCGAGGTGATCCGCAGCGCGGCGGAGTCGGTGGCCATGTTCGCGCGGAAGGCCGCCGAGTACGCGGCGGCGGCGCCCGAGGACGGCGGGGAGGCCGTGGCCGTGGCCGAGGCCATACGGAGGCAGGCCGCCAGCGCCGCCGCGCTGGCCTCGCTCGCCGAGAAGTTCGCCGCCTTCATGCGCCGCGCCGCCGCGCTGCCCGCCGCCGGCGACCATTCGGAATCCGACTCGGACTCGTCGGAGGTGCCAGCGCGGCCCGCCACCGCGAGGCCCAGGCGGCGCAACGCCAGATACTTCGGCCCGGAGTGGTCCAACTGATCGAGCAAGGCCGGCTAGCTTTCTGTCGAAGCTGCTGGCTCGTTTCTTCAGCAGAGATGATAGGAGGGATTTTTCGCCCATTTCTTTTGTTGATGATCGATGAAAGTAATCGTTCAATTTGCGGACACCACAATCTGTGTAGACCTGCAACACTTTTCACCGTGTGCTCTGCTACTGGACCGTGAATTACGATTTTTTTCTTCTTCGGTTTTTGTGGATGATTTCTCCGTAACTAAATGATTATAAGAAATGCCCGACATTTTAATAATTCGAACCATGAGTTGATGAGCGACTGTTGAAGAGGTTTTATTTGACGTGTCATGCCTCTTGCTTGACTGCGAATACCGTGATGTGAATAACTCCAAAGCCCTTGAGCTTGACCAGTGCACAACTTAAGGATTTGTCTGGCATAAACTCTAACGATTTTAAAATGGAATCCGATATTCCCCTTTTTTATATTTCGGTCCCAGGTGCAATGGGCCACCCAGCGGGTGGTAGGAGACTTGGGAAATACTTCCCCAAATCTTTTGCCATATATTTCTTTGACATTTTTTATCGTGGCGTCCGAGAACCTTCTGCAGCTGCTGTCGAAGCACGAGGCAGTGGAATTGAAGCAGGCGGAGGTGATGCGCATCGTCATGCTGGCCGCGGCTCAGATCCTGGCGTCGGGGGAGGTCCAGCCGGGGGACCCGGAGTTCATGGCCAGCGCCGCGCGGGGCGAGTCGCTGGCGATCCGGATGATCCGCGGCGCGGCGGAGTCGGTGGACAAGTTCGCGCGGGTGGCGGCGGAGCACGCGGCAGCGCCCGACGGCGGGGTGTTAGTTTTAATTAAACAGACATTAGCTTAACCAGGATCTTAAACTTAGTCTAATCATGATCACTAATTAAACTTAATGCGGAGTATTTAGATTACTATTTAGATTAAACTGACCAGAACTTGTAATCGTCATGGGATGCCTCTGTAGATGTAGAAGTGCTTGATGTAGATGAAGTAGTAGCCTTGTTCTTCACACAAACAGCAGCTCTTGCTTCTAGTTGATGAAGAACTTGACGCAACAACTCCTGGATGTCAACTGAGATGAGGATCTCGAGCTTCCAATCCCTTCAGTGCCCTAATTGATCGGTGTTTTTGTCTAATCGCGAGATTAGGCAGGTCGAGATAGATTTTTTTTTTGGTGTACGGGCACCCCTTCTAACTTATATATATAGCACTGCGGGACAGGGGCCGAGTCCTAATAGGATACGTTTAGATGTGCTTGCCGATCACAGCACCTGAGTCCTAATCACATACGTTTAGGCGGATGTTTCGTACGTGAGAAGGTGTTCTCTTAGTTGTTAAACCGAGATCACAAATATTTCTAACATTCTCCCACTTGATCGAACGTAACAACTGATGTTCGCTTTAAACTTATGTTCACACTCAATACAACAGCAAGACCCAGCTAATGCGTCGACAGTAGTCACTCAAATTGCTACTGGGACCCCATTAACCAAAGTTTACTGCAATGCCTTGTTAGAACGCTTATTAACTTATTGGGAGTTAATACGGCCTATCCTAGTAATCAAAACTAAAGGTCATCCACAAATCCAAACTAACTTCGCGAAAAATAGGATAAGTAGATAATCTTCGGTAAGTCGTGTTGCCAGCATTTTACTTAGTGCATTCTTAAGCATAACGACTCGATCCTGGGATCTTTCTTTCACAACACAATACATAATTATTAATGGACTTGACACCATCAATTATTATGTTGCTACTTGAAGTAATACTGTAATTAAATCACAGTAGTATCAATGTTAATTATTTCTTAGTACCGGAATATAATTATTATGCCTGCCTGATTAGAACATGCTATAAAAAATTGGTCTTATAATTATGCTAATTCTGTTTAGAGCGTTTCTGCAGAATTGCTCATGTCTGCAAGAGTGAAGGACATAATCTAATTGTGCACTTTTACATCCATAGACTCTCACACAAAAAACTTATCTGAATATTTCACAATAAATAAGCATGTCATTTGGTGCCTTAATCTCTTAGAACCTTTTCGAGTGGACCTTCTCTGGATCATAACTAATAAATTTTGTCAAGCATTCCGGCTTATAATGCTAAGTCAATTACTTATAGACTTTAGCATATAGCTTCAGACAAGTGAAGCACAAGGAACGTCTTCCTTTATTTATTCTTAACTTTATACTTATAATAAAATTAATTTGCTATATTATGCAAATAAAATAGGCGTGGCTTGTATTTTCACATATAATGTCACTTAAGCAATTTCTCATCTTATGCTTTTGTAGTGACAAAATCCCAACACTCACTTTGGTCCAATCTTAGTGTATCTTTTATGCCTACAATATAAGAGGTTTCATTAAGATATCTGTTATATCAAATTTAATGATATAATAAACTCTTTCTTTTGTAGCATATACTTATCGCTACTTCACTTAATAGAGCAACATTTACTTAGAGCATTAGGACATTTAATTTTCCACCTTAATGCGGAGTATTTAGATTAAACTGAACAGAACTTGTAGTCGTCATGGGATGCCTCTGTAGATGTAGAAGTGCTTGATGTAGATGAAGTAGTAGCCTTGTTCTTCACCCAAACAGCAGCTCTTGCTTCTAGTTGATGAAGAACTTGACGCAACAGCTCCTGGATGTCAACTGAGATGAGGATCTCGAGCTTCCAGTCCCTTCAGTGCCCTAATTGATCGGTATTTTTGTCTAATCGCGAGATTAGGCAGATCGAGATAGATTTTTTTTTGGGTGTACGGGCACCCCTTCTAACTTATATATATAGCACTGCGGGACAGGGGCCGAGTCCTAGTAGGATACGTTTAGATGTGCTTGCCGATCACAACACCTGAGTCCTAATCACATACGTTTAGGTGGATGTTTCGTACGTGAGAAGGTGTTCTCTCAGTTGAACCGAGATCACAAATATTTCTAACACGGGGAGGCCGTCGTGGAGGCGGTGAAGAGGTAGGCCGCGAGCGCCGCCGCGCTGGCCGCAAGCGCCGGCGAGTGCGCCGACTTCATGCGACTTTCCGGGCGCTCCCCGCCGGCGTCGTCGATTCGGATTCTGACTCGGACTCAGAAGCGGCAGCAGCGCGGCCCACCGCTGCCAGCGCAGGCCCACCTGGTGGGCCAACTGATCGGTCGAGCCCAACAGCATCATCGTGGTAGCTACTCCGTAGCATATAATGGACCTGCATTTCGGCCCACTAGCAAGACTATAAGGGCAACTCCAGCCCGGCCCTCAAATGAGCCTCTATACCTATTTTAGTCTTCCAAGTGAAATAAATCAACTCCAGTCGGGTCCTAAACGGGCTATCATTTTGTGGAGGCCTCCAAATTTTGATCCAGGGCCCCTAGTAATTGAGGCACTCTATTTCCATGTGGGCCCCACCTGTCCTCTCTCATTCTCTACTCTTCTTCCTCCCACTGCCGCCGGCTCCGGCCGAACGCCGCCGCCGTCCCTCCGCGCCGCCGCGACGCCGGCGTTCCCCACGACGCCGCCGTCCCCCCGCGCCGCCATCCACCGCACGCCGCAGCTTGGACTCCGACGGCGAGTTCGAGTTCCCGTCCGTGAGCCTGGAGTCCGCGACCGGCGGAGGCTTCACGGCGGCGGCGGACGAGTTCTTCGCTGGCGCGTCCTGGACGAGCTATTCACGGCGGCGGACGAGCTCTTCTCAGTGTTCGGCGCGTCCTGGACGGCGCCGCCGTGCCGCGGCGCTGTGCTCGCGCCGCCGCAGCCGCGCTGCGCCTGCCGTGCCGCCGCGCTCGTGCCACCGTGCTCACGCCTGCGCCCTCCGACATCGAAAGCTTCGTTGTGGCCCTCGGCGGCGGCCTTTGCGCCCGAGAACTGGGGCTCGGTCGGTCGGTCTTCGCGGCATCCGGCAGCGCTGCCATGGCCGCTGCCGCCGCCGCATCTTCTCCCCCACCTCGCGCGCCCCCGCCATGTCCTCCTACACCGCCGCCGCCATGCCGCGGCCGTCCTCCTTCTCTGCCTCCAGGCCCCGGAGCCCGGAAGCCATCCCCGTCCCGGCCCCCTTCTCCCGCGCGGCAGGTGTGCGCGGCGCCAGAGGCCGTTGGCGAGGAGAGCGCGGCCGGCGGGCCCGCTCGGGGCGCACGCTCGATGCCAAGGCGCGGGCCGCGGCGGCGCGGCGGGCGGCACGGGGAGAGCAAGCTTGCTGGAGGGAGAGGGGGGAAGGACGTCGTGAGACCCACTCATTAAATGGATTTGGGGGCCTTAATTTGGTCAGTCAGGTTAGAGTGAGGAGATAATTTAGAGCCCCTAAATTTTATGGACTTACTAAAAATACAAAATAGAGGCCAAGTTTAGAGAGGCGGCTGGAGTTGCTCTAAGCCCGTAGGCGCTTTCTTGTCGTGTACTCCGTATGTCGTAGCCTCTGCCTGAATGCATACTGTTTCACAATTCCTTCAGCTCTTTTCTTCGACACAGGAGGGGGATAATTTTCTCTTTTTTTTCCCTTTTGTCGAGAGAAGTCGTTCTCGTTCAGTTGTTGCTGGCCAGACTTTTGAGTCTCGTGACTACCTTGTGTTTGGCACCACAATTCTGTTTCTTTTGGGGTGTGTGTCGGAGGAATGGCCGAGCCCATGTAATAAATGGGCCACATGTAAGAGCCCAAATGCTTATTTGTAAATATTGTACCCACAAAGGGCTTGGGGGCAAATTACCACCCCTTCCTCCTCTATATAAACGACTCAAGGGGTCAAGAGGAGGGGACTCACTTGAACACTCCTCACTTGCTCTCTTATTTTGTGTCTTCTTGTTCCCGTTTTGCCCTTCGGAATTCTTCTTGTCTCTCTCTTCTCTGTCTGGCGGATTCGTATCCCCAACAGTTGGCGCCCACCGCGTGTCTGGCTCGTAAAAAAGATTTGGAAGAGAAAGAACATGGGAATGAAGCACCCTTCGGAGCGAGAACATAATTCAGGTTTTATGACCTTCGGAATCATCTCGGTCAAATGTTATGACCTCCGGAATCATCTCGCGTTCGGATTTTATGACCCTTCGGAATCGTTTCGGTCGGATTTTATGACCTTCGGAATTGTCCCTTCGGATTTTATGTCCCTTCGGTTTTCATGTCCCTTCAGATTTTATGACCTTCGGAATCATCTCGCGGTCGGATTTTATGACCCTCGGAATCATCTCTGTCGGATTTTATGACCCTCGGAATCATCTCGGTTGGATGTTATGACCCTCGTAATCATCTCGCAATCGGAATTCGTTTATCTGCAAGCTCGGAATTCATTTAAGTGGATCTCCTTGGAATTAATTTATCTGTGCAACCTCGGAATTCATTTATTTGTACCACCTCGAAATTCATTTATTTGTACCACCTCGGAATCCATTTAACGTGATCACCTCGGAATTCATTTATTTGTACCACCTCGGAATTCATTTAACTGGATCACCTCGGAATTCATTTATTTACAACATCGGAATTCATTTAACTGGATCACCTTGGAATTCATTTAACTGGATCACCTCAAAATTTATTTATTTGGATCACCTCGGAATTCATTTATTTACTGCCTTAGAATTCGCCGAGTCTCATGGACGATCACGGAACAGGCAGGTAGCAAAAAAACTGTTGGATTTCGGTTTTGCTGCGAGCAGCACATGAATACAGGCAAGACACCACCAATGCACTGGGGCCGTTTCTCCGAGGTCCAAGCAACCCTTCAACCCAGGCGAGTAGGCGACAACTCCCCTCGGACCGGTTTTCCTGGGTGGCTTCGGAGTTCCCTCGGCTCGCCAGGCAACAGCGGCTGCCGGCAGTCCACGATGTGCCAAGCGCCGTCAGTCCACGATGAATTGAGCCGCACGCTGTCGCTGGATTGAGCCTCGGAGCTAATACACCAGCTGACCCAAACCCTCGGAGTTAAGTGAAATACCAACCTATTTACATCTCTGCATTAAGCTTAAGCCTTGTTCTCTATCGTCTGCACTTCGGCTTAAGTAGTCAGCAGACCTTTCGGTATTTTTGCTACCCGCATGTTACTTTTGTTTACAAGCCCATCGAAACATTGATGACCCAGTATAATCTCCGAGGGTATCTCATCGTGCTTTTTACGTCTTGTAAATAGCTATACCCGCGATCCCAAATCTGGGGGCGAGCGCACCGGCTGGCCCGTGCGCTCGCTCCCCCACCCCCCGCGCGACTCCTCTCGTATCTCGTAGGCTGACTGTCGGTGGGACCTATTAGTTGAACAAAATTTTGTTGCAAAAATTTTGGCGCTGAAGATTTTTGTCGCAAATTTTGTTGCAAAAATTTTGGCGCTAAAGTTTTTTGTCACAAGCAAAAGTTTATTGACAAAATTTTGACTCTGAAGAATTTTGTCGCAAGAAAAAGTTTGTTGCAAAAAATTTGTCGCTGGAGAATTTTGTCGCAAGCAAAAGTTTTTTGCAAAAAAATTGTCGCTGGAGAATTTTGTCGCAAGCAAAAGTTTGTTGACAATTTTGTTGCAAAAAATTTAGTGCCGAAGAATTTTGTCGCAAGCAAGCAAAAATTTGTTGACAAAATTTTGTTGCAAAAAAGTTTTCGCTAAAGAATTTTGTCGCAGACAAGCAAAAGTTTGTTTATAAAACTTTGCTAAAAAATTTCTGAAAAAATTTGTATATTTTCTTTTGCATATAGTATAGCACGGTGGGCCCGCAGGGGGGCCACGCTTTGTCGCGACTCGCGAGCGCACGCAGCCCCCCTCGCGGGCGAGCGCAAATTAGGCGCTCCCTAGCTATACCCTCGTATAGCTGGCGTGGTTCCTTTCTTGCATAGGAAGAATAGTTCTATAAGTTAACCATAATACAAGAATATTTGCTTGCCTTCGATAAACATTTAAGCGCTTGTCTCTTAGTCAATTGATAAAAGCTTCCGAGGAGGTCATCTACTAATCCATGCGGCTGCACCCTTCGGTCAATGTAACTCAAATGTTGGAATTATTTTATTCCTAGTTGTGCCTAGTTAGAATATCTCGGTTAGCTTTTCTCGTAAAGTTTATTTCACATGTCAACTTTGACTTCGTCTATACATAAATAACCCATCCCTCGAACATGGAGGATATTTTTCTTGCAAAAATTTGTTTTTGCAAAATCAACTCTCATTTCTTCTCGCCGAAGCAATCTACGCTCTTCTACACGAAGGATACTTACGTCGACATTGGGGGCCGATTATGGCCCAACTAAGTGAAAGCCGCACGATTTTTTCCGTCGGCGTTAAAATCTACGCCTTTCTACTTAGCGGTGAGTTTCTCATTTGGAGCCTCGGAAATAACGAGGTCCTATTCAACCATGTTCAAGGCATCAAACCCTTTGGTTATCATGATTCATGAATATTGCTCACGTGAGTGAGCTAAGGCTCCAAGAATGCACTTCGTGTGCAAGGAACAAATGCACCTTATGTGCAAAGAAACTACCATTTTTTGTCAATTGCGCTTGCTGTCAATTGTATTTCATATACATACACCATACTTCTCACTCTTTGTGTATTGGCAAAGAGGCAATGTTACATTTTTGGCTTTTCTCATGCTAACATGCAAGTTCAACCGATCTCTGTAAGTATTTCTCTACCCCTTGAAAGCTAACCCTTCGTATACTGTTTTTTTGAAAATGCAGGTTCAACAGAGGTATGTATCTCTACACCCTCATAAATTACCCTTCAGTCATAACCTAATTTATTTTCGATCAATCTTTCACTTTTACCCTTTGTAAGGTATTACATGATCACATGCTTATACTCACTCTTCATAAGAAACTCTAGCTTGCTTACAATTAGCTTTCAATTTGTTTATACCTCGTCGCGTTTTGCATCTTATTCACATCAATTGAACTATCATGCATTGTATGTGTACTCCGGCATATTTTTGCAGGATCTTACCCTCGGATTATTGGTTTTCTACCCGAAGCTAAGTCCTATGTGGAACTCGGTTATCTCAGTCTGTTATTGACTCGGAAATGGCTAGGCCATTTCAATTGGTTTTCTGTCTATTGGACTTCATCACTTGGTCTTCTGAAATTCTATTTGAACTTCGGTACCACTTGATTTCAGCTAGCCCGAGGGGCTTTTTGTCACTTGTGATAGTGGAGCTCAACCGAAGAGTGTGGCTCACTTGACTTGCCAACTCTTCATTTTTTACCCTCATTCGCAAAAGATATGCATTCATTCATTCATCACATACATGCAATTATTGCATCACAATGCATCGCATTACACATAGTGTGCATTGCATCACCCCTTGTAACGCAAAGCGCTCGGGCAAAATCCTTTGTATACAAATGCTGAATCGACGAAGGCAGCAAAATCGTCATCTCGAAGGGGAAAATATGCCTCAAGAGAACGAAGGGGAAACACGCCCCATGGGCCCATCGAAATAAATCGGTACAAAAATTGAGAACACCATCGTGTCACAAAGCGTTTCAGTGGCGCATCTATCTAACCTGTAAATTTGGATGAAGTCGTCCAAAGGGCTTGTATTCGAATAGAACTTATTGTACAGGTTATGCTCCGTAACGGTATCTTGAGGCATGTACCTTTCCCAACCCCTTCGGTCGGAAGAAGGCTTGCGGGCAACTTTGAAGTCTACTTCGGCAAAAACTCCGACCCCACCCTCATCAACACCACTTGGCTCGAGGGTCTAGCCATCAACCTCGACACCAACTACTACTCACCTCATCCCTCATTCTTGTCTCGAAGGTCGGGTGTTAACCTTTGGTAACACATGGTTGCTATAAGTTATTGCATTTGTGTGAGCTGACAAGGCGGCGTAAAGGCCTGTCCTATTCTTATTTTGATCTCGCGAGATTTTTTGCATTTATTCATGTGAGAAAAGAACCTTCATCACGAACACCAGCCAAGAGGGGCTACTGTGGGACTAGGATTGGACCAAGACCTCCGAAGGTGAAGTCTTGCCTGGCGTTCGTGACTCAAGACCTGAGGACACGGGGCTCGACGTCTACTTCGGCATCGACAACTTCACCTTCGCCCTCGTCGACGGTGTTCGGCTCAAGGGGCTAGGCACCGACCTCGGCGACAACTGTTTCACCCTCGGCCTCAACGACAACATCCGGCTTGAGGGGCTCGTCACCAACCTCGGCCACGACTACGTCGCCTTCGGCTCGAGGGGCTCAGCAACAACTACTTCCCCTTCGTTCTCGTCGATGGTGTTCGGCTCAAGGGGCTCGGCGACAGCAACTTCGGCTTCATCCACGTGTCACCTGCGTCGACTACGTACGAAGTATCTTTGTGCCCTCCCGCTATGAACCCCGGCCAAGAGGGGCTATGGTGGGGCCATGGTGGACTAGCACCACTGGCGGACGAGTCTTGCCCGGAGCTCATGAGCGGAGTTCCGAAGGCGTTGATGGCTTCGGCAGGACCAAGACATCATCCTTTCTGCTTCCTCTACAACAACTACACTGCCCCCTCTACTTCGTCTACATCGACTACATTGTTTCCTCTACTTCGTCTGCGTCGAGTACGCTGAAGAGGGGTTGGCCTGAGGTGACAACGAGGTTCATTCTGCTCGAGTACCCAGGCTCCAAAGCTAAAGACGAAAGGAGAAGCAAAAAGACCCGCTTCATCATCAAGACCGAAGTCAACCACGAGTTGGGTCATTATTATCATGTATGTATAGGTCCGCTAGTTGTGCGTGCTCTTTTCTCCATCTGTTTTGTCCCACTGGGTTTTCGGATGGAGTTTTTAGTGAGGCGTACGAGCGGTTGGTCATGAGGGTGTTCTTCATGACTAAAGCCTTAGGCAGGTCTGGGCCGCTTCCTTTGTATTCATCTACTTTGCTTTGTTGTACCACCAAATCAAAGTAGCTGAGGGCCAACTGTTGGGGGAATGGCCCAGCCCATGTAATAGATGGGCCACATGTAAGGGCTCAAAGGCTTATTTGTAAATATTGTACCCACAAAGAGCTTGGGGGCAAATTGCCACCCCCTTCCTCCTCTATATAAACGACCCAAGGGGTCAAGAGGAGGGGACTCACTTGAGCACTCCTTACTTGCTCTCTTATTTTGTGCCTTTTTTTTCCTATTTTGTCCTTCGAAATTCTCCTTGTCTCTCTTCTCTGTCCGGCGGATTCGTATCCCCAACAGTAAGGATGTTCAATAATCACTTTTACCCTGTTCGTTTAGAATTATCATTCCTATTGAATCAACCCAGCGAATTATTCTCATCTCACTTTTTAACCCAGGCCGACAAAACGCACGGGGTGTCTCTTGCTGCACCACATATGCATGCATGATTGTTTGACTGTGTGTCCCCATGAAATTACCTGCTCACAAGGGTTAATTAGGATAGTAACTGCAATGACTAGGTGTCGTTCCCTTAACTCTTTGTAGCATCTCATCTGTTTTTTAATTGTCCTTGTTTTCTACCGAAACGGATTTCGTTGTTGGGCCTGACAAGAGAATCTTATCGGCAGCAAATCTGCTCTGCAACCCCCCTAAACAGATACTGTCACGCATGTCGAGCATAGTTTAAGCGCTAACAAATCCGATCCGTATCTCCTCTATAGACCATCGAGCTGCCCATCGGTAAACAAGGGTGCTTCTGTATTTTTATCAGAGCTGAGTTTAACGTGTTGCCAATTTTTCTTTCTTTAAATAAAAAATCTTCTATCTTCTATAGAAGCTATAGAGAGTATATGCAAGGGGGGCAACCCTATTATTTGAACGAAGTGTAGACAGAAAAACCTTTTTGAGTCGTCTCTAAACTCTTTTCTTTATCTTATCTCGAACAAATTCACTTTTATTCCTTATTCTGATCTAATTCTATTGTTGAGACGGTTGAAAATCGTGTTTACTTGTTTCGGAATCCTTTATCTTTGATTTGTGAAATCCTTTGGTTTAGACGTTACTTCGGGAATTACTATTCTTTTTTCTTTCAAACTAGTAGCAACATACCCTTTCTTTTTTTCTTATTTCCTTCGATAAAGCATTTCACTCTTCTATAGAAATCAAATATGAACGATTGATTCAGATAGACTTTTAATGGATAAAGTTTTTCCAATCTTCCAAAATGGGACTTTTTTCTTATTTTAACCTTTTGATTTCTATATTAAAGATAGACCGACAAAGTTGGCCTAATTTATTAGTTTTCACTAACCCTAGATTCTTTCCCTTGATAAAAAAGAAATTATGTCCTCTCGAGCTCCATCGTGCACTATTTACTTACAAACAACCCAGCGCAAATTAGGTTCGGGCCAAATAAAATAGAACAGACTATGTCGAGCCAAGAGCATTTTCATTACTATGGAAAATGATGGATAGCAAAATCCACAATCAATCATGTCCTTCAAGTCGCACGTTGCTTTCTACCGCATCGTTTTAAACGAAGTTTTACCATAACATTCCTCTAATTTCATTGCAAAATAAATGGTATCGAGAATTGATCCAATACGGAAGGAATCATGAATAGTCATTGCTTTTGTATACTAATTCAAACTTGCTATCTATGGAGAAATATGGATAAGAGAAATAAGTATTTATCGGGGAACACTCCGTAAAGATCCAATTTATTTAAACTCATATTCTATCATATGAATGAAACATAGTTGGAAAAAGAGGAATAAAATAGTTTGCTTAAGGCTTATATATTATTGAATTTTCATTCTCAACAGAGAACTCAAGATGATCAATCCTGAAATGAGAAGGATCTACTCTTCCACAACAAATAAACTATCAAAGCGCACATTTTTCGGAGGCAGAGTTCGCTTCCCTGTCTCTGCAATGTACAGCTAGTGCAGGTAGATCAGGAGCTAGAAAGTGATCGAGAGACTCTGAATAAACAGAGAGGATTGAAGAGACAGATCGACGAGACGTTTAACCACACCATTGTGCACTAATTGACTATTAGCGGGCTCTCTTAGCCATGGCCCAGCCCCTGCCGCGTGTGGCGCGGGCACGGTCTACGTGTCAACTCAGAACACCGCGCATCATATCACTTGACGAGAGATATTTTAATTTGATGCCCCAAAATAAACCTTTGTCGCACGGGGAAGGTGCATGCATGGTCCACGGATCACGATCCGGTACAGTAGTATGTAGGTGGAGTAGGCTCATGTAGACTTGTGTTGGGTTTCCTAGGCAGCAGGGGCCAGGTGAGCTGAACCTGAACCGCTGTACTGTAGGCTGCTGCCGCTGAGCTGAACGCGCCGGCCATGGAAAGTGGGGCGGTGTCCTTACTCGATCGAACGATTATTGTCGCACGAGATTTTTATTTCACCAGTTCGTCTCATCGATCTCGCGCTTTGCGTTGCAGATTCAGCTCGTAACAAGGCGACAATTCAGTGGCCATGCATTATTCATAGAGAGGCCATGCATGCATGCTGACATGCTGTGATGTCACAACTGCAAGACCACACTATGCTACTATCTGCTTGCTAGGCCATACCTGCTGCTCTCTCGATCGGCGACGACGACGTGTATGCATGCACGTGGCCGGGCGGGGACGACGACACGATACGATGCGACATGCATATGCATCCGTACGTGGATATATGGACCAATGGATCATACGTACAAGTGTACAACCACCAACGATAAGACCTATCACGCGGAGAGCACTGCGCGCATGTACGTACATGCATGGATGTGGCACGAGCCCACGTCATTGGAACCTTATTAGCTTATGCCGTACCGGCCGGCCGGCACCGCAGAAGAACACACATCACTTCGCTGACGCTGCCGGCCAAAACGTACAGCTCCGACGGCGTTCACACGTTTGTTAATCACATTTTAGGCGTGGATATACACTACTAGAAAAAAGATCTTTGTTCTCTGGTCATTTAGTTCCGGTTGTGTTATAACCGGTACTAAAGTGTGATTTTAGTACGTGTATCTCGTGTTGGAGGTACGACCATGGGCCCACAGGGACACATGGATGATCTCCAGAAAGAGTCGTACCAGGCGTGAAGAACTACGAGTAGAGTACTGTAAGGACTCTTCTCGTTATGGAAACTAGTCGTATGACTTGTAAACTACTCGAATTGGCTTGTAAAGCACTCTCCGAGATTGGCAATTTAGTACCGGCTCCTCACCCTAGCCGGTACCAAAGGGAACCAAAAATCACCCCCGCACATGTGAGCAGCTCATCCTTATCTACCTTCCTCTCTCTCTTTCTCATGCTTCTCTATCTTTCTCTCTCTTTCTCCTTCTCACATCTTTCCTTATCTTCTCAGGTGGAGCACGTCGGCGGCGCAGACCCGCCGGACCGGCCCTGGCCGGCGGCGTGGGAGGACGCGCATGAGGCTCGGCGGGCAGCGGTGGAGCGGGCCCCGGCGGCCGCGTGCCCCTGCGCCGGAGGACACATGCGAGGCGGCGACGACGCGGGCCCCCGGCCCGCGAGGCATGATGGGCGGCGTGCCCCGACGCGGGAGGACGCGCACGAGCGGCGGCGGCACGGGCCCCCGGCGCGAGGCCCGGCGGGCGGCGTGCCCCGACGCGGGAGGACGCACGCGAGGCGGCGGCGGCGCGGGCCCCCGGCGCGAGGCGCGGCGGGCGGCGTGTCCCGACGCGGGTGGCCGCGCGTGAGGAGGCGTCGGTGCGGGCCCCCGGCGCGAGGCCCGGCGGCCGCGTGGCCCTGCTGCACGGCCGCTGCCCCGGCGAGCGGGAGGGCCGCGCCCCTCGACGAGCGAGCGGGAGGACGCACCGGCGAGCGAGTCAAATCAATTTTTATTCATGTGAATGTTTGTAATCTTGGATTGAATCTCTTTGAATGTTTGTAATTTTGGATTGGATCTCGTCTTGGTTTTTTTTCCCTCTAACTTATCAATTTTTCTCGGTTCTTCTTCAAGAACATAGAAGAACTCTGTGATCTTCTGTTCTCGAAGAACAGAGAAGAACCAAGAGGAGAGAGAGAGAGGAAAAGGAAAACTAAGAGGAGAGAGAGGGATGAGGGGCTAGAAAGCCAGTTTTTTTAATGTTCAAAATCAGTTTAGTACCGGTTTGTGTTTTACGCCGGTATTAAAATGTCCCGTTTAGTACCGGTTCCACAACCGGTACTAAACGACAGACCACTTTAGTCTCGATTATTTAGTACCGGTTGCACAACCGGTACTAAATGGGCCTTATGAACCGGCTACTGAAACCTCTTTTTCTTGTAGTGATACAGAGATATTTTCTCTCTATTATTGTTCCAGATTCATTATTCTGAATCAAATAGGTTTATTTTCGGAAGAATGAATATACTAGCTAACATATACCACAATGTACAAAATAGATACACTATGGAAACATATATCATAAAGGTTTAATTAATGAAAGCTATTTTACTCTTCAGGAATTGGTACATATTCAATAAAACGTTTAATGAAAGCTACTTTACTCTTCAGGAATTGATACATTTTTCCGCAAATTTAGTCAAAGTTAAATAAGTTTGACCTATGATAAAACTAAAGGCGACTTTGCATGATATATAGCTCTCCTATTTCGGAAATATGTAGGAATAATGGGATATAACTAGAAAGAATAATATTTGTTTCAGGGATCATTCCAAGTTTATCAAAGAAAAAGGAGCTGAATATGTAATATTATTAGTCGTAGGAATTTCATTTTTTAGGAATAAAAAGATGATAGTGGCTTCTTAAAGGCATGCTTTATTAATATTTGCAGTGTATATATTGAGGCCCTAACCTATTAGACAACTTTTTTCATGCCCATGCCTACACGGTTTGTCTAAACTCATTGAAGGTGATTCCATTTGTGGCACTGGTTTTCTCGAAATGGTAGTGACAACAATCAGGCGAGGACACGGCCAACCTGTGAAAATTCAGCTCATCGTCAGCATAATGCAAGTTGGAATTAACAATATTTTTTTTTGCGATAATTGTCCCGCACATGCTCTGTTCGTCCACAGGGTTACCTCCCCTGGATTCAATTTGCAGCGGTTGCCTATGCGAAATCGAGTTGAAAGATCCCTGTGCCTCTGTGCCGGCCGGGACTAGTAGCTAGTCCCACTTGTTTTCGTTTTCCTTTTCTGAAACAGCCCACTTGTATTACTAGATCGGATTAGAGTATGTCAGAAGAGAGCCCCCATGCTCTGCTGCTCCCATGGCCAGCTTGTTGTCTGCATTTTTTTTATGGGTTTGGGGAATGCGATCACGATTTGCTGCACTGCATCTGGCGACGTTCTTGACAGCAACCGATCTGGTTGCCTGATTAAGAAGCGCCAGTGGGTAGCTTTTTCGCATGACGCCAACCTACCGAGATCCTCTCGCTCCTGATAATCTTAGTAAACTAGTACATCAGTTGGGACTAATCTATCATTATATTTTAGCCACTGCATACTTAATCAGCCATTTGAGCTTCTCTCCTAGTTACTGGGAGAAGACAAAAGATGGACCGTTTGGCCGGGTTCGCACTGCTTGCTCAATTTTTTTTTTATTAACGCTGCATATATATCAGGATTTGAAAATGGGGTTCATATTTTCAGGATGTAATTTTGAAAGAGCTCTCTCTCGTTTGAGTAGGACGTTGTATGGAAGCAAAGGGAGGAGCTATCTATAGCATTCCTGCCGCTTGTTGGCTCTCGGATTCGCATCGGTGGTATCGTAAAGGATGTGGGGTTCAGTGAGGAGCCGTACGGATGCATCGCCGCCGACCGCCCAATTCTTGTGGCAAGTTGGCGCTCCACCGTACGTGGATCGGCCCACTTGATGAGTGGCACTGCCGTTTGTTTGGTGCTTCTTTTGAAGATGCGGCCACGCACGACGCCACTTGCGCACAGGTAACGCAACCAACGCGGAACCAAATATCTATCCTGAGGCCTACGGAGTACTACCGTACGGGGCTCGGGCACCTTCCGGATCGGGCATGCAGTTGAGCTTGGACGGGATGGGATGGGAGTTGCGTCGCGTCGTTTGGAGCTTGATGGATCGAGTGGCTGAGCATTAGTGAGTGACACGACAGGGATGCTTTGCTGAGGACGACGGCACCACCGGGCAGCGTGGCTGACGGGTACAGAGGACTAGGCCGGACTGGACAGCAGGCAGGCCAAGTGCATGCACCAAGCCATAAAAACCAAAACCAGGCGAGGCCGATGGGCGCCCAACCCCGCCCCCGGGATTGTACCCAAAACCGGGGCTGGTTTCGCTTGCCGGCCAGCCGCTGCTGCCTTCTCCGTATAAATGTCCAGATCGGGCCTGACACGATGGGCGGCACGATGCACGACATTAAAAAACACGACACTAACACGGCACTAACACGATGTCGTAGTGTCAGTGCCGACACGACACGATGGTTGGGCCGTGTTTGAGCCGCGACCTCGGCACGCAGTGCCAACACGAACACGACACGATTTTGACCAGGCACGATGCGGCACGATTACCTCGATCATAGTACTGTGAAATAGATGTCTCTGTTAAAATATTTGATGAGATGTATATATCTTTATACGAATTTATGATGTTGATCAATGTTCATATAAGTTCATGATGAAATGGATGAAATTGATGCATATCTAGATGAATTTGTGATGAAATATATAAAGTTTGGAATTGAATGAGTGGATGCATAGTGCCAGTGCCGGCACGAGCACGATGGGCCATCGGGCCCATGTGCCGGCACGACACTATAAAAACGACATAGTGTAGTGTCTGGGCCAGAAGGCCGGCACGACAGCACGACGCGACACGACACGATTAGTGTTAGTGCCTATTAGTGTCAGTGTCTAATAGTGTCGGGCCAAATAGTGTCAGTGCCGTGTTGTGCCGGGCCGCCCATTTGGACATCTATACTTCTCCATCCATGGGAAGGAAGGGGACGGCGCACACCGGACCGCCGCATTGGCATTGCTAGCGTGCACCGTCGTGTCCGGATCAACAGCGTCCATCCATAGATGCTAATCTTTACATTACATGTAAGGAGCTTGTTCACAGTTTCACTCGCTCGTCATCCCTAATTTTTGACCTTGACCTTTTTACAAAATAAATAAAACCAATTAACTTGAAACTATGGAGTACTCCTCGGTCTCTCCTCGTTTATCCACGTCACTGTCCGCGCACGCTTTTCCGTGTCACTGTACACACACGCGGTGTACTAGCACAGTCCATGTGTCAACTGTCTCAAGTCCAACTGGCAACCCCCCACCCCACACTGCCAGGTGGGCCCCAGTCTCCCACCTCCTTCCTCCCTATAAAAAAAGTCACCAAAAGCCTGCCTCCCACTGACCCCGTCCATCCATCCGGTTCCTCCCCCGCAAAGCAGGAGCCAGCCAGCCATCCACGCCCGCCGCCGACGCCGAGCCACACCCACCTCCCAGCGCCGGCATCTCCCCTGCTTGTGCTTGCGCCGCCACCGCTCCCGGCTGTAGATGCGAGCCGGCGAGCTCCTGCTCCACCTCCGCGCCCACCACATCACACGTCTCCATGGCCGCCCACGGCCGCGCCGCCGCCGGGCCCAAGCCGTCCCCTTTCCCGGGGTTCCCCACGCCGCCGCCGTCCGCGCCGGCGAAGCGGCGCTGGGCTCAGCCGGCGCCGCCGAGGCGCGGGAGCTTCGTGGCCGGCGGCAGCGGCGTTGTCGGCGACCTCGGCAGCGGCGCGGCGGGGATCGGAGGAAGCTACCTGGGCGCGGAGGCGGCGGCGCTGCTGGCGTGCGTGACGGCGACGCTGCTGGTGCTGCCGCTTCTCCTGCCCCCGCTCCCGCCGCCGCCGCCGCTCTTCCTGCTGGTGCCCGTCGCCATCTTCGCCGTCCTGCTCCTTCTCGTGCTCGTCCCGTCCGACGCCGCCGGCAGGGGCGCCGCTGCCACCGTCGGCCCGCACTACTCCGGCAACGGCAACTCCTCTTATAGGTAGTAGCTAGATGGTTAGATTGGACGCCCGCGTGTAAATGTAATTAAACGCTGGAGTCCTGGTGTGCTCGTCTTCTTTGTGTTCTTCAGAGATCGATCCATGGATAGAGAAGGGATTTTGTTCTGCAGCTCGATGGGATTTCGTCTCTGTTTCTCCCCTTTGTGCATATGCTTCTGCAAATCGTGAAATTGGTTGCAGTCTTGCATTCAGAATTTTACCCATACATGTTCGATTCAGATTGGATCCTGATGAACTTCGTGGGCGATCTCGATGATTCCGCGCTCCAAAGAGCAGCCCTGCATCATCATTGAACCGGATGCAGAGCACACAGCCAACGATCGGGTGTCAGCTCACGTGCCAACAGCCAACTGGGGCCATGCTGATGTGGCGGTGGGTGTGATTCAGTTTCGATTTCAAGGATGACGAATTCACTCATGATGAGTCAGACTACCCACCAGCGCGAGCCAACTTGCCGTCGTGATCCTCGCTGCAGCTTCTACCTGCGAGGGCCGACGATTCACCAAGACACGACCTGGATTACATACGCAGTAAAAATTCGACGCCTGTCTATTTTCTAGCCATAACGAGATTATTCTGGTTTATTCAATCCTATTTTCCTTCACAGAATACTATTAAAATAGCAGCCAGCGACCTTATCCATGCACCGGCGGAACATTATCCATGCACCGGCGGAACAGGTAGATCGATTTCCGATCTTCGACCGCAGCAAGACTTCTAGATACACGCACAGCAGCTGTCTACAGACGCTAAGCTGCACATATTATTTGTTAATTTTTTTCCCCTCTCCTGATGACGTGTTGCTGCAGAAAAGTAGCTCGGAAGATGATACATTCATGCTCACCGATAGCACGAGAATGTTGGAGGCTGGAAATGGCGGCTTGTTCAATTTTCATCCAAGAATTTAGGTGCAACTTGCAAGTGTGTGTCCGTCGCCCTCTCAAGGAGAAATCGAAATGAGAAATCCTCGAAAAGAAAAGAAATAGTATGGGCCTAAGTTACTGGGTCTCCAGCCCAGCATTATTGGCTACTGGCTAGGCCCATGTATCGGTGCATGGGCCCACGTATCGGTGCATGGGCTTCATTTCGAGTTTGTACTATGCCGCACAATACAAAGCCCACACGGCGGCTCTCTGAACCAAGCCCACCGCCGACCAACTCCCCGAGTCCGAGAGCGTGTGCGCGTGCGGTGCGTTGTGACCTGCGTGAGTGTGGTGTGTGTCGTGTGCGTCCTAATTTGTACCCTAAAAAGTGCGCAAAATTTTTTTTTACCCTAAAAAAGAAAACATATGGTAATTGGTAATGGCATGGTGGAGAAAACCCTTTCTTTTCCGCTAAAACGACCGTGCTCTAAGCATTCGACCACGTCCGAAAAATGACGGGCTCGGGCGTGCCATGTACATATAATTGTAGCCCAACTTGCTGCGGCGTAAGCGCAATAAAAGGCCGGCGGCGTGCACGCGTGTGACCGCGCGGATGGCCCAGCAGGTAGGCCCAGTGCGCAGGAGTAAAAGCGCGCGCGGCGGTTGGTGTTGTGGTGATGCTCCCTAAACCAGCCAATCATAACTCTTCTGACCAACACTACCCTTCGATCTCGATCCATCAGATATTCAGATGCCTCTCTTCTTTTTTTAAAAAAAATTCAGATGCTTGCTTTGCTTATTATGATTCTTTCTGCCCAGGCATCGTCGGAGAACTGCACGGCGCTCGGCCAATAATACAATGCGACCGTGTTTTTAGAGAGTTGTTCTCTAAAAACAGCAGTGTTACCTTTAAAGTTTCCTAACTACATAATGATTAATTATCATTGACGCATAATGTAATGAAGCTTAATTAAGATTGCTCATGTGCTAGTATACTACAGTGGTTCTGTTCATTATGCATGGTTAATGCTTGGTTCCAACCATAGAATAAATATAATCCTTCGATCTGCTACAGTATAATATGATTTTGTAGGTTATTAGCTAGGAATGAACTAGTCTTGCTCATTGTTCATTCTAACGTGCCAAATTGGGGTGGACCTTATTTAGCTAGTTCCCATTAAGTAGCAAGCTAGCTACACTTCTTGTTTCAGAATTATGTTTATGAACATATATACTCCCTCTGTTCGGGATTATTTGACGTTTCCAGCACCTCCACATAGCTAACTGCAAGTCAATTTAGTTGTCTGAAACGTCAAATAATCATGGACGGAGGTAGTATATCATCATGCAAAAGGCCTTTTTACCCCCATAGCCTAGAATTAATGTGGCAATCCATATGACAAAATTAATTTCTTTTTCCCAACAGCTTTCAATTATAAACATCAATATGTGCAAATAATATTTGTTCTAGTATGTACATCCTCATCATTTCATGTAACCATAAAAGCTGTAAATGAATGCTAGCTGGAGACACAGTAAATAATGTCGAAATGATTGGAACACACACATATATACGCCTTAGGCCAGATGACCAAATAATCTTTATTCCATCTCTAATCGATTTATGCTAGAAGGTCTGCATTGTGAAATAGAAATCGACATATTGTTACATCGGCTATTCATCATGTGATGAACTGAATAATAGTATTGCATGGAACTAGAACTCCCCTCAATCCTATTCCATTACACATCTTAACCCATGTCCTAGCCCAAATAATTAAGTGTCTACACATGCATATACATTCGTATTCATATATAGAATACGTCCACGCGCACAGCAGGCATGTGTGCTAGCTTCGAGCCCCTAGATCATGCCTGAATATATATGTGTGCGTGCACTCAGAAGTCACTTGAAGCTTGTGCAAACCTTGGGAGATTCTAGGAGAGGGTTCCAGTCCCAAATCTTTTCCATGCTAGGAAAAGGAAGCAACGGACCTTGTGATGGCACGGGCTGGTTAGGGTTTCCCTGGTTATTGTATGACCCAATTGCCCTACTCAGTTCATCTATTGGGATGGTTGCCATTGTCGTAGAGTTAGTATTAAGCAGGGCGTGTGTGGAAGAAGGCAGCAGCGATGGGTTGGCGGCCTTCAAGTAGAGTGATGTACCGTCCTCCTCCGTCGATGTGGTGGAGCTAAGCGAGGCGGTTGATAGGAACGCCATTGATGCATGAGGTGTCATTGTTGTTGCTCGAGATGCACCTGACGATGTCATGACGGTGTTTGTTCCATTGTATGGCTTGTTCATGTGAGCTGATGATGAGTGGCCACCGTCGAAAATTGGTGCCAAGCGGGGTGATGCCGACGTTCGGTGGTGCTTCTTTTCCATTGACGCTGCTGCCTTTGAACCGGATGATCTTGTGTTGGTGGTGAGGTGAAAGTTGTCTTCAATCCCAGGGCGTTTGTACACTCGGCAAAGAGAAATCTCCTACATGGTATATATTAAAATGAATTGATCAAAACTAATCCAAAATAAAATTGGCGGTGTTCCTAAATGCAAAAAAGAACAAAGGCATGCAACTAGGAGAGACTGAAATGTTCTTATTACACATCATTGATTTGATCAAACATAAGTATATACCCTGGTTATTGAAACAAATTAAAGCTTATTGTAGTCAGCAAAAAAAAAAAGAGGAGTATAACAGAATTTTGTCCCATCATATATTGGAAAAAGAATTCCAAGGGAAGTGTGCTATCTTAAATAAATAAGAAAATATATGTAACGAATTCAAAGTATAATTAAATTTCCTTTTTAGCTACATCTTTTCCTCTCTTTTGTAGAGTTCCTACCACTAAAGTTTTATGGCATGGAAAATGTGTTTTCCCCTTTTGAGTTGTTAGTTATCCCAAGTTTTGCAGATCTTTAAAAGTAGGTTGTTGCAAACTTTTTACATATGAAGGATACTGATAATGAATACTTCCAAAAAGGAGGGACAAACCTTTGTAGGAAAAGCTGAAGAAATGAGACACCGATCTGTGCAAAATTTAGGTTTTTTTTTTTCAAGCTACCTTCAAGCAGTTAGAAAATTAAATTTGGGATGCACCAGCTGCATGTGATGCAAATGGCCTAGTTAACTGTGGAAGAAATTGGAAAGGGCATGCATGCATATGGATCTATTTTTAAAAATTAGCTAGGTTCAACCACAACCATATGGGGATCTTAGCTAGATCTTTGCACTGGCAGTTCTACATACGGAGCACTCCTAACACTTTTTTGCGCAACAGTTTGCCTATACACAAACAGAAGCTAGCTAGCAATCATCAACCCAACTTCCAAAAACGAGGGGAATTTTAAGTGGACGCATCTTGCATGCATGGAACACTTTATGCTTTTTTGGGATCTCTGAAAGAATTCAAAAACCAATCCAATTAAGGAAAACAGAAACAGCCAGTGAATGATGATCAAATTTCGCAGGAAAAAGAAAATTGTCATTTCACACGTACGTTATTAGCAGATGGGAAAAATTGCCCAACCTTTTGGTACCGGTCAGCCTCGCCATGAGGAAGGCGGTACTCGTTCATGATCCAGCTGCTCCTAAGGCCCTTGGGCGCCTTCCCCACATAGAACACCAGAGTCTTCTTCAGCCCGATGGAGCGGTTGCCCTCGACGCGCACCATCCGATCTGCACCTGTGGCCTTCCAGTATCCCGACGGAGTGACCCGGTTCGGGCGGTCTCCGTTGCGGTACTTGCGATCTCTTGGCACGTAGAAGAACCACTCCTTGTCCCCAATCGAAGCCAGAGCTGTTGTTGTTTATGTAGAGCATCCATGCATATGACGCATATATCAGTCACCAAAAAAGCAAGCATGAAAAGGTAAGAAAGAAAAGCTAAAGGCTCACATGAAATGAAAATGAATAAAGGGGATCACATGCATAAAATCATGCCAGATCCCATGTTTACTTATTAGCGCGGTACTAGAGCTTAGCTGGTAGCAGTTCACATGTTTACCGGGGAGATCCCATGGGTCGTAGCGGTAGAGGTCGACCAGGTTGATGAGCTCGATGTTGAAGCGCTTGCCCTCCACCCTCCGGCGGAGGTAGAAGTCGATCAGCTCCTCCTCGGTCGGGTGGAAGCGGAAGCCCGGCATCACCATGTCGTTTGCCTGCTGCTGCCCGTCGTCGCCGCCGCCGCGCGCCATGCTGCCATCGTTGTGGTGGTGATCTGATCCCCCCATGCTCGACGGCGGCCTTGAGTCATTACCTCGCCTCCCGGGAGCCAGCCTTGCTTTATAGTAGTAGCAGGAGGAAGAGACGAGAAGGGAGGAGGAGGATGACTGCTTGACTAGTACAAGACGATCAAGCCAGCCCTAACTAGACCCACACGCCACACAGAGAGGCAGATCGAGACCCAACTAAACAATGGGACGGCCGGCCGGCCCGGCCTATACCGCTGCGGGGTGTGGTCTGTGGTGTGACGATGGGGTCGTCTTCGGCCCTTGGACGAATGAGATTGATTGGTGCAAGTGGTGGTACCACTGGTGGTGAGAAGGCTAGCAAGGGGAGAGAGGGATAAGAGATGAAGAGATTAGATACCTAATTAAAATTTATTTAGACAGCAACAATTAAGATGAAGACCTGTTGATATGTGCCGGTATTAATGGCTGTTACTTTTAGCTAAGCTAGCATCTACCAAGTCAGAGAGAGAGAGAGAGATCACATCACAGCTGTGTGTCATCTTGTAAGTAGCAGCTGCCCTGTGTTAAAATAAAAGGAAGAGAAAATGGTATTTTTCGACGGCTAGGAGGTTCTTATACTGTTGTAGTATAGCGCCAAGCAACAGTAGAAACTAGCAAAGGGGAGGGGAATGGAAGGGGACCTCTCCAACGAAACTTCAGCGGTGGCCTATAAATTTGAGCAGTGCTGTGGTGCAGCTGAACCTTCCACAGTTCCACAATATAATGGCATGTCCAGTTCAGCTGCTATAAAATGTTTCTACTGTTTGTGTGTGCAGCTAGAAGGAAGGAAGCCAGCTAGCTCAATCCACTGCACATCGGCGGAGTGGGGCAGTGTGGCGGTGTTGCATGTGTGCATCCTCCTTTTATACCTGCAATGGTCCCAGCTCCAAACACGCGGCGTCACTACGGGAAAACCGATAGATGTCAAGTGTCGTAGGGTTTGCCGAGTGTTAAATTTCAGGCACTCGGCAAACAACGTCTTTGCCGAGTGTCCGTAGAGTTACACACTCGTCAAACATCAGACACTCAACAAAATATGTAGCTCCGTCAGAGTGTCTACCCTTGGCAAACGCACAACGCTCGGCAAAGTGCCCCCACGTGATAGTCATGTGATAGCCGTTTGCGGGGTAGGCGTGACCGTTAGGACTTTACCGAGTGTTAGCGCTAGACACTCGGCCAAGGGCCACACGTGCCGGCCACATAACTGGGCGTATAACCGCCGCATAATGGCGGACCCAGCCGTTAGCCCTTTGCGAGCGTCCGTTAGTGACACTCGGTAAATCGACTGACATGGCCAGGGATCCGGCGAGGGTCTGACGATGTGGCGAGGGGTCGGCCACATGGCACCCCTATGGCCAGGTGACATGACCTGGGTGGCACGTCTTTGCCGAGTGTCAGCAAAAATACTCGGCAAAGCCCCAATTTCTGTTAATTTCTGTCATATTTTGCCTGAGTGTTTGTGGCTTTACCGAGTGTCTTGATAAATACACTCAGCAAACACCTACACTTTGTTGAGTGCTTTTGCACTGACACTCGGCAAAGCCTCAAGGCCACGTCACTTGCATCGCAGAGCTTTGCTGAGTGTCACGGGTCGGCACTCAGCGAACGGCTGAAGCTTGGCCGAGTGTCGTGATTCGACACTCGGCAAACGCCTCGATCGCTGCCACATCACCTCACGCCGATGCGCCGTCTCCAGGCCATTAGGTCACTTTTTTTTTTTGCCTAGTGTCGGCCCTAGCTCTGCAAAGATTTTGATAAGTGCCCGTAAAAAGACACTTGACAAAGGGTCTTTTTGCTGAGTCGGCCGTCACCGAGTGCCCTTTGCCGAGTGTTTTTGTCCCTTTGCCGAGTGGGAGTTTCCCGTAGTGCGTATGAGATATATTTACGTTTATTTAGCTTTTTCTGGCTCATGAGTAGCATCTGAAGGACCAAGTTATAAGATATTTATATGTATTAGAGTCACTCTAAGATTAAAAATATATTTCCAGTCCAAAATCGTCTTCGATCTTCACAGAGGCGATAAAGATACCAAACGAAATATATTTTCAAGCTGTTGAACTCAGACCTGATTTCACTCTATAAGTAAAGTATATTTCCAGTCCATACTTTTGGTGAACACAACCAGAGAAAAGCAGGATAGAATCACAATTAGAGGACTTACCAAACTCTGCTACAAGCAAATAAAGTCTTGTACATTAAAAAAAATCTTGAGCATGGTTCTACCCTACTTGAAGTGTAATTGTAATTTGCCCTCATTTTTTAACTTTGTATTTTGCCCTCCACTATTCACAAGTTAATGCAATTTTATCGCTAGTCAATGGTTAAAACTGGGGCAAATGCGCAAAGACCAAGGGCAAAATCGCATTGACCAGTGAATAATGGAGGACAAAATCACAAAGTTAAAAAAAGGACAAAATCACAATTGCATTTCAAAATAGAGACAAAACACCAAAATCCAAAATCTTATACGACGTCGACGATCAAAGAGGGCACTCGATTCGTGCAAGTTGTCCCTCTTGTGTTCACGCGTGCATATATGCTATTGGAATTTTGATCTGACGGTAAGTACACGCGTGCGTGTCTTGCCTCGTGCTGCTCCAGCGAACGTTACATTCTTCGGCAGGCCGGCCGACGATGACTCAAATCATCATGCTGGCCCAATTAATCCTATGTCTACCTCAACAGATTTACACCACTTTTTTTATAAAAAAAAAACTGAACCTAGTCTAGATATGTTCTGATAAGCTATATATATTATTCTGATTTGCAATTGCGTTGCCCCAGCTTCCTTCGCCATGAATTCTAGGTACGTACGTATACATACGTACAGATACTCCCAAATCGATAACCCTTCGGAAGAACTCTAATTGTACCCAATAACCAGGTATCAACAACTGGCTGGTGTACATGATGGCCTTGATGAGCAGGCCCTTAGATACAAGGGACGTAAAAATGGTTCAATTTAATTGCCATGTAAATAAATTAAATAATGGTTAGGGTCTTTTCAGTTAATCCCCTATATATATATACTCCGTATATATACATGCGCACCCCTATATACATATACGCACATATGAAGCTACTAGCTAGGGTTTGTGTAGGCTGTATGCATGATTTTGCTGGGCTGTGGAGGTCGGCATTTACACCTAGGATGTCCTTGTGGGGAAGTCTTGCCATATGCATGCCGGTAATTTAAGGCATGTGCCGCTGTTTGCTCTAGTTAGTGCGCCGTAGCACAATTAACCAACAACACCTGTAGTATGTGTGTACTAGCACTGTCCTTTGTGGGTTTTGGAGGAGGTTACGTTACGTTAGAATATCTCCATACGACCACGCACACTCTCTGTTTTACGCGCGCATGCATCACTGTGGTCAGTCAAGGGACATTTTTAGATTATAGTCAAGGGATATATACCCGTGACTTGTACGAATGCGCATCATTTTGTCGCTCTGTCTGCATCTGTGTTGCGCATCGACAAGGGAAGAATTTCAGTATAGTGTGTGTACATGTGTGCAACTGTGTGTGCAAAAAATGCTGTCTGGCTAGAGAGATGGATATCAACTTATTTCTAGTGTTTAGGCCTTTAGGGTGCACACCGGGAAAAATATGTGTATGCTGATAAGTGGAGATAGCTAGCTAGCTAGCTAGAGCATACAGCCCAGGAGATATAACGTACAAAATTTGGTACAAGCCCAGCTCAGGAGCGTTTTGATATGCTCATCTCAACACCGCAGCCATAGTGCAGCTATATCTATATAAATCTCCATATAGTAGCTAGATAAAGGATCATTTTCCAAGATGTGGGAATAAGGGATCATCTTATTCACATGTAATCATGGATTGATAGCTTCCAAAGGATATGCAACTTTTACATGATCATGAGATTGATGAATAGTTCCACCATTGGTTGGATCTTCTTATTAACCCCTCTTCTTTTTTTTCAGTTGTCTTATCAACATATAGTATGCTCTCATATATACTAAAAGTTCTAAAGGGTAGTAAAATCATGCAAGGTAAACAGAGTGGCTAATTAGGAATAAGATGACATCCTATGCATATTGATTATTACAGTCCGACCATGTCTAGAAATGTGGGTAAAGGACAAGAAAAAGGATATAAGAAGAACATGATGGAAGCCGCCTATTCTAGATATATATAGAGGCATGCATATTCATCTCTGAACTATATATATGTGTATTCATGTACTGGAATAATTAACACTTCTCTACGGTGACCTCCAATTATTATTGATAGGGACTACTGCATTCCTGTTTAGTTTTAAGCTAGCCAAACATGGGTCTAAATAAAAGACACAGTAATTAGACGCTTTTATATAAACTTTTGAAGGATTCCCTATCTTACACGAGGCTTCCTGCTGAAAGAACCAATCATGAACATCTTTCAACAGTACGAGCCTCGACTTAACCTAGCAGGTTCTTTATTTGTCTCTTGACAATCTAACAGTTTTTTACTTATTAATACTTTGTGGTCGCACATATAGATTATTTTATATAATATAAAGACCATGAGACAAAGTGGTTTCCTTCTCAATAGTCATAGACTATTCCAAACATAATAGCCCAAATTTTATGGCTGACAACTATTGTTGTTGCATCAAATTAGAGCTATAAGTCAACAAATTAAATGTAGTGATTTGTTCGATCTCAACAACAATACTCTGATAGGGTAGCTGTATCTTTCATACCTTTTATGTACTCAACTCAAAATTGGTCTTTGTTACAGTTATATGAAGGCTAGATGCATGCATTTGTTTTCAAGTAACAGTTCTACATTGCTGTACTTTCTTAAACACAGGAATATAACTGATTTGCGTGCATTTAAATTTGCATATTTCAGAAAAATACCAATTCATCACAAGAAAATAACACGCAACCCACATTGTTGATTGATGAGCAAGTTGTATACGAATCACCATCTAGATCGAAGGCATTAATGGACGATAAATTCTTGTTCCTTCTTCCACATGATGCACCTTTCAAATTGAATTCGTCAAGCGGACTCCATACGGCAAGAACAGTCGCCACTCGGTTATGATATGCCAAGAAACACGTATGCGACAAAATATATGGGTGGCGTAGATTTTACTAGATTGCTATAGATTGTGTAGCGAAAATCATGAAAAAAAATTTTATCCTTGGAAATTTATGATTTCTTTGACGAACTATAAATGTGTGTGAAAAGTTCAACGAATGTGCCAATACTTTGACTTATCGAATAAGATAGCATCGTTATCTTCATTTACCTGAGATCGATCGATGTTACCGAGCAATTGCACATTACATTTTGTGTGGATAAATGTTAGCCCCACTAGTGTTAAGTAATTATTTTTACGAAATTGTGAGGAACAATAATTAAAGAAAATAACCAGAAATGATATATGTTCATGATGCACACATTTATATAGGAGGCATCAGATCGTTTGAGCAATGCTTTAATTTGCAGATACTTTTATATGTTGTACTAGTAAGAGACTTTCCAAATATATGTAACCATCTGTGGTGTTTTGTAATACGTATTTGTGTAAAAACAAGCAATTAGCAATGGAAACTGCAGTAGAACACTTGATAATTGCCACTTAATTACACGCAAGGAAAGTGTGCAGTCATGACCAGTTTCTCCATTTGATGTGTACAAGTATCAAACTAGGTTGTGCCTAACTTTTCTTTTTCTACATATCTTCCAATTTTATTTCACCACCATGATGCTAGCTGATCTTACTAGCATGGAAAAGCATCTGTTCCTAAAAGTATCAGGCATTGTAGTTACCTGCAGAGAAGAGAGATGTAGCATTGTGCATCTGTTCTGTTCCTAAAGGACGAACTGAAATGTGCATTCATCTGATAGATAGGCTGGGCAATGCAAATAAAGCACAGGCAGCATGAAATAAAGAAGGCATGCATCGGAGGTCGGCGGCGATAGCTGGAGGTGTACATTGCTTACATTGCAATACAGGACGACGGAGCAGCGGCTGGCCGGCCGGCCGATCAGTCGGTGGGGGCAATTTAGTGAGTTCGGTGACCAGGTCCCACAAGCGAAGCATAGGAGGGAGACGCAGACGCTTTGCTTATTGCTTTTAATGCGGCACCGCATGGAAGAACCAAGGGATGCCCTAGCGATCAGGAAGAGTGATCCTATTGGTCCCCCATTGATAGATGCATCGCGCGTCCATCTCTCATTGTCATCTTTTTTTCCCCTCCAGTTCTTCGTCTCCCATCCTTGATCTGGAGGTAGATCGAGTCCAATCGTGGTCTTAGCGTAGTTAGGACCTGGCCAGCCAATTGACCTTGTATACCTTGTTAATTAATTTCACTCTTTTTAAGCTCTAGATGTTGCGAGTCCTAGGCGCCAAATTAAATAAAGAGAACAACCGTAGTCAACAGAGATTTGAAGAAAACAGCTAGCCTCCAGCCGACACAGCACTAGTAGTAGATCAGAACAGGGTATAGTTCAGGCGTTCAGCCTTCAGTTGTACTCCATATCCGGTTTGGCAAAGGAAGTCGTTTAGGACGGCGACACGGTCTCCAAAGTACAACTTTGACTTCTTATTTTTATAAAGATATTTATTAAAAACTAACATATGTATATTTTATGAAAGTTTTTTTTTGAGAAGATTTTGATGAAAGTATTTTGCAAGACAAATCTATTCGATCATGTAGTTTTCACATTTCCAAACTCAACGACTTAAAAGTTATTCACGATTTATATTCCTAATGTTTGACTCAAATCTTGTCCAAAACGACTTCCTTTACCAAACCGGAAGGAGTACGCGAGAGAGTGTGCATAATGTATTAATGTCCATGCATTGCATGCTCAGCTGAGCTGTTTGTTGTTGCCATATGGATTTCTTGGGCAAGAATTGCACTGGCTGCGGTTCAAAAAAAAGACTTAATTATAACGCGTAAACATCGTGTTCCTTGCTAATTACCATGACACATGATTTACCATGCATGCTACTACTCGATTCCTCCGTTCTAAATTATAAGTCATTTTGTCTTTTCTAAATTAATAGGTTTTACTATGCACCTAGATATATACGTATATCTTATGTGTACATAATAGAAAAGTCAAATAAATGGCCTACAATTTGAAACAGATGGAGTATGATGCAGCGAGTACAATTGGCATTGCGAGTCCCATGATGAAGACATTGGCTATAGTTTTCCAAATGGGCCAGGCCCGATGGGCGGCCCGAGGCTTGGCCCTAAAAAGTCCGGCACGAGCCCGAGCACGGCTCGTAGGGCTTAGTGCCGGCCCGCCTGACACATCGTGTCAGACTGGGGCTAGCATTCCGGCCCATAGTGCCAGCCCGACACGATTTTTGGGCCGGCCCAACAACAACCCGCTAGATTTATCACATATAAGTACAAGGAAACTTTAACTTTCCCGTTCCTTCCTTTTGTGCTTGCCTCTTTCCCTCCCCCTCAGCCCTCCAACGTCCGACCCAATGTCCCGTTTTGGCCCAACGTGCATCCAACCGACCTTCGCGGGGCTCCTCCGTTGTGGGGGGTGGGGAGGGGGTGGGGGGGGGGGGGGGAGGGGGGCTGCTCCAGGCTCTAGCCCAGCCTCCACTGCTATGGGGGCACGACGGCAAGATGGAGGTCAACAAGGAGGGGTGCGACGGCCGGCGCCGTTAGCGTTCGATGAGGCGCAGTGGCCAACCTACTCGGTTCAAAGAAGCACACTGGGTTGGCCAGGCATGTTGGGCCAAACGGGACATTGGGTCGGCCCGACACTATAAAAAGGTCGTAGTGCCGGGCCTGGGTAGGTAGTTCGGCCCGGCATCCAGCCCGCACTAAAAACCATCGGGCCTGAATAGGGCTGGACCGCAATGGGTCGTGCCTGATCAGGCTAGTGTCGGGCTAGGGCCGGGCGGGCCTATTCGACCATCTATAACACTGACACAACTTCCCTAGATTATTCAAATAAAAATAGATCTAGGAAGAACACTCTCATTTCGTGGTATTGCTCAACTAGTGGAAGAGACGCTATCGATATATACACGGGATCGGAGGAGACTTGGATTCAGGGTTCAAGCTGTCCACGCTAGCTATCACCGCTTGTGTTGGAAGCAGATAAACTTTTGTAACGAGCACTAAATCCATCTCAAGATTTCACTACTTAAAGAGGGAAGCCATCACGCATACATGGAGATAAAAATTATAGTACATGAGCATATATAGGCCATGAGATGCAACTTTTAATGTCGAAGAGACCCCTAAGTCACGGTAGAACCCATGCATGTGACGGAGCAGGAACCTAGTAGAAAAGTCGGCTGATTTCGATTGATTCCGGAAAATTTAATAGTGTGTTGTGAGTGAGAAAAGTTACGGCCAAAAAGCGAAATAAGCAGCCCGTTTTAAATATCAAGACATAACACACTAGAAGCTCACAAATAGGCATCAAGGTTTTTCATCGATCATTGTAGACAGCGCAACATATATAAAGACTTTTTGGAGTGTTACCACTTACCAGTGATGCTGATCTAAAGCCTCACAAACATATATTAATTCTTCCTGCCCATCACTTCTTTTCTTCTCTTTGAGATTGTCAGTACGTAATAATAAGATGATTTGCAAGCCCATCATGTACCTAGCCGCTCACCTGTTGGGCTGGGCCATCCGTCAACAGCCTTCATTTCAGCGATTTTTTTTTTCATTTTTATGAAAAATATTCCAGTTTCAGCACTCGATCACTCTCACTGAGGTCGTCGCGCACTTTGCGTACAAGCACTCGCGCACTGACTCGCATCTTCGGAATCCCAGCCATCCAAAGCCCGGAGTATTGCAAATTTGCAATCTACTCCAGTCCAGCTACCCCTTTTCCGCATCGTACGCGAGCACCGGCCTCGTTCTCCACGATCCGGACGAACAGGCCATATTATTCCCACTGCAACACGCCTCCATTCTAGTCTACCTTGCACTGTCGATCGCCGGCAAGCCAAAGGGAACAACCAATTAGGCTGATTGTGCATGGGTGGGTTTGGATGGATTATTTGACCCACCCATCACTAGATTGAATAAATGAGTTTGGATCGGGTGGATCCCATGGGTTATAGCTGGGTTCTGCTGCGTAACCCATCACTAGATTGAATAAATCAGTTTGGATCTGATGGGTTTTAACCATATCCACCCAACCCATATAGGAATCCTTCTCACGGTTTGGATTGGGTCGGGTGGATTGGGTGGGTTGCTTGACCCATGCACAGGCCCAGTGAGTAATATAAACCCATACAAATAAAAAAGAGAGAGAATATATTTCAACCTGTCTCAATCCGAATTTGGTTAAACCTAACCCGTTTCAACTCACTTCGTACTACAACACATTTAGACTCTCCTCAACACACACCATATCATAACCCGCCCATAAAACACATTTCAACCCGCCTCAGTTAGCAGGCTAAGGCTGACTTTACTGAGGTTGTGTTTAGTTCGCGAATAAACGCCTCTTTTCATGAAAAGTTATCCATCTCGAGAACCGTGTCAGTGTATTTATATCTCTATGCACGCTTCCATAGAAATAGTATTTTTTATACTTTTTATCTTTTTCTATATCTAAACGCAGCGGCGGTCCATAGAGATAGGGCTTGAGGAAAGAGTCTCATCAAGTGCGGCGGTCCAGTTGGTGCACGCGCCGCCGCCAGGCAACGCATGCGTGCATTGCCGCGTTTTTTACTACGATAGCCACCAGCAGCAGCAGCTCCGTCGTTTTCTTTTATTTATTCTGCATGCGCAGCCTGCCGCCGTCCTCTTAATTGCTCGCTGTCAACGTAGACCTTGGCCAGCAATGCGCTCTGTATTGTACGCGAGCGTATGGGAGTGTCTACTTACTACTGGTACTGTATATACTCCTCCGTATACATGAACAATACGGGCGTGTGCACTGCAAAGATTCAAACGCAAAACTTGTTCTGTACCGGGCTTAGCCCACTCCACTATTCGGAAAAGCCTTTGAGCCCAGCTTCTCACATGTTGGGCTGGGCCGTCTGTGCTGTGCTCTGCTTTGCCTTAGCAGCAGCAGCGCTGGCCACACACACCCTCTCCTCCATCACTCAACTCACTGGAAGGTCGTCGTGCACTTTGCGTACAGGCACTGAAGCACTCGCGCCTCCATTGCCGGAGTGCAATCTACTCCAACTAGCCCCTTTTTCCGCGTCGCACTTGGTTCCCACGATCCGGACGAACCAGCCATTCCCACACATCTCCATTCTACCTTGCACTGTCCTCTGCCCCAGCGCAACAGCTCGTTCGTCTCGATCCGCAAGCCCGCCAAAGGAACAACCATTCGTATCATGGACGCCGCCGACCTCCTCGACGGCGACAACGGCAAGAACAAGCCTCTGCTGCCGCCGCCGCCGCCGCGTCGGCGGCCATGGTACTACTGCAACACGACGGCGATCACGCTCGTCATGTTCGTCCTCACCAACACCGTATCCATCGTCGTCTCCTCCGGCGCCGGCCCCTCCCTCCTCCGCCGCTACAACTACAAGCCTTCCACCCTCCGCCTCTGGGACGGCGGCTCCTCCGCGCTCCTCGCCGCCGATCTCAACGCCACCCAATCCGACCTCGCCGCCAGCCGCGCCGAGCTCGCCGCCCTCCACGCACGCGTCCGCACCGCCAACGAGCTCCTCCGCACCCTCCTCGACTCCATGTCCACCACCCACAACGCCTCCACCACCGTCCCCGACGGCTGGAAGCGCGAGCTCGCCGGCGAGCTCAAGATTGCCGTCGAACCCCACGGAAGCACGAACGCCACCGGCGGCGAGGCGTTCGCGTTCCCGGCGCTGGGGCACGCGTGCGTGCGCGTGCAGGACGACCTCGAGCGATACATGTCATACACGCCCGGCGGCGAGTGCCCGTCCGACGAGGCGCTCGAGCACCGTCTGATGCGGAGCGGATGCGAGCCGCTCCCCCGGCGCCGGTGCCGCGCGCCTTCGCCCAAGGGGTACACGCACCCGCTGCCTCTTCCGGCGAGCCTCTGGGCGGCGCCGCCGGACGCCGCCGTGCTCTGGGACGCGTACCTCCCCTGCAAGAACTACTCCTGCCTGATCACGGCGCCGGCGGCGAGCTTCGACCTCCGCCGGGAGAAAGCCCGGTGGGCGCGCGACGACGGCGCGCTGGAATACTCCATCGCCGCCGTGCTCGCGTCCCGCCCCAACAGCACCGTGCGCGTCGGCCTCGACCTCGCCGGCGGCGGCGCCGGCGAGACCACCTACGCTCCCGGGACGTTCGCGGCGAGGATGATGGAGCGCGGTGTGACGGTGGTGACGGCCACCGTCAGCGACGGCGCGCCGCGCAACAGCTTCGTGGCGGCGCGGGGGCTCGTGTCAGTGCACGTCACGGCGGCGCACCACCGGCTGCCGTTCTTCGACCGCACCCTCGACCTCGTGCACGCGGCGGCCGGCGGACTCGGCGTCGCCGGCGGCGGCGGCGTGATGATGGAGTTCGCGCTGTACGACGTGTACAGGGTGCTGAGGCCGGGTGGTCTGTTCTGGATCGACCACTACCCGTGCGCCGCCGCGCAGGTGAACGCGACGTTTGCGCGGATGGTGGTGGAACGTGTTGGGTTCAGGAAGCTCCGGTGGAACACCGGCCGGGGGAAGGGGAAGGACCGGTGGTACATCTCGGCGCTGTTGGAGAAGCCCATGATGGCATGAGAAATTTATGGGGATTTTGTTTTCCTCATCGGAAAAAATGGGGTTGTAATAATTCATCCTAGTATTATATTATATGTGTTCTTCCTTGGTTTCTGCTGGCCTCTCACACTTTGCATGATACTTCCTCCGTTTCAAATTATAGGTCGTTTTGGTTTTTCCAGGTTTATAGATCTTGCTATAAATCTAGACATAGCGTTTATCTAGGTGCATAACAAAGATGATGAACCTAAAAAAGCTAAAACGGCCTATAATTTGGAACAGATGTAGTATCATATTGCTCTCCTCATTTCTGCTCGACAATTTTTTTTTTTTTTACATTTGCTTTCCCAAATGACAAAAGCACCATCTTGTTCATTTGGATAGACACCAATGCACCTAAACTGTAGTTACACGCACATATATGTATAATCTGCTCTGCACTGGTACAGAATCACAACAACTCTGTAACTTTAGTTACAAGCTATACTATGTGCATTCTGTACAGAAATTAATGGTACTGCCGCACTAATCCAATCCAACGTTCATGTGCAAATTTTCTCGATCTCAAGCCAACGGTTTCCTAGGAACAGTCTGCAATTAAGGATAACAAAGGGAATCAGAGTTCAGCACAGAACGAACAAAGCACGGTCAGACCGCTTACAAACTAATGTAGTACGAAGTTTCAGATGTGGTTTCTCTCGAGTTTCACTGATGAAACTGAATGCGCACCGGACATGAACTCTACTCGACGATGTCTGTTACTGAAGCTTGGGGCAGACAGGGGCAGAAGGCGTTGACATGGAACCTGAAGAAGCAAAAAGGAGCTATATGTATAACAGGGGTTGCAAAGTGCGTGATGTTTAATTATAATTAATCGTATTGATGCAGTTTCAGGAACTAGAACACAGCATGAACTGATATCGATTTAAGCACAGCTTCAGTTATTGACACAACACAAGGTCATTTCTGAATTTTCAGGCAGTGAAAACTGAATGAATTACCATCGCCAAAGATAGAGCTTATTACTTGGATTCATGGTGAGGGGGAGCCCAAACTGAATGAATTAGCATCGCCAAAGATGGAGCTTATTTTCAGGCAGTGAAGACCTTCAGGCGGCTGCTGCTTCTTCTTGCCGCCGCCGGACGCGTACTTCTCCATCTTGCGCGCGAAGAGACCCATGAACGCGCGCTCAAGAGGCCCGTCGTGGTACTCCTGTCTTCTCCCCCATCGGCGCCGGCGCCGTCGACGCGCACCGCCCGCTTCCTCGGCCTTGCTAGTGGTGCCCTCCCGGCCGTCGCGCGCGGAGGCGAAGCAGAGCTCCATGGGCAGCGCTGCTGCCATTGATCGGCCGTAATCTGCCGGAGTTTGCTGCTCTGGGGCTCTGGGTGCTGGCAGGGCGGGCAGAGACTTGCGAATAAACTGCCAAACTGGTACTACAATGCACACACACGGTGACACGGGCTGAAAATACAACGGCACAGGAGAAGCGATATAATGGGCCACATCAATAACAGAGCTGGCTTTCGAGGCCCAGACCAACAGCAATGTTTAAAATGGCTATGGGCTGATCTAGTGGCAAGTTCAATGCGCTTGTAATCTCTTTCAAGACGTCCCAGAGAGAAACTGATACACGCACCCGCAATGTTTAAAATGTTTAAAATGCGGATGCGAGCCGCTCCCCCAGCGGCGGTGCCGCGCGCCGTCGCCCACGGGGAACAGCTTCGTGGCGGCGCGGGGGCTCGTGTCCGTGCACGTCACGGCGGCGCACCACCGGCTGCCGTTCTTCGACCGCACGCTCGACCTCGTGCACGCGGCGGCGGGCGGCATAGGCAACGTTTTCGGCGGCGGCGCCGGCGTGATGATGGAGTTCGCGCTGTACGACGTGTACAGGGTGCTGAGGCCGGGGGGTCTGTTCTGGCTCGACCACTACCCGTGCCTCGGCAAGCAGGTGAACGCGACTTTCGCGCCGACGCTGGAGCGTGTTGGGTTCAGGAAGCTCCGGTGGAACGCCGGCAGGGGGAAGGGGAAGAAGGACCAGTGGTACATCTCGGCGCTATTGGAGAAGCCCATGGCATGAGGAAATTTATGGGGTTTTTCATGTTGTAATAACTCATCCTACAATGTCTGTCTTCTTGCTTCATTTCTGCTGACATCTCAAAAATTTCTCACGAAATTATATTGTTCTCTCCATTTCTCCTCCACTTTGGGAGCGAGCATTCTCCTGCACCTAAAGGCCATCGGCCCAAAGCTGTCTTTTCAACCTCCTTGAGCTCTAGAAACCGGATAAAAATGATCTCCCTTGTCTGAATCCAATCCTGTTTTATCTCTTCTGCTTACACGATCGAGATATTACAGGATAAACTCTTCAAGAAAAAGATAGTACAGGATAGAACCTCCTCTCTATGGATGGAGTGGAGAGAGCTAACACCCTTTTTTTTTTTTTTTTTTTTTTTTGAGGAAGAGAGAGCTAACACCTAGTTAGCTATATACTGCTGCTACTTTACAAGATGCAATCAGATTATTCGCTGGCATGACATTGCAGATTAAACACTTCGTTGCTACTCTTCACTAGCTTCAGCATCAAACACTAGTAGATGAATCGCAATATGATGGCACACGGGTATAACAAGGGCCCATATTAAGCATGGGCCCTCAGCTGTCTGACACCGTCTCTTCCGATGACGCGCCGGTGTCGCTAGGGGTGGCACCGGTGGCTCTGGCGATGGCTGCAGCTGCAGCCCCCCGGTTCAGATCCAAGGCGTCGCCAGTCTGGAACAGCCTCTTGCCAAACGAGCGCCAATATGCGCTCTTCATCGCGCTCTTCACGGAAGCATCGGGGAGGACATGGGGCTTCACGTCGTCAGAAAAGAGATTAGCTCTCAGGCCATCCCTCGGTGGATCTGCAACAGAATGCCCTGGTGCTGGTGCCAAGCTCGGCCACATCTCGCGGTCGATTCGGCTTGTGCCAGTGTCTGCTTCCTTGCTAAGCCACTGGGGAAGGCTGTTGATTGGTGGTTGGTTCATGGGAAACAGCTGATGTGTTCTCTCTGATGGTTCCTGGAACCAAGGTGACTTGCTGCCGTAGTACGACTTTTGGAGCTTGGATGCCCTCCTGCGCCTGCTGCCACTTCTTCCATGCGAGGAAGAGGCCCCTGGGAAGCCTCCCAGGGACAGATTTCTTGGCCCACCATTAGTTCCATGAAGGTTAAACATGCCCAAACTTGATAAATGATGCTGACCTCTATCAGAAGCACGAGCGTTGTGAAAGTAGATGTCGCCCAATGAAAGGTCTGGTTGGGCTCCAATAAATGGAGATTTTGAGCAACCTGAGCACGAAGCTCTACTGAGATAATCATCCGCTATATGAAGAGGCGGTGCAGGACCCAGAGCAGATGTCAGAAGCTTCTTCTGCTCCTTGTCCCATTGCTTAGCAAGATCCTCAGGCATCCTTGAGTTCGAAAAACGTAGCCGTGTATCCCTCAACATTGCATTCCAATTGTTGATGCCATACCTCCTAACTCCAATCCAAAGAAAATCTAACTCTTCTTCTGACCATGGAGCTGAGTGCCTCTTGTAGGAGTATGTGCCAAGCCTTTCAGTCAGTTTATGAGATATGCTGGATGTGCCTCCAAGAAACAACTTAGCACTCCTTAGGGCATACACTCTATTGTCTTGGAAACTATCAAGGCTTAGATCCAAACTGAATTCAGGAGCTTTATCCATTATTCTGTACTTCAATTCTGAAGGCAAGCTCCTTGGTCCCTTCAAACTCCCAGTGTTCCATGGTGAAGCCAGGTCAAAAAAATTTGAGTAAGAGGTACCCATGGTTGAGCTTTCTTCATTCTGTTGCTGCTTGCCACGGATAATGTCTTTCTCCTTTGTGAAAAACATTCTTTCAATTGGTTGGGACATCTGTTTTCGAGCAGTGCCAACTAGATCCTGCAAGCAGTGAGAAAATGTTTCAGTTTATCTCTGTTAATATTTTTATTTTTACAGTTATAGTACATTGTATTTATATGACAAAAAGAAAACGAATTCAAGCTTGTAGACAATTTGTTGGTTGTATGAAGGGCAAGAAATTAAACGAATGTGTCAAACCACCCCTCCACACTCGCATATAAAACTGAATACAAAGAAAAACCTTATCTCCCTGCTATGCTGAGCTGCCAAGTAAACATGTAAATAAACTATTATCCCTCACCTGATCTGTTAGCTTTTGAATTGATGAATCACCCAAACGGAGAAACCCCTCTTGTTGTAATTCAGCACAGTTCAGGTCAATTATACCTGAAGGATCTTTTTTATTTTGATTATGAAGACCCTGATCAAGAGCCTCTGAATTTCCCAGCCCTTTGCCTCTCTCGTCACTATCATCATCCAAGACAATAACTGGTACATTTTTTGTTGAACCTTGAGATTCTGGAACATCTTCTGCAGCGGATTTATTGGTAGGTTTCAACCAACTGAGATTAACGTTTTGTCTTGGTGACTGCAGGGTAGTTTGTGCAATTCCATGTCCCTCCCCCTGCACATCAATAACTTTTGGCACTTCAATAGCGATTGGCAATGTTCTACTCAATTCCTCCACTGTTGCACCTTGCTCCCTAACCTCTTTTACACTAGTGAACTTTGACACGGGCGTACCGTCATCTTCCAGGGTCATGTTTTGGCTTCCACCTTCAGCAATCTGTGGAACCATATGCTGAACTGAGGATTTTACTATTTGCGAACTACAAAAGGAACATTGTATTAATTTATTGCGTGTGTATAAATAAAAAAACAAGTACAATCACCTTACCTTTTTTGTTCAGGCGTGTGTTCAGCTTGTTCAGATAGCCCAGTAGTTCTCAGTGTAGCTATCTGTAATTGAATTAAATGTGAGGTTTTTATTATTCTGAATGGCCTATGCAAATAATGTGGGGACAAACAAGGAAATTATCTACAACCACATGGGTTATTACCAAAGCAATACATAAAAAAACAGAGCAAGTACACCTATAGTGACATAAAATGGATTTAAAAATGAAAAAAAAAACTATAGTAAGAAAAAATAGGAATCGGCATGATAGTTGTGGAAAGAACACAACATTTAGAAATTTCTGTATACATGGTGTCACCTCTTTCATTACTTTATGTTACCTTGTATAGAAAATTTGCCAACAATACTAAAAGACCATGAATATATGTTGAAATGTTTTATATACTCACACAAAAGCAAAATAATCCTTTAATGACATCATTTTTGTTTCTCATTCTCTAAACTGACAAAGATCTAGTTCTAACTTTTAAACACAGAAAGGAGATGTAATAATAATAATTAAACATGACAGAATGCTAATCAGCTAATTTTGAAAGCCTTTTAACTATCACAATATTTCCAGACTGTGACACACCATTTCAATAGTACAAGGTACTGAAAGTAGCAGATACAGATATGCTCAGTATACAAGGTCCCCTCTGCTTCTTTATGTTTTTAGCACTTTATGTAGCTAAGTATGATGAACAATTTCTACGACTGGGCTATTGCTCAGTATATTTACAGTTTTGCTTTTTAGTGTGTTTGAAAGAAGTGTACAAGATCACTCATCTAGCATCTGAACCTCATAGCTTAGATTAACAGACTTCATACCTTGACTCAGGTACATTGATAATTTCTTGTGCCTAAATTATGAAATCATGTCAGGTTACCTTCTCTTGTTTTCCAGCTAACACCTTATTACTACTATATCAAAATGGACCCCAAGCAAAAATAGAATAAGGCAGGGATATGAAGGAAAGATCAAGAAAATCATGCCATTATGTGTCATTTTACATGTGTAGGGTAAGATGAATATAAAATTGTACCTTATCCTCAGTATCCAAAGGGTTTCGAGTAGTATATTTGAGCAAGGGTGTATTGTTAACTGACGAGCTTGGTTGGCTGCATGTCAGTGTTGAACACTGTTTGTCATTCTCTGGTGAGCAAATTTCCTCTGCTGGTTCATCCAAATTAATTTTCTTTTTAACTCGCCTGCGAAAGGTAAGCAAAGGACTAAATCTATTCTCACACTGGTGAGATCCCACATTTTTTTCTGGTCCTTTATGAGAATTTATTTCTGCAGTGGCTGAGGTATTTGGATCTTTTGTCCAATCAGCCGTTGCATCAGCATGCATGAGATCACACACAGAACTTGAAACAGGGATTTGATTATTTGTGCCCTCGCTGCACTGTAATAATTTGCCGTGTGCCTCTGCTGTCGGAATCGTGGCAGAACAAATCTCAGGTTGTTCTTTCTGTGGTACCGATATATCCAACCCATTTTGCCCTCTCTCTGGTTCACATTCTTCTTTGATGTTTTGTTGCATTGACAGGTGCTGTTGCTTTGTAGGAGTAGCCTGCCAATCATTCCAGGTGAGAAAAGGATCAGACAAGAAAGTAGATGGAAGATAAAAACTGAAGATTCCTCAGTGATCTAAGATGAAAACTAATTGCTAACTGCTTTTCAGAAGTCAGAACACAAAAATATCAAGGATTCTTTTAGAGGATGTTCAGGTTTTAGTGTCAGAATACATATAATTGATGAGAACATGTGCCATTAACATTTTTAGATGCAAATATCTGACTTTTAATGAATGTGGAAACAGCAATAACCTAGATAATTACATGTGATAGAAATGCCATCAACTAACAACATCAGCAGGAAGAGAAACAAGGAAAGATTCCTCACAAAATTGTCTTCATTTACAATGGTGTTCTCAGCATGCGCGTCAAACTTGGGGGGTAAATTGCTGGGAACTACATTACTGGAAGCAGCAGGAGATGAATCAATAGCTGCGTCATCCGCAGTATGGTCTTGTGAGGTAACACGCTTCCTCTTGTAGGTTATCATGATCTTGGAGCTCATCCTGAAATGTGCAAATGTGATCGGAAGTAGAGCCTGCCAACTGTACCAGATACGCTCACTTGTTCACTGCAAAAGGACAATTAGCTGCGCTCAGAAAAAAATGTGAACCGTAGAACAAAAAATTACAGAGCAAGAGACACTATCATACACTCCCTCTGTTCTTTAATACGAGGTTTAGGACAAGATAACCAATTCATTTTTGAACTAATTAGCTTGTCAGAAACGTCATATATTTAAAAACGGAGCAAGTATTATGCCACTAAGGATTTCCGCCACAGAAACAACATTTCAGAATGTTGATAACACTATGCCGCAACCGGAGGAAATTATGCCGCGAATAGTTTCCGCCACAGAATGCAACCAGAAATTTTGCATGATCTACATCTCCATCATTCTCTCACAATATATTAGTGTGATTGCAATGTGAGCATCATATACTCAATCTTGTCTTCAATTTTCACTCACCAGTCAGCAATGCTAGTTTACAGAAGATAATGATGAAAAGGACTAAAGGAGTACTCTCTTAACTTATTGCATATAGTGGGAAAACATCGTTTCCCTCTTACACAGCTAGTTTGCTGCATCAAGTTGATTGAACCTACAACGTAGACTTCATCTTTTAATACAGAACAACCGCTCTGGAGAAAGAAGATGATTCCACCAGTTCCATAAAGGAGGCCGCCTCTCCCCATTGGTGATGTGAACCCACTACTTGCCCGTCAATTAAGCACTAAACATTTTCATGAATATTGCTGATTCTAGAAAATTAATACACATCCTTGACACCATCACCGAATATTAGTCCACACACCAATCCAGGACTCAAGTGGGGGCCTTGGGAGTTTAGTTGAATCCCCAAATTCTATAGGAAATAAAATGCACCGGCACTTTAGTTGGGTATCAAGCATTTTCGAAGTTTAGAAGATAAATACTACATGGTCGGATCAGATCCAAATATAAATAGCATACATCAGGGTTCTGGGGTTCGATTTCGCACCGCAAGAAGGAAAGGGAAGGGGGTAGGCGGGAGTACCTGTCGCATGTTCGTCGCCGGCGCCGGATGAAGGCTAGCAAATAAGGCCGAGAGGGTGGAGCGGATTTAGGGCGCCATTTGGTAGCGCAGAAGGCCCGGCCGGAGCTCAGGGGCGGGCGGCGGGCGCTGGGGAGGCGCGGCGAGCCGGCGAGGCCGGCCGATGGTCGCCTGGCACGAGCTGCCGGCAGAGGGCGCTGGGCAGGGAGGAGAGAATGGGAGAGCCCGGTAAGGCCGGCAGCAGGGCGCGGCGGCGGGCGCTGAAGGCGGCCGGGCGCGCTTTTTCCCACAGCAAAGCGAAGCGAGAGGCCCCTCCTTCCAAGAACAAACAATTCACCAAACCCAACAACCACTCTCCCCAATCACCTAAACCAACCCAATCATCTTAGCGCAAAACCAACAAGGGACGAAGAACAAGTCCAGGGAGCGAGGAGCGCTTACCATTCTCTCGATCGCGCGGGCGCGGCGGCGGATTCGGGATGGATAATTCGGGCGGAAGAAGAAGGGAATGCGGGATGATGGATGGAAAGGGACAAGGGACCTGCTGCTATTCCGTCGTATCCCACCCCTTTTTCAGCGGAAAAGTGGGGAGTAATAGCCAGCACCTTCCTTCCTTTTTCAAGCGTTGGACGGGGGTGCCCCTGACCGCTTGCACATAAACGCTCGCAGGCGGCAGGTGGGGCATTCTGGGAAGGGTAGCTTTGGAAAGTTAAAAATAAATGTGTGGGCCTGGCCTATGTTTTCCCGGGAATGTTGTTTGTTTCGGGCAAGGTTGGCGCACGAATCCGAACCTTCGAAATCCGATGGCGGGGTGCCTCACACGCTGACGCTGCCACGTTTTTTTCCCCTTTCGCGAGAATGAACCAGGCGACAACACGCGAGGGCGCACGACTGGAAAAATTGAGGCATGCGTCAGGTACGATGAATAGTACAGTACTGTATTTTTTTCGAAAAGAATAGTACAGTACTGTAGTGTTACTCGAGTTGGAACAAAGTACGCAGCCTGAAGCAGAAGTGCATCCTGCATTCATCAAGCGGGAAACGCGTCTGCTTGGGGCACTTGCATCGAGTATGGCCAGCCGCATTGATTTGAGCCGCGCACAGTAGAGGAGTCAGAGACATTATGGACGTGCTCAGGTCATGAACAATGGCACCGCACCTACGCCTTGAGTTCCAAAATCTAAAATCCAAAATGAACGTTTAGACACATGTATGACGTACTAAATGTAGGTAAAAAACAAATCGCATTATATAGATGGACTGGAATTTGCGAGACGAATCTAATGAGTCTAATTAGGACGTGATTAGACACTAAATTGCTACAGTAATGCTACAGTAACATGTGCTAATGACAGATTAATTAGGTTCATTAGGTTCGTCCCGCGAATTCCAAACGTAATCTGCAATTAGTTTTTTAATTAGTCTATGTTTAATACTTCAAATGTGAAAAGATTCCCTTCCAAAATCTTTTCACCGCGAAACTAAACACGGCCCTAGTATCAGAGGAAGTATTACAATGGACGAGAAAGGTAGTAGAGAGAGGCCATGGTGAGCGGCGAGACGCTGGTAGACAGCGAGCAAATGCACTGTTTAGCCTACTAGCGCAGTTGCCTTCGCTCTCAATTAGCTGTCGCCGCTTCCGTGACATAAATAAATCTACTGCTACTGAATAAAAAACGCAGCACCCATCTGAGATAGAGCTCGTTTTTGCCGGCAGTAGGCGTTGGCCGTGTTTGGTTCCATAGTGTTAGTGGTAGGGGTAGTCTTTAGCACCTCCAACTAACACGTAACAAACTAACACCAACTGTGTTTGGATCCCTGGGTTAGTTTGCATTTGAGGATAAAAAGAAGTAGTGGTGGGCGATTTGGGCTGAATGGGAAGTTTGTTGCCCTCTGTGTGGCTGCTGGCTCCTGGCTCCGAGCGGCGCGGGCGGGGGCTTCAGGCGGCGGCGCTGGGAGGGGCCTTCGGGGCGGCGGCGCTTGGAGCTCCGGCCGGCGGCGCTGGGAGGGGGCTTCAGGCGGCGGCGCGGGTGGGGCTTCGGGCGGCGGCGCGGGTCTAGGAGGAGGCTTCGGGCGGCGCGCGGGTGGGGCTTCGGGCGGCGGAGATGGGGTTCGAGCGGCGGCGCTGGGGATTCGAGCGGCGGCGCGGGTGGATCGGCACGGGGGGAGGGGCGGGGCGGATCGGGATCCCCTGTGGGGGGAGGGGAGAGGAAAGTGAGTTAATTCATGTGGGGCTCACCAGAAGTAACACAAATACCACCTCTTGGAGGGGTTAGTATTTTGGAGGGTGTTAGTCCCAACTAACACACATGTTTGGCTCCAAAGTGTTAGTTTTGTGATATTTTTCTCCAAACTAACACTAACACATGGAACCAAACATGGCCGTTGTTATAAGTCCTGCTCTTAGGCCTTGTTTAGTTGCTTCAAAATGCATAAAGTTTCTCTATCAATTTCTGTGTCTCTTCTCACAATGCACGAGTCTCCTAATGCATAAACTTTCTCCATTCTCCATGAACTAATCATGACCTTAGAGCAAATATTATGTGATGACATAGGCAGGCTAAATAAAGTGTCACCTCATATTTATGGCAAGCTGGAGCTAGGGGAGAGAAGAGGAGAGAGAGGAGAAGCGGGTTGGATGGACTATCAAGTAGGATGCCTTAGAATGACATGACAAGATCATTTAGCTAGCAGTTGGCTAAATCATTAGCCTTCCAGCAGTCGCGCACACAGTAATTTGGCTAAATCATCTAGCTAGCCGTTGGCTAAATCATCCATATACAAAATTCCCCGTGGCCCTTGCTCTTACACGCACAGTACACACGCGCCAGACACGAGACCACGGCAGCTGAAAGGTGTGGTGAACATAACTGCATTTTGTATATGGATTTCTTCCGTTCGTTCGTTCCCTTGCATTTTGCAGAAAAGGCAGATTGAGACTATGACGTATTGCCTTCCTTATCAAAGAGGACCTCCAACAGTTCAATTTAGCCCTTCAAATCTGATTCTAGTTTAGTTGTTTGTATCAGGTGTTTGGAGCCGGTAGCACTAGATTTTTTTTTAAGGTCAACGGAAGGGGAAGAGAGTCCCCACCTTGTTTGCATTTGCATTGCTGGCCCAAAACGGCCCGTTGGATGATTGTTTCTTACATCATTTCACACACTCAACTCAAACTCAATGTCGGGTTTACATTGCGCTAGACAGCAGGTTGCACCAAGCGTTGCTGACGCTTCTCGTTGAGCTGGGCAGACGACATCCCCATAGGCGTGCTTCATCACGACAGGAGTGTAGAAGTTGTTCCTTGGTTGTGTCGACACCGCTGGAACACCTTCTCGTTGCGACAGTTTCCATAGCAGCCAGCAGCACAAGAGGATGAACGTGTCGTAGTGGTCAGCGGGAACATGCGTCGGTCGCTGTATGCAGTGCAGGCTCTTGACGGTCTGATCAGCAGGTATTTTGAAACCCAGCGATTGCCATACGGAGGAGGCAATCGGGCACTGAAACATGATATGTTCAGCCGTTTCGCTGCTCTCATTGCATAGCTCACAGATGTCGTTGTCCACCACTGTCTTGCGCAGAAGGTTGGCTCTGGTTTGAATTCTGTTGGCAGTCAGTAGCCAAGCAAAGAAGCGGACTCTCGGCGGCGCATGGTTTGTGCCAGATGAATGTAGCAGCTGGGCTTCGCTCGCAGTCGGAGGCGTTCAGCATTCGGTACAGGAAGCCAGTGTGGAGTTTTCCATCTTGCTACACGAAGGGGCTTAAGCGCACATCGACTGTATTCGCGAGCGTAATCTGACTGATGATATCTTTCACTTGCTGGAGTTCATCTTGGGCGGCAGGCGTGAGGCACGGCACAAGGTGTTGCTGAAGTCCAGCCCTGACGATTTCGCTCACCGAGTGATTTTTTTCCTGCAGTGGCTGAACAAGGAGGGGAACTTGTCCGCCATGCTGTCGTCGCCATCCCAGACGTCCATCCAGAAAGATGTGCTGGTGCCGTCGTCTAGCTTCACCGTTGTGATGGCTTGATAGATGGGCAGCAGTGCACGCATGGATTCCCAGTGGGCGCCTTCGAGCGTGCCTTCCATGTTGGCCAGATTGACTTGTCCCCGTACCCACGTCGACCATGAAGAATCAGTGACCGAGTGCAGCCGGTGAATCAGTTTTAGGAGCAAGCATGTGTTCTGAATCCCTAAGTCCTTGATGCCCAGCCCCCCATGCTCCTTGTCATGCCTGACTCTGTTCCATGCAACAAGGCAGTTGACACCCTTGGCGGCATTGTCCCCGCTCCAGAGGAAGCTGCGCCGCCGTTTGTCAAATTGTGTGATCACCCCGGCTGGAAGTAGCATGACGCTCATGAGGTGGCCAAGTTGCCCGTCGAGGACAGTGTTGATGAGAATCGTCCTGCCCATGGGGTTCAACAGTGCGGCTTGCCATCCTGACAAGTAGCGATCCGCTCGGCAAATGTATGGATCATAGGCGCTGATCCGTAGCTTGTGGCACGACAGCGGCAGGCCAAGGTATGTCTGAGGGAACCCCTCTTGCCGGCTAGATTTTGGTTTGTTTTGGTTGTTTAGCTGTTCTAAGTTGGTCGGAGTTGTTGTGTTTTAGGGTGTGTGCTTCTTTGTATGCCAGTTGTTTCTTCTAATAAAAATTCGGCAAAACTCTTGCCGTCCGTTCAAGAAAAAAAAGATTATGACGTGTCCACAATCATCAAAGCAGTAGAGCAATCCAAGAGTTGAATGAAATGTACACATCATATTGCTACCTCGAACTATCATCCAACAAAATGAGTTTCCTTCAGTATTGTTAGAATCACTAGAATCCACACTTTAGTTGTAGCAATGTTGAGCATTTCAGCGTGCAAGGGAGCTAGAAACAAAACAAGATATTCAAGAAGAACCCAGTGAAAAGACATTTCGAAAGGTACATCACCATAGATTTTCCCCACTCAAGCGCGCTCAAACACTTTCAGGCCCGGGACATCGAAGCAACAGCACAAAACTTCCTACTGCATTCATAATTGCTTTGCCAATTGGGACATTGACATCGAAACGAAATTCCCATTGATTTGTCTGCAGATTCTAAATCCTTCCTGCTTGATTGAGTACTTTGAATGTCCTTGCTTGGTTTAGTTCTTTGTATATCCTTACTGTTGGTTCACAAGGTGGAACTATCTTCACCCCCAAGCGAGCAGACAGCACCGATTTCCAATGTGGGCACAGCTTATTTCCAAGCGAGCACACAGAATGTTTCAGTCAATTCAGGCAAAAGCGATCGATACGAGCACTCTGGAAACAAGATTACAAGAGTGTGTCTGATGTGAGGTTGCGCACCATTGACAGAGAGACGTCTTTGGTCGCCTGACGGAAGGACACTAACGAGATGTTGACGAGCCGCAGCGTCTCATCGATCACCTTCAGACAGATAGGAGTTCGTCAGTATAATCTTGCTGCTTGGTTGCATTATACTGTCGAAGAATGGAATCTCGCTTGTATGCCTAAGACCATGGTCATCGCCATAAACATGATCTTTTTTTCGGTACGGTAAAACGTTTTTTTTTTCTCAAATACATAAGAGAATTGCACATCCTTGTATTAAGGAGAAAGTGGACTGGAAAAGACGCATGCGCCCTTAGTTAGTTGAGCTTGCATGTATATAAGTTAGAGAAAAACATGCTTCCATTAAATCATGCATGCACAAGTTTAATACTCCAAATTATTCAGGCATGATGTCTGAATGCTATAGCATCATTTTTTTGGACAATAATTTTGAATCCTAAAACATCTTCTTTTTTTGACAGAGGGAGTATGCTTTTGCATCTCTTTAGCATACGGACTAAAAGTTTTCATCTAGAGAATCATGTACGCAGCTCAATACATAAAGTTTTCACCTTTTCATCCCATTTTCATGGACGCGGCTCAAGCTGTCTCACTAGTGTTAGTGCAGTACGGAGGATGCCATTTGTGACGCGGGAGCAGCAGCGAAACAGGTAGCCTTGCCGAGCAACACAGGGAGGCAGATATGAGAAGCACATTATTGAAGGATACAACATGTCACTCATGTAATACTTCGTTTTCTTGCTGATCTTATTTTTTGCACAGAGAGCTTGACAATAGTCCAGTCCCTTTTTTCTGGCCCCAGCTAACTAGATTTGATCAGAATTCAGTATTCATCCGAGACTCTGGTGATCTTGGCCAAACAGTTGTCCACTGGCCTGGGGTGGGGCAGGAACCTCACCCGGCAGTTGGGGTTCGTCCTCTTCAGTCTGCCAGTGCCAAAAGCGAAACAGATCATCAGAGACGAACATCCATTATTCAGATAAGGTGTCATCTGAACAAAGCAAAAAACACCTGTGGTTTCTACTTTTTACTTTCTTCACTTAAACCCTGAACGAAAGAAGCTACAGACTACAGTTACCTGTATCCGAGGAGGAAGTGGTGGAGGAAGACGGAGATCTCCAGCTTGGCAAGGTCGTTGCCGGGGCAGAGCCTGGCGCCCAGCCCGAAGGGAAGGAATGTGCCGGCTCTCGGCGAGTGGCCCTGTAAGGAAACAAGAGTACAGATTGTTTGAGTTCATCATGTCATTGCATTTGTTCAGAAATGGCAATGGTGTGGTGTCTCTGTTACACTACCTCCCATCTCGAGGGGTTGAACTTCTTGGGGTCAAGGTAGACCTGAGGGTCCATGTGCACGCTCCTGTACCACAGCTGAACCTTCCAGCCCTTGGGGATCAGGTACCCTGTTAATTTGGAGACATGCATGCACACAGAATGTTTCAATCAATTCAGACAAAAGGTGATCGATCGAGCACTCTGGAAACAAGATCACAAGAGTGCGTGTGATGTGAGGTTGCGCACCATTGACAAAGACGTCTTTGGTCGCCTGGCGGAAGGACACGAACGAGATGTTGACAAACCGCAGCGTCTCATCGATCACCTTCAGAAAGATAGGAGTTCGTCAGTGTAATCTTGCTTGTTGGTTGCATTATACTGTCCAAGAATGGAATCTTGCTCGTGTGCTAAAAGTCACTGCCGAATGACCTGAAGATAATGCCTTTAATTTGCTACAAAAACACGCTACTTAATCACCTGTGAGAGGTATTCCATCTTCCTGAAGTCCCTCAGCGTCAGCCCCGTCTGCGTCGGCGGAATGCTCCTCATGATCGCCTCCTGCTCCGCCTGCGACGACAAGATATGCATCATCAGCCAACCAAACTGATCTCCAAATAATTAATGTCGTCTGAGCTGAAAAAAGATTCAATCTTTTCACCACCATTATAAACCCACTATCACATACCTTTGCCTTTTCAAAGATTTCGGGGTTCTCCTGCAGGAACACGGTGGCCCACATGGTGATGTGTCCGGAGGACTCGTGTCCGGCGTTGAGGTACATGATGAGGATGTCGATGATCTCGTCGTCCTTCAGCCTCCGGCCGTGCTCGTCCTCCGCCTCGATCAGCCTGTCCATCATGTCGACGCTGCTGGACCTCGTGAACCCTTTCGCCGTCGCGGCGCGCCGCTCGTCCAGCACGCCCTGCAGCACGGAGATCAGCCTCCGGCGAGCCCCCAGCGCCCGGTGGTACGCGAACCCCGGGAGGTTGATGGCCATGGCGCGCATCCCGTAGTTGAGGTCCGTGTAGCTCCGCTCCAGGGCGCGCATGGTGGCGTCGCCGGCGCCGCCCAGGAAGATCTGCACGATGATCTTGAAGGTCATCCGCCGGAGCTCCGTCAGGAACGCGACCTCGCCGCCGCCGTCGGCGCACTCGGCGGCCCACGCGCGCAGGGATGACTTCACGGTGCGGTCGATGAAGGGGAGGTAGGAGGTGAGCGCGTCGAAGCCGTTGATGGGCGCGGCCGTGAGCTTGCGCAAGCGGCGGTGCTCGTCGTAGGGCATGGCCACGAACGACTTGGGCCCGATCAGCGCCACCGTCGCCTTGGGCCAGCCGGTGACGAAGCCGTCGTCGTCCATCAGCACCTGCTTGCACGCCTCCGGCGTCGACAGCAGGATCGTCGGGCTGCTGAACATGAATGTTCGGTACACGCCAGTGCGCCCAAACCTGCATGCATGCCAAATTGCCAAAATTAAAATGGCGTCCAAATTAAATCAGAGTAATGTTAGTGCAACAACTGATGGGCTTCTCTCGCTTCAGACTGCTGATCAAAGATTAACACCAGACGACAGAATAGATCCCTTTTTTTTTCTTGGCGAACATGCACTCCGAAACAGCTCATGTAATCAGCACAACTGATTGAGCTCTGATCTCAAAAAAAAAAAATGATTGAGCTCTTGTGAGGCTGATCGATCAACAACACCATACGCCAGAATGGTCCATTTTTCTCTTCCCTTTCTCTGAAACGGCTCATGTGTGCTAGATGCACCATTTTGCGTGGAGAATCATACCTAGATCCTCACCATTAACATCGTGCAACTGCAATACATGCAACTTTCTGAAGTTGTGAGTGACAAATTCCAAATAATGCCTTCAATTCTTTCTGAAGTTGTGAGTTTCAGCCTTCCCGGGCAAAATACAGCATACGGATTGCGAAAAGCAGCAACCGAACACGTATGAGGCGCTAAGAAGAGTGCGAGCATTTTTTACATAGATACTACCTAAATAGTAAAGAGAGGCGCAGAACATATTCTCGTATGAATTATATAGTGCTCATCGATCAGGAAATCGCCATCAGTTGAAATAATATTAACAGATTACCTTAGTACTCGTATCATATTTACAAATCGCTTTGGACAGACCGACACTCGACGACGATGAAGAATCGACAGAGACAAATTTGGAGGGCACAGCACACAAAAACACTTGTCTAGCCAGCAAACTGAAGAGACGATTCCACAGCATAATGATTAGTATTAAACAAGAACAAATCAAACCTTTTCTTTTGCGAGGAAAAGGATAGATAGGATAAGCAAAAGCAGCTGCTTTTTGACGGCATATGGGTGGAGAATCAAGGACGCGATGAGGTAGGTGCCAAGCAGGGCATCATCGCCCCGGCCCGCTGTTGATTAGCAGAGCAGAGCAGGGGCATTATCGGCGAAGATTTGGGCATGCCAAAGATGGAATATGCCCTGAATGCTGGCATGGGAGAGAGAGGTGGTGGAAATAATCAATCAGTCAGAGACATCTCCTTTTGGGCAGTGGGGGCAGCGCCAGCAAGCATTCTGCATTCCCTCCATGCATCAGATCAGATCAGATCAGCCATCACTGACTGACTGACTGTCGGACACTCTGACTGACTGGATGACTGCACATGTTTGAAGTCACAGCAGCAGCCTGACAGAAATCGGTGACAGTGATTCACTGACTACGACTACTGTAGATGGTGATATGCAGGAGTACACGTAGGATATCGTGGCGTCATCAACCTTCCTGAATCATAGAAGACATTTCTTGCATGCTTGTACTATACTATACACACCCAAATACTAGGGATTTTGCATGCATGTTTCAGGTTACAGAGTCTAAAGAACAATCGAGCGCACAAAGAACTGAAGACAGAAACAAGTTGGAGGAGGAGGAGGTAATAGGAGAAGATCTTGAAGCAACTTTTGCGTAGTACGTGTGCCTGTTTGAGGTCGACCAGGGACCAGGCTGAAGGGTCTTCCCTCCCTCCTGTTGTGTGCTGCTTGCAGATGAGATGCATGGCTATGCAGCGTACTTAGCATCACCAAAAGGGGACCATCTTTTAGTGCACACCCAAAAGCATCCATCTGATTGCACTAGAGAAGTGCTCAAATTCTTTTCTTTCTTTCTTTTCTTTTCTTAAAAAAACAGAATTGTAATAGCAGTAGCAGAGAGAGTGATAGCTAGAGAGGTAGAGGGATGCAAGGACCAGAAGATTTCATTCCCCCCCCCCAGCACCAACGAACAGGAATCAAACAGCAAGCATCCTCCTGTCTGAAGAAGTGAAGAGGATGGCTTTGGCATTGGTGAGGGAGAGGGAGAGGTTACTGGTAACTGACCGTCGGACGAAGGAGGCGATGAAGGCGTCAGGCTTGCCGGACTTGAAGGCGCGGAGGAAGGCCCACATGGCGCCGACGACGGGCCACCCCATCTCCCCCGGCGGCAGCCTCGACCTCCTCTCCTCCCCCAGCGCCGCCTCCCTGTACCACCCGTGCAGCCTCCGCACGCCGGCGTCGAGGACGAAGAGGACCACGGCGGCGCCGACCGCCGCCGCCGCAGCCAACCACAGCGCCGCCGCGCCTCCCTGCTCTCCCACGGCCATCTTCTCCGGCACGGTTCACTAGAGCACCGGACGGAACCGACGAGAGGACTCACGAGGATGACGAAATGAAACCGTCGATGGGGGAGGCCGCGCGCTCCTCGCTCCCTATAAACTCACTCATGAACCGCGTCGCTGTGCCGGGCCCACAGGTACACGTCGGCGTATGGTGGACTAGGTGTACGCATATGCCTTTGGAGTAGTACAAAGTTTTCGGATCACTACTAGTAATAAAGAGATCATTAATTTGTACTTTGTATAGTGTAATCCAGAGGATATATACAAAAACAGCCCTTGGTGACATTGTTCTTGCCTGGAGGTTTATCAGGTACAGTTAAAAGGTGCCATTTAATTTGTTATTATCTGAGATATGCTTGGATTTTGCATTGTAGGCCGGCCGGATGCCTTTTGCCTTTGTTTGCATTATGTGGCCGGTTTTGATTTTTTTTTTGTGCTCTCTCAACACCGCGTACCCGCCATGTGTTGCAGGCATCCACAAGCACGTAAGTGTGTGCTTTCTTGTTAGTTTATAATTTTTAAGGTTTAGCTCCACTTGTTTTTAGTTTGCTCTCAACTACGCCGTGTGCCATACATGCGTCTATATAAGCATGTATATGCGTGTGTGCTTCATCCTCGTTAGTTTATAATTTTTACGGTTCCACTCCACTTGTGTTTGGTTTTGCTCTCAATCCCGCCAAGTGTTATATACGCGTCCATAAGAACGTAAGTATGCGTTTCATTTTTATACCTCCTTTTCAAATTATAGATTTTTTTATTTTTTAAAATATATATAGTTTCTTTATGTATCTAGACATGATGTATATCTAGGTGCATAGTAAACATCATGTACTTATAAAAGACAAAAACAACCTGTAATTTGGAACGGAGTGAGTAGTTCATAATTTTTATGACCCTATTCTTATGCTCTCCCTCACGCTGTGGCACCTTCTGTACATGCAGAGTGCCACCCACGCGTATGCCACCCACGCGTATTTACGGTATTTGGATCCATTAACAGGTAATAGTTAGCTGGCTAACGGTTCATTGCTAAAACTAGCTGGCTAATTATTAATCGGAGGTTATTTGGATCCAGCAGCTAAGAGCATCTCCAAGAGTCTCTCTATAAATCACTCTCTAAATCATCATTTAAAGAGTCATTTGTATAAAAATCGTTTTCTATATCTTCATGTTTTCCAACAGCTTCTCTATATCTTGCATGCACTCTAGAGAGCTATTCTCTTTTCTATATTTTGCTAGCGAGAAATCTGGAATAGAGAGTGACTATGTTTGAATAACCAAATAGAGAGGCTGTTGGAAGGCATCTTTTTAATCAAAATCTCTAAAATTAACAATGAAGAAGGATTTAGAGAGTCTCTTGGAGTTGCTCTAATAGATTGGCTAATAGGTGGTGGAACAGTTAAATATCCAAAATGTCCTTAATATTGTTATAACTGTATCCAAATATGAAAATGATAAGTTTATAGAGTAGATTGGTCATTTTGCCACCATTACCTGTTGTTGACTGATTTTAGCTGGATTTGTGCAGCTATTGAGATAATTGGTTAGCTGGTGCCCAGTTAATTACCAGACGATCTATTAGCTATAGCACTGTTTGGATTCTTAGCAGCTAACAATTAGTTTGGCGGATTCAGAACAGACGGTCAGTTACTCAAAAGAAAAAAAAAAGTCGTAGACAGGTCGGAGGGGCTATTCAGTTTGCCCACTGCTACCATTGTACGGAGTAAAATGTGAACTCAACCACTGGATCCACATTCCACAAAGAACTCAACCACTGGATCCACAAATAACACAAATTCTTAGCAGCTTAGTCATGTTTTAGGTTTGCAAGTTTTAGTGGTTCCCCCTCTCCTTTTTTCTTACTTCTCCGGCTGTGTTGGGTCACTTGACACCTTCTTGGTGGTGCTTTCAAAATTTTGTATGCTACTGAGGGTTCTCTCACAACTGTGTCGCTAATCGCTATAACTTTTTTCTCTTAATGAAAAATGTATTAAGACACGACCCCAAAAAATCAATCATGTACTAGATCAATATGCATCGGTAAAGTCTAGAAAATAAAAAGAAATGAGAGAGAAAAGAAATTTTAATTAGCTGTGGTACCTAAATTTATCCATGAACCTTTGATAATTATGTTGCTTTAATGTGTAGTGGTTGGTCATGAGATGGACTCCACATATACATATATCCTGCTATTTTTTCTTGTTGACACTTGTATTCAACCTAGCTGGGTTCTAATAGGTCGCCCGCATGTCAAATACCTTGTCACTTTTGGTCGTCTTCTGATGGCGGGTTGTCGCCCCTCTCTACGCTGGTGGCTTCTTTGTTGTCGTTTGGTGGATGCTTGGCCACCTCTGCTGTTTCCGGGCGGATGCTTGGCCGCCATGTCTTCGTGTCTGGTGGATACTTTCCCACTGCTGTTGTCGTTGGAGGATCTTAGGCAATCTCGTCTGTGTTGTTTGTTCTGCCAGGCTCAGAAATTTAGTCTCATTTAGGTTTGGCAGGGTTGTGCGGGTTAGGTGGTAGCTCTCCTAGCTACGGTCGCTTCTTGTCGTTTGGTAGCTTGTTTAGCTTCTGTTGGTCTGTTTTTTTTATTCGTCTGTTGTTGTTTTTCTGCGCTTTGAGGGTTCTCTCAAAGTTGCTTCGTTGTAAAACTCTCTTCCGCTTAATGAAAAAATGTGCTAGGCACGTTCTCAAAAAATGTCAAATACTATGAGCATCTCCAACCCCCTCATCTCACCCCTACTCTTGTTTTAGGAGAGAGAAACACAAAAAAAAACTCTCCAACCGGCCTCTCATTCCATTCCTAAATCTAGGAGGACTCTCATCCATTCCTAAATCTAGGAGGACTCTCATCCACGGTTTTTTTTCCCGACCGGTCTGGCCAAACCGCCGCCCACCGGTAGCGGTTAGCCGGACCGGTTTGACCGGAAACCGGTAGAAACCGGACAAATTTAAAAATCAAATTAAATCCGCAGTTCAACCGGTTTCGAACGGTTAGCCAGCCGGTTTGAGCGGTTAGCCGGCCGGTTTGAGCGGTTTGACAAATTTTCGAATTTTAATTAAAAAATAAAAGAAAATTTCTAAAAAATTCCTAAAAATAGTTTAAGGTGCGTAAAATCTAATGGTGTCAAAAGAGAACATTTTTAAGAAGTTTAAGTAGCGGTTTAAGGGCATTAGAAGTTTAACGTGTTGATTTAGTAGGCTGTTTGAACTTCTAATACAAACAAAAGATACTAAATGAACTAATATTTGAAAAATTTTGAGACCATTACAATCTACTCACCTTAAAGTATTTTTAAGAATTTTTTTAATTTTTTAAATTCAAATTTGAAAATTTTAAATTTGGCCGGTTGGAAACCGACCCGTCCGCTACCGGTCCGGACCGGTTTGACCGGTTACCGCGGTATCCGGACCGGTAGCGGTCGGGATTTTTAACCCTGCTCTCATCTAGAGGCCAGGGAGCTGCTGCTCGATTTGTGCGTGAAAGGGCGGGTGCTTTGCAGCCAGGGAGGGCTCGATGCTGCTGCTTGATTTGGGAGGGAGGGACGAACGCTGCTACTCGATTTGGAACTTGGGAGTGAGGGAGGGCGACGAATGGAGGAGCGCAATTTGGGAGGGAGCGCCCGTGCTGCTCGTCGATTTGGGATGGAGGGAGGGAGGAGCACCCGTGCTGCTCCTTGACACGGGAAATTAAAGGAGGGAGGTCGGGGTGGATTTTTGGGGAAAGGAAGCAGGGAGATTGGATAGCACAGACAGAGGAGGAAGATGGTTTGCTGCTCCTTGAGACATTGACCCGTGCTGTGCTCGACTGGTGCTGCAGCCCGTGGTAGCAAAGATAGACTTGTTTTGGGAGGAAGATGGATCACTTGGCGTTCATTCACTAGGCATCAGAATGCTGAAGAAAGAATGAATTAAATATAGGAATGTGAAGTATAGGAGGATAAATATAGGAGTTTGGTTGGAGATGATTGTAAAGTAGGAGGGAGAGAAAATGAGAGACTCTCATACAAGTGAAATAGGGGGGCAAAAATAAGAGTTTGGTTGGAGATGCTCTAGGAAGCTGCAAAATGCATTGCTTTATGTACGAGAGGCCGGACGCAGATGCTTTGTTGTATTGACTTGCCGATCAGGACAAGAGGGAATCATACGACGACGCATACACAGACCATGGATCCGTTGTGAAAAAGTAGCTTGTTGTTTCTCGACCTTTTCAGAAACATAGGTACACATATCAGTGTTTCGGTGACAAGCTAGGAATGACGGGGGTGTGGAGACTTTAGGGTACACTAGGCAGATTGGCGCGCTATGCGCGCCTCTATTAAAAATATTGTCTCGAAGTATCAACAATAAAGAATGTATTCTTTTACTGCATTAGAAATAACATCGTGTCGATTATTGAATCAGAAAACATATTTTAATGAATTTATAATTTTAATTGGTTGATATTGGCACATAAATTTATTTTCAAATTAGCTGCACCTTACGTTGTATTAGTTTTCTGAGCTCTACACAATTTCTTGACCAAAATGTTGCTGATTTCAGACATTTATATATATTATATGTTATATTGGTCTATTGTCCAAATAAGAAAGTAAAACACGAAATTAGTTATAAATAATTAGATAAGATCTTGTAAAATTAATGTTTACTTGAAGAAATCATGTCAAAAGATAGTTAAATTTATCATACTTTAAAATCATATTGTAAAAAAAATCAAGAACAATAAGCTAATACTTTCAAAAAATACAAACTATGGTGGGTCCCACGTATATTGGGTCATGTGGGTTCCACAAATGGTGGGCCCGTGGGTCCCATATAAGGGTCCCGCCTCCGTGGGTCCCATGAATTGTGGGCCCCGCGGGACCCATGAATAGTAGTACATGCCCTAAAATTGCTTCAAATCTTGGAGCTTTAATATATATAGGTATATATAAGTGATGAGGCGATCGGACGGACTCTTGGCGCATCCATCGTACGTACATGCTGAAAGGATCGTGATACGTGTACTACACTCGGCGGTCGCACTTTCCGGCCGGCCGGATCATGCATATCGGAGATGTTCAAGTAACGAGACTGGCATGCATGTCCCCTTTTTTCTTCACGGCGGTGGTGGTCGACAAATTCCAATGGTAAAATCTCCGACCAGACATCGATCAGTGCCTATAGATAATTAATCCATGGTTTGCCTTCACTCTTTCACATTATCACTATAGACTAGCACTAGCAGGTCGAATGGCGGACGAGCATTTATATGCATGCAGCCACGTACTTGCTCGTACACGGCGTACGCGTCAAATAAAGGCTGCCGCGGCTCTTTAGACTTGATTGAAATGAATAGCTGCAAAGGAGGGGGGGGGGGGTAGGCTATGCGGTCCACCAGTGAGATCATTCAGTCACATCTCTCAGTGCAGATGCCGAGCATGCATGCAGCAGGCGCCTTTTTAATCCTAAGCGGTGGGAATAATCATCTGATATCTGCTTGCTTGCATTTTGTTCCTCCGTTTTGAAACGTTTAATAATTTAGCAGGTTTAGTTTCTGTCAAAAACACCAACCGATCATTTGGAAGATAAAGACATCGACAATATTTACGCTGATTTGACAAGGTTCATCCAACACGAGATATGCCATTCGATGGGTATATAATTTGACTATGGTGGGATACTTGCTCATCCCGACCATGATGATCTTGCAAACTGGACAAAAAACAATTAATGATGGTTCATCTTTGAACAATTTATGTAAATATTATTCTAAATATGTTGGATGCTTCTTAGTAAATATTATTTGCTTGGAAACAGTACTTAAGTTAATTGATGTGTCATGTATATGGATTATTATTCCACCGGTGAGTTCATTCAGTCCTATATATATGGAGGCTTCTTAGTATTTATTATTTGCTTGAAAACAATGATATATATAGGAACATCAAATCAACGGGTACAAAACTATAAAATTTTTAAATTCTATTTTCAAAATTATTTTGCTGGCGGGCCGCCGGCACAGAATTACATAGTGCCGACGGCCCGTCAGCATAGATGTAGAGAATGCTGGCGGGCAACTATGTGCCCCGCCAGCACAGATGGCTCTTTGTGCTAGCGGGTGCCTTAAGTGGCCCGCCAACACAGATAGCCATTTGTGCTGGTAGACGTTTGCTGGTGGGCGGCTCGCCCGTCAGCACATATACGATTTGACCGCCACACCAAATCGTTTGTGGCCTAGTGCGAGTTTGTAAAGATTATAAGTGCACTGTCAAAACATTTTAAGTAGAACGGGGGACTGCAACGTTGTGTAGATATGTTGGTTTGTTTTTCTACAAATGTAACTTAGTTAAAGAGCATGTCGAATGGGGGACTGACATGTTTTTCTACGAGCATGTCAATCGACGGATACATCGAACGACGCTACGTCTTTAGCCGGCCGTCGTTCATGGTCCTACGCTACGATAGATGTGCATGTATGTGCACCACATCCGCACAAAAGCTAAAGAGAACCACTGCGATGCAGCATGATCGATCGAGAGGCTCAGAACAGGCTATGTATAGCTCTCAAAGAGCTAGAAATAAAGATGCGATGGAGACCGTGAACCGGGTCAGAAGAGGTATCTTTCGAACCGTGAACCGAGCTAAGTTAGCTTCCTCCACTCCTTTGGGGCATGGCTCGACCCCTACCCTACCATGTCCCCTCGATCTCATCCATGCCCAAGATCACAAGTCGATGTGACAGCAGCAGGCATCGACCGTACGATCAGGCAGCACACAGCCCTACCACCAAATTAACTGACCACCGACCCGCTCAGAACCAAAGACATTAGTACAAATGTTGCCCACACCGTGTGTTTAGATGGTTGGTGAAAGATTTTGTAATGTAACCTTTCCAAATTTGAAGTATTAAACATAGACTAATTAAAAAACTAATTGTATATTACGCCCGGAATCCGTGAGACGAACCTAATTAATTTGTCATCAGTACATGTTACTGTAGCAATTTGTCATTACTACCACCAAATTAATACGATTTGTTTTCCAAGTACATTTAATACGCTATACATGTGTCCAAACATTCATTTGGATTTCAGAACTAAACAAGCCCATAGTATACTTCAAAATGAATATTTGGACATATGTATTTGAAAATCTTCTAGATCCTTCTATACGTGTGAGTTTTATTTCTTTGGACCTCGATAATAGGAGGAGCTAGAAGATCCAGAAGTTTCGGTACTTCGTAAACGGGCAAGCTATAGGCTCGTTGCCAAGCAATGAACTGAAGCAACAAAATAGCTGTTGCCTCGCTTTACTGAGCTAGGAGTGCTATTGAATGACATTATTGTGTCTTTAGCCAATGATCCAATCCAAGCATGAGGATCCTAGGATGGCAACAATCTTTGCCTCAATAAGTTTTGTTAAAACAAAAATAAATAAATAAAAACAAGTGTCAATCCAGTTTTTTGAGTGGGGAACTGGCCGGGCCAAAAAAGAAAAAAAAATCATACAACTGGAACGAAGGTACAACACACGCCATCCCCGACAACTACGATACAAATAAATTCAAGTAAATTGAAGAGAACATATCCAGCATACGTTAAAGAGAGAGAGAGAGAGACAACATATCCAGCAATTAGAGAGCATGATCTAGTGGCCTAGGGACCAATGCAAGCAAGCTACTAGCTTTTGTTTGGTATAGAGATATAACATATATGCGTGCCGGCGGCATGGGGCCTCTGATCGACTGATAATAACAATAATATATATGCTAATTGAGAAAGAACAAAGCAAGCCGATCTTGGCACATCGCTATAGTCTAGGGATGGTCCACGGAAGGGACGGCTCGGGCACCAAGACAAAAATCACGCAGCAAATCTAGAGGCCAAATCTATGTGCACGTTTAGCTAAATCTAATCCCAGCTCGTCCACACGCTGCTGACGGCCTTTTTCTGGTAACGTCGTCATTAGCTTTTGTTGCGCGTACACGAACGATCGAGAGGCTAAATCTATGTGCACGTTTCTAGCCCCTAGGCAACAAATTAAATCAGAGGCGGAAGCTTAATGTGCAAGGTGGCGTGGGGAATGTACATGTGAGACCGACCAACCAGCCGGCGGGGGCTGGCCGGACGGCAGGAAGAAGCAGGCCGGCGGAGCTATCACCGCCACCTTGCCGACATGGAAAATCGTACCAAAGGCAATGGCGATATGGAGAATAGACATGCTACTTGTCTCCAAAAAGTGAGATCAGTTCATTTAGCGCTCTGCTCATTTCGTTTCTATCTAGAGGCCGGCAAATGGTATCTCTCTCTCCTCTAGAAAAACAAATTAAGTGGGAATGTGAGATAGTACGCTAGAAAAGTCAAACTCTCTATATAAATTCTAAGAAAAATCACGGATCATCTAGACATCATTTCGACCACCTATTTTTGTTTTACTAATTTTTCCTCTAAAATACTCACTTTTTGGTTTTAAAATATCCACTTGTATCCAAGATTTTCTAGTTCGATTTCAGTAAAATTTTGTTCACTAAAGATTTCGCTCAAACTTTAACGATAAAATTGGAAATATGAAGTCTTACATTGTCAAATAAAATCGTTTTATTTTTTCTATTTTTTTCCTCTAAAGTACTCACTTTTGGTTTTAAAATATCCACTTATATCCAAGATTTTCTAGTTCGACTTCGGTAAATTTTGTTCCCTAAAGATTTCGCTCAAACTTTAACAGTAAAATTGGAAATATGAAGTCTTGCATTCTCAAATAATTAAAATTGTTTTATATTAGTGCGCTATTTAACATATCAGAGGTCCCTAGCTAGTTCGACCCCTTTGTCTGCATCTTTTTCATTTTTGCGCCATTCGCCCCGCATGCCCGTGAGAGTAAAACAATAAGAAACAATCGAACATAGGAGCTTTAAGGTGGGCAAAAAGAGAGCAAACCACAACAACACTGCAATCATATGGTTCCTATTTGAACACAATGGATAAAAATAATATTGTTCCCAAAATATTTTTGGAAACTTTCGCTAATTTTGTTTGTGGAAGAAAAAAAGAGAAGATCACGAATTTTTTCTGAAATTTAGACGAATACCAATGAGAGTAAAACAATAAGAAACAATCGAACTGGGATGAGCTTTAGGGTGGGCAAAAAGAGAGCAACCCACTGCAGTGCTATGGTTCCTATTTCAACACACAATGGATTGTTCCAAAAATATTTTGCAAAGTTTCGCTAATTTTATCCATGGACGAAAAACATAGTTTATATTTATTTAATTTGAATGATTTGATTTTTTTTTCCTTTGCTTGGAGGGGCTACGAAAGTTGCAATTCTCTACTCGATTTGCCTCGGGCTCCCGGGCCTTGACGTGGGCTTAAATAACTGGGCCACATATGGCCTTGGTCGGCCTTCTTCTTCTTCCCCCGTAACAACAACAACATGTCAACCACATTTGAGACACACCCACCACCATCGCCAATCACGATCCCAGTTTCGGTCAGGTGAAGCTTAACTAATTTGGAGTTGTGACATCCATGGCCATTGTTCTCTGTGGGGGTACCCGCATTGAAGCTTAACTAATTTGGAGCTTGCCATTCCTTTCCGACACGCCTCACGGCGATCTGTTTGTAGCCGGGTAGGACTGGGATGATGAGCGGCCATGGTGGTGCCACGATGCCTTGCTTCGCCATGAAAATGGAGCGCCTGTGTGCATCATACACAGCAAGCTAGTCAAATCTAGGTAGAGATACAAGGAATTGCAGAACCTGTGGACTGTGGCACTCGAGTCTAAACACACTTGGCAGATCTATATGTGGTTCCACTATGATATTGACAAAGGAAAATCAAATCATGCATTCGCTTGCGATGGGGATTGCTTCAGAATCCAAACTGCAAGCAGCACCTTTTAGGAAATTACTCACACCTTCAACTACCATGATTCCTAAGAAAGCAAGACACCTATAATGCCTAAATACCAACAGTGCCAACAGTCAGGAGTTCAGTCATCCAGCTTCATTGCCGCTGTGTGCTGTTGAAAATTCATATCATAACAACCATATCATATGTACAGACACATCGACTGGAAAAGGGGAATCTGTACACAGCCATCCCAGGTTAAAACTTCTCCCCCAACAGTAAAAAAATTCCCACCAATTGTCCAACGCGAAAATAGCAAAAACCTCTATTGCTAATATTACCTCCAACCCCATATGTAAAGCAATCATCTTATCTTGTAAGCCCAACCATGTTCGCTCAAAAATGCATGTACAGCTTCCTTGATGGCAAGATTCGGAACTAGTTGGTGTGGTTCCAGTGCCTCACGGGTCACAGGGTCAAACTTCCCTACCTACAAATTTGGAACGTTCATAATTTTGATACGTAAAACACTAGTGTACTGAGAGAAATGTTGATGCTTGTGTCAGTTACCGTCTGAAGATGGTCAAGAAGTACAGCCCTCTCATAAGTAACTCCACTTGGGGTGATCACTGGATCTCTGAAGATATCAAGTGTAATTTTGCAACAGAGATGGTCAGGAACCTGAAAATAAATAAATCAAATGATCAGACCAGTCAAGGAAACCAAGTAAACACCATCTTAGGCAGTTTAGTACTTCTGCTGGAGTATCAGTCTTTGCAGCTTTCTTGAAAATTTCCTCAAGCTCATTTAGCTGTTCATCAGGTGTATCAGCAGCTGCATTACTAAGGCTGTTGTAATTCCTCAGAGCTTGTTTGCATGCAATCCTGTAAAATGATGAGTGAATAAATTAGGTACTAGAGTACACCCCTGCGATACTAATTGAGCAACATAGAAAATCTTCGCTTACTTCAGCTTCTGCAGTTGAGAGGCTCGGTTTCTTGATAAGCCTTCCCATTCAATGTATTTTGCTTTAGAAAGCTCTTGCCAGATCTCTTCAACCATGTAGCTTGCAGGATGTGCACCCCTTCCAAGCTCCAAGGACTGGTTTCGAAAAAGTTTGGTTCATCAGTAAAAAAAGAATAAGAATTCTAACTAAAGTAACATAATCATGTGAAGAGAACTGTATTAAAGAAGGCATTCATAATTATGGTTTTCTGTTCCCGTAGGTGCTGCACTAATTCTTTATTCTGGTTAAGATCAGAGTTTTCATCTTTACCAGATCAAGAGAACTAGAACAGGGCATCTTGGTATTAATATTTTGCTAAGAATGGTATGCTATACTCTTTGCCGGTCATATTTATTGCAAATTGTATTGCATGTTGGACCATCACAGTTGAAGTAACTGAGGGAGGTCAGCTTACTAAGGTTTCAAAGCAATGAGCTTAACATTGATGGTAAAAATGAATATAAAATTGATTGTGGCAGCAAACAAGAAAAGTAATATAAGCACACATGTGTGCAGCTGCGTGTGCACAGAAACAAATTAGAGCAGGAGGGAAGGAGAGACCTTCTCCAGTGCTTTTATTCCTTCAGATAACCTTTGGCTGTTGACAAGTGCTAGGCCCAGCATGTAATGTCCCTGCCAACAAAAGTAAATAAATTATTATCTAAAGACAGAAGAGTAGGACATGAGGTAAAGTTGATGTTTTACTCATCCATACAAACAGAAAAAACCTGCGCTGAAGTGCAGTGCCACCCTCAACTTCAACAGTAAATTCAAGACCAATGTCAAAATGGTCATACTGACACCCAGTTACCCAGTGAGTTCAGATTGACCAAAGTTAGCAAACAGATAGTGTTTGACTTGAGACCTGTTCCTTCCCTTGACTCCAAAATAGTGCACCCCAATTCCCAAGGCATGGTTACAGACATATCTTACATGCACTGTTGAAGAAGTCAAAGTGTACATGTTTGAAGCATATTTTACTGAATATATAATCAGTTCGTCACTAAAGGTAGTGTTATGGACTCATAAAACAAGTCTAGATCATTCTGCTAGAGTCAGAATACTAGCCCCCATTTCCGCAACTACTTCAACATTGAGCCGATGACAAAGGATTTTCTACCAATTGAAAAGTCAGACTTATGAAAGTTCAGTTCAAGCGGCATGAGACAAATAAAAACAAGCTCAATAACCGGTTAGTCTTATGTTCATGCCTCCCTCCCTTTTGAAAAGCGACTCATCTTCACAGTACCAAATGAAGCCTAACTCAACTACTAGAAGGTGTGATACTAGCATGAAACATACTAAATCTGTTACATATCTGGTCAAGAAAAAATTGTGATGAAAAATGAAATTGTTTTCCCAATGAGAAAACCATATCCTATAATCCAGAGTACATCTATAATAATCAGTATGCACACATAGTCAGCTTTGAACAAAACACACAATACTTAAAGACAGATCAAGGCATCACCTTAACAGATTGGCTGTCAAGCTGGATAGCTGTTCTACAGTCTGCCTCAACCTTAGCCCACTCACTGGCAATTTCAAGAGAAACGCATTAAACACTAGGAATCGCACTGAAATTGATGAATGAAATGCAACAACCAAAAGGGAGTGGCAATTTTACAGACCTCCGCTTCTTATAGCAAAGTGCTCGGTTGGTCCAATATACTGCAACATTTGGGCAGAGAGTGATGGCCTGTCAACCAAAATAGACACTGAAGTTAGCAAGGTACGTGCAAGCTATACAGGGCTTTAACTACAACTGCTGTCATTTTTACAAACAATATAGTTCATCATTGATTCAACATGTTTTCACTATCACTGCCATCATTTTAAAAAGGCCAGACAAATGGAACTATCCAGGTAACTGCAGGTAAGCTATATTCTTTAGTTGAATGCCTAAAACCAACTCATTTTATGTCCTGTTACTTCATCTAAGATTTATATTTAATAATCATGTGATTCACAAGCATAACAATTCTAGGGCTTTCTGATATTTTGTAGTGCCTGGTGTAAGATTGGAACATTTATCTGCCCACTCCATCAATTCCTCCCATCTCCCAGCAACCCCCTCACAACCACTTTATCTGCCTAGCACTAATGTCAAGCAAATTACAAACAATGCATTAGCATTGTGTAGATCCAACTAGATAGCAAACATCTATGTTTAAACAAATGAACTACTCCAGAATAGCAGGAAGCAATGCGTGTACTAATCAGCAATCAAACCACTCAACTGTTCAGTGCAAACAAGCTTGCATCTATGTTGTATAGTGAATGTCTTCAATGTGATACAACTCGAAAGCAGAGCAAAAGTTATCACGTTAACCATCCTGACTGTCAATGCCAACTCCACAAATCAACTTACCTAGCCCCGGTTACTATTACGGGAAGCAATTTCGGAGAATTTAGCAAACATTCAGACAATTCAGCAAACATTCAGAGAATTTTATCAGCGGGACACGCCAAACGCATTGCAGCCCTCAGCAAAACGCACTAGCCTCACTGATAGCCCACTGTACAGCGCATCGATTGAACAGGAGGGGGAAAAAACACCCCCGAAGCCTAACAAATGGAAACGGCAAGCGTAACTGGCGAATCGGGCGGCACAATCCGGCGAGGGAGAGCTCGCCCCCTCGCCCCGGCGGTAGCGGGGGAGCGGCAGGCTACGCTTACCCCAGTGTAGGCGTCGATGGCGGCGCTGAGGCGTTCCTTCCTGAATAACGCGTTGCCTTCCTGCTTCAGGCGGTCCGCCTGCCGCTGCGACTCCGCGCCGCCGTCCGCCGCCGCCGGCGCCATCTCCGGCGGCCCGCCCCGCCTCGCCTCGCGCTCGGGGGAGGAAAGGGTGCGCGGGGAGGAGGCGCGATTTGCTCCGTGTGGAACCGTGGCGTGCGCCTGGAGGCTTCGTTTTGGTGGGGCGCGGTGGAATGGAATGGAAGAACAATCGCAAGGGACCCGAGGGCCGCCGGGTGGGTGGGGAACGCGGGGATGAGAGTTTTTTGCGACGAGATCCCTGGATTTGACTATATAAGGGCTTAATTGCGAAAAATAATTAGAGACGCGTACGTGCAGCGTGCTCAGACGAATGGCAGTGGTTGAAGGGCTTGATCACAAAATTATCCATAAGCACTAGTCTAGTACGTAGCAGGTAATTCGATTTGACTGCCTCGTAGAAATATACTCCCTCCGCCCCCATATAAGCATTTCTCAACTTTCGTGCATCGCATTTGACTATCCGTCTTATTTAAAATTTTTATAAATATATTATTTATTTTATTATGACTTATTTTATCATTAGGTGTACTTCAAATATGACTTATTTGTTTTTATATTTTTATAAAATTTTTAAATAAGGCGAATGGTCAAATGTGATGCACAAAAGTCAAAGAATGCTTATATTATGCGACGAAAGAAGTACAAGTTTCTATTGAAATCCACACCTATGAGTACGGTGGACTGATATAGAGATGCGAAGCCACAAAAGGAGCCGACGGTGGCGTGAAAGACAACTCATATGATGTATTGATGCGTGAACTTATATAGTTATCTTCCACCTACTCGTAAAAATAAATGTAACGTAAATATACCAAAATCACATACCCATTGTTTACACTTTGATCAGTTATAAAAAGTTACAAATATAGCAAACAAATATGCCAACACCTTCTTTCTTGTTGCTTTGCTATATTTGTTGCTTGTATTTATTTTAATATAATAAAGGTCGCAATCACTTGTTATCTTCCATCGTTTGTTTAGTTTGCTTAGTTAAAGCCCAGTTGTTTGTCTTTTTTCTTAAAAAAAATCCTCCTCATTGTTTCAGCTCTTGCTAATACAAATTGCCACTACAAATTCAAACGATGCATCCAGGTCGTTCATCTAAAAATTACCCTACAAATTTAATTATTTTTTTGGCAAAGAAGATATATAAGGATGTTCGTATCTTTTCGAGAACGTTATTTTTTGTGACAGTAACTTAAACCGTCTTTTATACCGCCGTACTCGCTGTAATTCGCCAAATAAAACAGGCGGCATCAAATTCCGCGAAGCACAAGGTGCTTTGGGGACGAAACAGAATCGCCATTGTCCGCAACGCAAGCCGCAACTCGCAAGGGGCGAAAGCGAATCGACCTCTCCGGTCTCCACCCGAGCTTGCACAGCTGCGCCCGCGGGGAGAGACATGGCGACGGAAGAGGAGGTGCCGGAGGCAGGGGCGGTTGCGGCGCCCGGTCCAGCTGGGGGAGGCGGGGATGACGCGGAGATGCCCGACGCCGCCGCGCCCTCGGACTCCGGCTCCGACTCCGACGCCGACTCGTCGGACTCCGATGACGAGGGGGCCGCCGGCGCCGACGAGCTCCGCATCCAGGCCCTAGAGCGGACCCTCCAGGAGCAGCCTCTCGACTACGAGACCCACGTGCAGGTATCCTTCGCGCTCCCCCCCTCTCCCCGCTGCCATGGCGCGCTAGGGTTTTGAGTGGGTTTAGTCACTAGTGGTGGTTCGGGCATCTGATGGCAGCTACATTGCTAGGGTTGGAATTAGTGCGTGCCCTTGCGCATTCGATCCCTTTTGTTAGGCTATTTTTGCTCATTAGGCTGTCAATTTTGGCGCGTGTCAGCTGCAATGCGAAAATGGTCTGTGAATTTTTTTCCACTGGTTTATTAGCTTAGTTGTGGAGTAATTGGTGATGCTTCCTCATGGTAGGCAGTAGCTGTTCTTACATTACCTTAGATGGGTGGTCACTGTTATTTGAGAGAGTTCCCATACTATTTGGTATTCCTGTTGGTGAATGTTTTGCGTCTGTGTTGACTTGTTGCAGTATATCCAATGCTTGAGGAAGTCAGGAAACATTGAGAAGCTTCGCGCAGCAAGGGAAGAGATGAACAAGTACTTCCCTCTCACCCCAAGATGTGGCAGGAGTGGGCAAAGGATGAGGCCTCGTTGAGCACAAGGTTTGTGATTGTTTTCCCCTTTTAGCCTTCCTGAATTATTCGTGTCATGTGCTGCCTTCCTGAAGTATTCATGTCATGTGCAGTCTGCACTTAAGATTCATGGAAAGAATGCGTTTGATTCTGTGGTTTTGTCTGATTGTCTTGCTTGCCTTTTCACAGTGAGGAAGCTTTCACTGATATTGAAAAGCTATACGAGCGTGGGGTGCAAGAATACCTGGTATGTTGAATTGTTCTTATGATATTGTATTTGAAGTATTGAGTTTGAGCATGTGGGTTGTGGAGTGCTGACTTACTGTTGTGATCATTACACTGCAGTCCATTAAGTTATGGCGGGATTACCTTGACTATGTTGAAGAGCATGACCCATCAGTATCTCAATGTACAACTTCTGGCCTCTCCAAAATGAGAGATTTGTTTGAGCGTGCCATTACTGCAGGGGGGCTGCATGTCACTGAGGGCAGTAAATTGTGGGCAGCTTATAGAGAATATGAGATGGCAATTTTGATCACCATCAGTGATGGCAATGATGAGGAGAAGGCAAAGCAAGTTCAGCGTATACGCACGCTATTCCACCGCCAGTTGTCTGTTCCTTTGGCTGAGATGGAATCTACGCTTGTTGAGTATAAGAGCTGGGAAGCTGAGCAAGGAAATGCAAATGATCCAGGTTCCAATTTTGATGGTGTACCTTCAAATGTCATATCTGCTTACAAAAGGGCCAGTGATATGTACAATGAAAGGAGACAGTATGAGGATCAACTAAGCAATACAGGCGCATCTGAAGCTGACAAACTGCAGGAGTTTCTGGTATGCTAATCGTATTTTATGATCTTGCAATGCTGAACTTAAATTTTGTTTAAATTCATCCTGCTAGGCTGCTACTATTTACTTCAGAATTGAGATGCACTCCTATGCTGTGCACCTCTTAGGATATTTTTCAGATGAGGTCTCTCTGTGACTCTGAGCAGCTCTCCTGTTTCAAGTTTGTGGTGAAAATTTACATATTTCTTTTTACACAATTTCTCTCTCCTTCTGGTTTGTGTAACTAAAAGAGTGAAAGTTATAGATTGCAGTTCCATTTGATGACCTTGCTGGAAAAAAAACATTTTGATCTTCAGTTATGTAGTTTGAATTCTTATTTCTGTATTCCAGCAGTTTTATCAGTGGCCCTGCTCAATTAGTTTTTTTAATGGAAAATTTTATTTGGAAACCAAAATGTTCCCCTTATATACCTTTCAATCTTCCCAAGTTTATGTTTCCTGTAGTGCTTACTATTTCTTTTCCAACAAAAGGGGTGGGGTGCCATCTCACCATATTAATTACCTTTTACTAACAACATTCTTGTTCTTGGCAATTGTGGATGAAACAGAAATACCTGAAATTTGAGGAGTCTTCTGGTGACCCTGCACGTGTTCAAGTTCTGTATGAGAGAGCGGTTTCAGAGCTTCCCGTTTCAAGTGACCTATGGATAGCATACACAAGCTACCTGGATAGAAGCTTGAAGGTTCTTTTAGAAACTTGTTTAGCAATACATGTAGATGCAATCATGATGATATCTCTCTTTATAATATCAAATGACGCTTTTATCTGCAGGTGCCTTCTGTACTCAGAAGTGTTTATTATAGAGCCACTAGAAACTGCACATGGGTTGCTGAGTTATGGGTCCATTATTTGCTATCTTTGGAGCGCATTCATTCTTCTGAAGAAGAGCTACGCCATGTAAGTTTCTTAGTGCTCTTTGTTGACACGGAGTTGGGATATTCTGCATATTGGACTCTTTAGATTTTATATGTATGTGAAATAGATGGTATATTGGGAGCTAACGATATATATGTGCCTGTATTTCAGGTATTTGAACGGGCAGTACAATGCTCTTTTCCAACCATAACAGAGGTGAGAATCAATTGTCTTGTTTTATTTTGATTACTTTCTTGAAAAAAATCAGAAAATTCACTTTAAGAGTTTCTTCTATTCAATGCTGTTGCTTGTTGTTCTTTTTGAAAGCCGTTACCTGTTAACTATTCTGGTGGGATGTGGATTCTCATTTTTTTTTCTCATTTGGATGGCTGAACTACTGCAGTATCTCAATGTTTATCTTACTCGAGTTCATAGTCTAAGACGGAGGATTTCAGATGGGCTGGATTTCCAGCTGATTAGGCAGACATTCACGGTACATTGTCTCTGTCACCTCAACATTTACATGATTTTTTTTAAAAAAATCTATTATAATTAATAATGGGATATAATATCAGGATGCTGCAGAATTTCTCTCACCTCAACTGGGAACCGAGGAGTTACTGCGCATGAATGCCTATTGGGCCAGATTAGAGCGTAATATTGGCAAAGATGTTGCTGCAGCCCGTGGAGTTTGGGAAAACACTATCAAGAAAAGGTTTGATTTTTTGGTTTGTGCAAATAAACAATTTCTTTCTTTTTTTTTCTGGCTACCTGCCACCCCTAATCTGCTCTTCTTCTTCCAGCGGGTCTGTTTTAGAAGTTTGGCAGCAGTACATTTCAATGGAGATCGAAATGGGACATGTACATGAGGCCAGATCGCTTTATAAGCGCTGTTATAGCAAAAGATTTGCTGGGTCTGGATCACTGGTAAGCTCTTCTCAAACAAGCATGAGGACATCCCTTTCTTCCTGCTATCATGTCCTGAAACTTGCTGATATACTCATGGTGCTGCCTAAGAGCGAATCTTACATAGTAGCTTAATTAGTTAAGTAGTCCCTCTGTTCCAAAATATAGGTTGTTTTGACATTTCTAGGCTCATAGCATTTGCTATGCACTTAGATATAATGTATGTCTAGGTGCGTAGCAAAAGCTATGAACCTAGAAAAGCCAAAATGGCCTATATTTTGGAACGGAGGGAGTACCTCAGTTTTTTGTGAATACGATCATTGTTTGTTTTTTGACATGGAAAATCTCATGAATACTGATTATTTGACTATCAACGTTCTGATCTGAAACTTACTAGGATATATGTTATGAGTGGATAAGATTCGAAGAAGAGCATGGGACCTTGGACGATTATGACCTTGCAATAAAAAAGGTATGCTGTTGGTTGCGAAATGTTTTTATGTTCACCTATTCATATGGCTTTCTGCTGAATGTGAATTGGAATATTTATTTTTGGGGCTATTGCGTTCTTGCCTTGTTTTGAATCCCAATTGTGATTTTACCCTCACTTTCTTCGACTTTGCATTTTTACCCCAATTTTTCAAACACGAAGGCTCCGTTTACCCCTATTTTTAACTCCGTCAGATCCATTTGCAATAAACCGATTAAAAAAATAAAAAACCCTTCGCAATATGATGAATAGACGCAATTACCCCTTATCCCTACTATCCCTCCACTCCCACCCAGACAACTCCCTTTCTATCGGTCTTTCCTTGTACCCTCGCGGCGGCGGCGGTGGGCCAGCGCGAGGGCAGGCGGCCGAGGCAGGAGGACACGAGCAGGGGCGCGCGGCGGGCAAAGGCAAGGGGTGCGAGCGGGAGCGCACGGCGCGGCGCGGCCTGCGCGACTGCGTTCGTGCTGCCCGCGGCGCCGCGCCGGCCTTCTGGTCGCAGTCGCCTTCCTCCATGAGGTACGGGTAGGCCTCCTCCGCGTGGAGCCCGCAGCCGCCGGTGATGTAGGAGAAGGCGTAGTCCATGATGCTGCAGTACTGTCGTTGTTGCCGTCCGTGCTGCAATTGATGAGCTCCTGCTTCGACAGCGATGTCAAGTTCCCCGTCACGATCTAGTTGATCCCCCGCCACTGCCGCCACTATCGAGAAGGCCTAGCTGCTGCACTGCCCCTGGTTCTTCGCCTCTATCATCACGCCTTTCTTGCGCCTGTCCACCTCCTGCGGCACCTCGTCGCCGGCGCCGCCGTAACGGAAGGAGGCGCCGGCGCTCCTCGGCTGCTGCCGGCGACGGCCGTTAAGGCCAAGGTAGGTGGCCTTGAACTCTTCGTGGGTCAGATCAACAGGAGCGTTGCCAGGGCAGGCAGGAAGCCAGCATGGAGACCGGCGGGTCAGCCATGGATTTGGTACGCTTCTAGATTGGGAGCCCACATGCCAAGGGATGGGATGACGTCGAGACTAGGCTGGAGCAGATGAAAGAGGTCGCGGCAAACAAGCTGGAGGCCTCGCCCAGATGGCCGAGCCGAAGAAGATACTGTACGACAAGTTCAAGGATGCCATCAACCTGGAGGAGGATTATCAACGAGTACTTGAGCTGTTCCGCCATAGATCAGTTGCTTTTTTTATTTTTATTTCCCCGTCCTCCCACTACATTAATCTGGTGATTGTAGCTTGTGTAACAGAGGAGAGTTTGCAGCTTCAGAAGCTCGTTTACCCCATAATGCATGTACTTGGAGTGAGTGGCTTGATTCCGCGCGTGTTTACGAATTGAAGTGAATATGGGTGTGAGCCTCTGACGTGTGCCATCGAAAGAATGTGATGCATATTGAAATCCTGACAAAATATGATGTCCAAATAAGGGTATAATCACAAAGTTTTGAAAAGAGTAGGGGTATATTTGCAAGGGCAAACTTGTCTTCTCTAACACCGTTATGTGGTGTTCACGGAGTAGGGGCAAATTGAGTCTTCGTTTTGAAACAGTAAGGGTAAAATGCAAAGTCAAAGAAAGTGAGGGTAAAATCACAATTGGGGTTCAAAACAGGGGCAAGAACGCAATAGCCCCTTTATTTTTTGGGGGTGGGGGGACAAAAAAGTTGTCTTGATGTGCACATCATGCTCCTTAAGAATATACATGAGTGAATGCTCCTTCAATTGGTCCTACACACAAATCATTTGTTTTGGTGAACTCCATCAGCAAGTGCAATTCATAATATCTGCCATGGCAATTATTCATTAATAACCATGGGAGAACACCATAAGTTTTTGAAGATTCCTTGTTCCATCTGCATAAAGTTGATGACTCCTGAAAGCTTTTGACATTGTTTGTATTTTCATGTGATTAAATCCTCTGTACAATCATCAGATGTTACCTCTTGCATGTTATTAAATTATTCAGGAGTTAAAATATTAGACATGATGAGTTGATATCTATTCAACTGGTTACAGGTTTTCCATCTAAACTGTACGAGTTTGGTGATAGCATGGGTTAACAACTTACCATGTTAACTATTGTTGTGAACTTATTCTCCTATTTGACCAGGTCACCCCTCGACTCAAGGAGCTTATGGTGTTCAAATCTCAGGAGGAGGCTAAAGTCGAGGCTTACTCTACACTCAATGATAATTCTAATGTAGATGATTCCTCCCAGAAAAGAAAAGCAAGTAAAATGGTCAATAAACAGCAGCCTCCTGCTAAGAAAAGGAAAGAGAATCCAGTGAAAAGCGCCAAGTCTTCAGATGACCAAGGACCAAGGTCACAAAGTGGACATAGTGGTCCTGTTACTGCTCTAGAAGCTGGAGAGGTCACCAGGGAGAAGGTTGAGGCATCTGCGGGAATGAAAGTGGATAGTGACAGCCGAACAAGGAATACAAGTTCAAATGAACCAAAACCATCCTTCTACAATGACAAGTGCACAGTATTTGTCTCAAATATAGACTTGAAGGTATGCCATTTTCCATTTTTAGATGCACGTAGCTTCTGAAGTTTAATAAACTAACTTGTTACTCTCTCTCTCTCTCTCTCTCTCTCTCTCTCTCTCTCTCTCTCTCTAGGCAAATGAGGATGACCTCCGCCGGTTCTTCTCTGACATCGGTGGTGCCACAGCAATAAGATTGCTAAAGGACAAATTTACAAAAAAATCGAGGGTATGTATTACACTTATTGTTTTGCCTCGGCGTCCAGTAGTGTAATCTATTTCTTATTTGTTGAATTCTGTACATAGCATCTTTTACACTATAAAATAGGGCACTAATAGATTATGCTTGCTCCTGGATTAGTTCACTAGATGTTCTGGTAGTTTGTATTTCTCAGTCTGAAACTACAATATTAGGTTGAGACACCCTTGACATCTCAAAGTGCATATTGGAATATGTGACTCTCCCATTCTGCCCAAAAACTGCTTCTATCCTCCAGCTTCATGATCCTCCACCAGTTCAACGTCCAGCCTGCCCAGGGCCAACCTGACCTGCTGACGAGCCCCTTTCCTGCCAATGAAGGGCAAGAATGGGGCTGTGGCTCAGTAAAACACACACTAGATGGTTCAGTAGTTCCTTGATACAAAGTGCAAAGTGAGTTCGCCAATAATTATATGCGAGTTCATTGAAATTAGTGAGTCTAGTGGGCCTTTATGTTTTCACCATTTTGGCGCTGCATTTCTCAAATACTTAGAGATTATTGGAGTGTTAGAAATGTCTTTCTTCAAATATATTTTTAAGTGCAGAGAATCTTAGTCTTTGTGCTTTAAGATGATTACTACATAATTTGGCTTACATTTTTCATTGATTTGTTTTTCCTTATATTTTGGCAGGGATTGGCCTATGTGGACTTTTCAGACAACAAGCATCTTGAGGCAGCCCTTAAGAAAAACAAGCAGAAGTTGCTTGGAAAGAAAGTGAGTATCGCAAGATCAGATCCAAGCAAGGGTAAGAAGAGCCGTGAGGCAGGTTCTTCCTCCAAAGATCACGGTACGTTCTTTGATATGTTGAACACACTTTTTTTTTTATTGTTGTGTTATTTCAAAATTGCATCAATGGATCAACCTAAAGCAAATAATTAATTTTACTTTTATACTAATAAGGAACAAGAACTTCAGGTTGGTACACCTGATCTTTTGATGTTTTGCACTAAAAACTGGTTTGTAATCTTGGAAGCTGCTCCATAAAATATATGCTGAAGTTTTGAAACATTTTTTCCAAAAGAAAAAAGAAAAAAAAATCAACCACACAAAGTTTCAAGATTAAACTGTACACATGTTTTTTTTATCAGAGTGGTTTATCTTCTGTACATGTGCATAAGACTGGAACAAGAGATCTGCATCACTTTTGCATATTAATTATGATTGTAATATTTACGCCTACATCTACATAGGTTCAGATTGTGACCTATCCTAATTTTGCAAATATTTTCCTTTCTTCAGATAGCTTTCCTCAGAGTGGTGATGATGGTGCTAAAGCACCCGGATCAAGTACTCTAGACAAGGAAGTACCTAAAGGTGACATGAAAATCACAGGGAAGAACACCCGATTTGCACCACGAGCTTTGGTTAAACCTCTTGGGTGGACTACCAAGGATGAGAAACCTGATGGTGGCACAGGAGAGCTGAAATCAAACGAGGAGTTCAGAAATCTGTTGCTTAAGAAGTGATGTTGGTAGGCAGGTTAGTTCTTTAGCACCTTGCAGAAGATGTTCAACTGAATGCTACAGCTATTGCCTTGTCTACCACATCCCACACATTTTTGGGCTAGGATTAGTGGTTACTTTTCGCGATGGTTTATGCTTCAGCAGTTAGTTGTTGTTACCTGCTTTAGGCTGAGGAATTTATTTTACAAGATCGTGTTGTAGTGCTATGTTTAACAATCTGACACCTTAATAACCATATTGCAGTAGCAGTACTATGTTTCAATGTGACACATGATGACATGAATAGCTTCCATCTGTTCCAAATTATAGGTCATTTTGGTTTTTCTAGGCTCTAGTTTTGGTTATGCACCTAGAAATACACTGTCTAGATACAATAGCAAAAAGTATGAATCCAAAATTGCCAAAACGTCCTATAGTTTGGAACGGAGGGAGTGAGTATGTAGTCGAAATGTAGTGCTATGTTTCGACATGTAGTGCTATGTTTCAAGCATCCACTAATGTATTGCTAATTTTCTTGCATCTGAGTCAACTCATAGCTGCTTGCAATGTGTGCAGGCGTGTGGATCTCCATGTCCCATCCAGCTTTATCTTTTTAGATTTCCAGTGGCTTCATGCTTATGTTAGACTCGTACCTCTACCACTTTCAACTTGGGATCCACAATTTTTCTTGAACTGAATAGAGATTGTGATTTCCGTTGAAGCATGGATAGCATGTTGGCATTCAGAAATCATTGGCCGGGAGCAATGGATATTTCTGTTTACTGAGGGCGGTTGTACGGCATGTAGGAAACTAGTCGTTTTCAGGGAATGAATGAATGTTGTATCTGACATTGCGTCCGAGCAGAAAAAAAACCTGGCCAAGTAAAGCGAAAACAGCGATCTTAAGATATTATAAGATGTTGCGTTTGACCTTTTTGGTAGAATCTAGAATGTTCAAACTAATACTGTCTCTGGCTGCTAGGCGAAGTTTAGAATGTTCAAACTTATATCTATTTGTTAGTGTTCGGCATCATCTTATCAGCTCTGCATTTCAGCAGAGCTTGCCTGCAACTTTGTCAAACTGAAACTGATTGCTGAAGGGATTAACGTGGCTGATAGTCGAAGGGGGGCGATGGAATTTTCATTTTGTTGTGGATTTTTTTTTGTGTGTGCTCTTCCTCTATTTTGAAGTGCAATTGTGATTTTGCACTCGTCTTTTTTTTAACTTTGTGATTTTGCCCTTGGTCTTTGTGAATTTGCCCTTGTTTTGACCATTGACTAGGGGCAAAATTGCATTGACTTAGAATACCGAAGGGCAAAATCACAAAGTTAAAAAAATGAGAGCAAAATCATAATAACACTGCAAAATGGGGGTAAGAATACTAATGTCCCTTTTATTTTTGATAACATTTATTTTTCATAGACAAGGCGTTTAGTGTGGCATGCTCTAAGTTGAAACCATGCACGTTGAGATGCTGCTGTCTCTTTTTTTGTAGAAAGCTCTTAATGATCTTGAGAAAAGTTAAGCGACAAGATGAAAAATGAAATGAAATCCTGAGAGAAGTTAAGCTACAAGCTGGAAAAAGTTGCGGTACGAAGGGTAAGATATTTGCACGCTGATGTCGGTCAAGAGAGGAGATAACACATTGAAGATGTTCCTTAGAACTCAGATAAATTTCAACGAAGGCATCACATTGCAGCAGCCGGAAATCACACGATACCATGCAGATCAATTGATTATAAGCTAAAAAAATCCACCACGCATGCCAACTCTTTATTAATGCCCCGGGCGAAAAACATGTTCTTCTCTCACACCGCACACCACACTGAGCTAAATTGACCCACACGAGAACACCAGCCATCCTAATAATTAAGAAGAGCAGCTAACAATCTCCTAATGATGTAAATTCAAATGATGACGTCGAGGGGCGACGAAGGCGGCGCGGTGGTGGTGGGGGGCGTCTAGTTGCCCTTGGCGATGAGCTCCTGGGCGGCGGCGACGGTGGGCAGCGCCGGGATGGCGCCCTTCTGGGTGGTGCAGATGGCGCCGCAGGCGTTGGAGAACTTGAGCGCCTCGCGGAGCTTCTCCTCGTTCTGAAACAGGATTAACAATGATTAGAAACACGTAGACAGGGAGATGCTAGCAATTTGTTACACTGATCAATGAGCAATCATACGTGGAAGATGGAATCATCCTTGGCGACGTTGACGAGCAGGGAGCCGACGAAAGCGTCACCGGCGCCGGTGGTGTCGACAGTGTTCACCTTGTACCCTGGCACGCTGCCGTTGAAGTCCTGCAACGAGAAAGAGCGACCATATGCATGTTAGTTTCTTGGAAGAAATAATCAACATTAGTGACAAAACTGGATGACAATGCAAGTAAAACAATATTTTTGCTATAAAACAATAGATCGAACCTTGGTGAAGTATCTGCATCCCTTGTCGCCGTCAGTGACGATGAGGAGCTTGAGGCCATCAAACCAGAGCGAGAGCACGTTCTTCTCGTCGTTGGCGTCACCCTGGGTGAGGAACGCGACCTCGTCGTCGCTGACCTTGATGAAGTCAGCCTCCTTCCAGATGCTGAGGATGCCGGTCCTGGCGGCGTCCTCCGAGGGCCAGAGCGGGAGGCGGACGTTGGGGTCGTAGGAGCAGAGGATCCCCGCGGCCTTGGCGGCGCGCATGGCGGCCATGTGCGCGGAGCGGCAGGGCTCGGCGATGAGCGAGATGGAGCCGTAGTGGAAGATCTTGGCGCGGCGGATGAGGTCCAGGTTGAGCTCGGCCTCGGTGAGGAGCATGTCGGCGCTGGGGTTGCGGTAGAACATGAACTCGCGCTCGCCGTTCTTCTTGAGGGTGACGAAGGCCAGCGCCGTGCGCGCGTGCTGGTCGAACAGGCAGCCCTCGGAGTTGACGCCGTTCTGCTTCAGGATGTTCACCAGCATGTGGCCGAACTCGTCGTCGCCGAACTGCAGCCATGCAATGCAACAGAAGGAGATCAGCAAATGCAGGTCGAGACAGAAACAGACAGATCAATAATGGTATACAGCTAATCACGTTGCTGAAAGTGGTAAGCAAATGTTTTCCAATGACTAATTAGTTTCTTAATTAATTGCAGACTGCATGTCCATATCTGAGCAGAACAGCAGATGTATTATAGTACACAGTGATGCTGAAAGCTTGAAACATTAACAAATGAAAGGAAGCAGAACATGGATTTGCTTGCAGTGGTTAAACAATTGCAGGTTACTAAACAAAGGCATATATTGAGACGGAGAGCGCTAATGTGCTTCAGGCTGGGGGGTTCTTGGATGCTCCGACGGCAACAAGACCCCAACTGCCACTAACCGACGGGTCGATGTCAGATCCGAGTCAGCCGGGCCCCTCGAGGCTCACTGAATGGCTTAACCAGTTTGGCCCACAGTGACACATCGTAACCCCAGAGGTCAATAACGTTAACACTGTATACAATAATAATGCACCGTGCGTGTGCAGACACGAGTGGCAGGCAGAACAGAGCGTGTGTATGTACGCGCCCACGCGTGACGCCAAAGGCCAAGCACAAGTTGCGACCGCCCTACGCCACACAGCTAGCGGAAGCCGAGCTCCGTGAGCCAAAAACCACTTTCAACGCCGCACGGCTACCACGTGCTGGGACCCACCCACGGCCACTAAACCTTACCTTTTTGCAAATTGTTTGGCAGCATATATAATCCAACAAATTAGATACAATTTAGTAGGCGCTGCAACTATTTTATTAATGGACAAAACAACATGATAATGCGTCAAAAACTTGAATAATGTACAGCCGTAAAGTTAAAGCAGAGACGGCGGAAATAGCAAAAGAGGCGACAAGAACAAACGACTCGTTTGTCTCGCGCCACCCACTCCAAAGACACTGCCCCCAGCTGCACTCTAGTGGCGCCCGCCAAATGACGCGAGGACAGCTGCGAAAGATTTTCCTACCCGCAAATAGGCATGGACAAGAATAATCATCACGCGCGCAACAAAGCATCACGCCACCAGCATCAGAAGGGAAAAAAAACGTACTACTACTGAAATCGTAACGCACGCATCGGTCAACGCCGGCCCTGTGCCGGCGATCAGGGGGAGCCCGAGGACGGCCACGACGATCGCCGGATCTCGCGGATCCGGCGGCGCAATGGCCGGCGGGAGGACGAGCAGATCCAGATCGCGAACCCAACCCCGTGCGGATCGCGAGGTCAACCACCGACGCCCACACCAACCAGATCAGCCGCATCTAAAGCAAGCTGCTCACCAACCGGAGCTGAAACCCCCCGGAGCCGCCGGATCTGGCACGAGACCGGCCGGCAGATCCGTACGGAGACGGAATTACCCAAGGACTGATAATACCACTACGGAACTAGTTATAATAAGCGGAGTAATAATCCAATCCAAAAATACGGTAGAATGCGCACGAGCGGGAACAAATTGAAGCAGCCGGCGGTCGATATGTTTGTTACCTTGCCGACGAAGGCGGAGGATCCGCCGAGCTTGGAGATGGCGCAGGCGACGTTGGCGGGGGCGCCGCCGGGAGCCTTGACGAAGCCGCCGGACTCGGCGAGGGAGAGCCCGGCCACGTCGGGGACGAAGTCGATGAGCATCTCGCCGAACGACACCACCAGGTTGGCCGGCGCGGACGCGGCGGCTCCGTCTCCGAGAGGGGCCATTGACGATCTAGTCTTGTAGCTGAAACGAAACGAAGGCGAAAGCGACGGAGCGCACGGAAGAGGGCGAGTCGAGCTTTGAGGCTTTGATTTGAGCTGTGGATGCGATGGGAGGAAGGCGAGGCCTTGGGGGGGTTTATAAAGAAGCGCCACGCCCCCACGGGTGGTGGGTTCTGTTTCTGTTCTGGTTCTGGCTTGCGGGAGGGATTAATTAGGATTAGGATTACTAATCTGATCCGATAATTAATCGCCCCGCTGTTATTACTGTTAGTAATTTTGAGATCAGATTCGGGTTGGGGTTAAAACTTTGACGTCTCTGCTGCCTCTCTCTCTCTGTCGGTTTCCACGTCGGATACCCAGCGCCGGAGCTACTCCTGACCGAACCGTATGCACCTACAGAGACCGACGTGTGGGGCAGAAGCTCCGACGGACCCATGCGGTTGCAGAGTCCGTTGCAGTTGCAGAGCCCAAACAGTACGCCGCGAGTTGCGATCCGCCGATCCCGTTCCCGGCCTATCCTCATCCTATCCTACTCCTAACTGCACGCAGTAATTATCTCCCTGGCTCCAAGTAATTAATTACAAGTCAGAATTGTGCATATCCGTTGGTTAGATTAGGTATATTGATCGGTTGGGAGCGGGCTGATGTCTACGTGTAGGAGAGAGAGTAGAAGAGAGAGAAGGGATCGAGCGTTTCATTAGAGCAGAGCTTAGAGCAAGTATTATAGAGCCATGTAAGCAGGCGTTTTGCACGTACACGTAGGAAAAATCCCTGCTGGCAGAGAGAGAAATGGAGAGAGAAAACAAAGCGAGCGTGTGCGGAATCGGCCGCTCAAGCCGGCGCATGCGGTGTTTTCGCGGAACGGAGTGCAGGGATTGGCTGCCGTCGTGCGGAATCCTAACCTGCGCGTTAATTGAACCTGGTCCCCACACCCACCGAGCGGCAGCCCGGATGACATGGCATCGGAGGCGCCCGCAAGCCAGCGACCTTATAAACCATGCTCTTATAGCAGCTCCCACTGCCGGCGCATAGAACGCCATGTCACTTGACATGCATGAACAATAATTACAGGGCCCAGCACCTTTAAAGTTTTCTTTATTCCAGCAACACATCTTGAGCCAATAAAAGCTAAAGAATCTGCATGCGCCCGCTCTCAGCTAGCGCACCACAAGTCGCTTGCTATCATCTCTCTCCTCCTTTCTCTCTCCCACGTCACATGATGCTGATCTGTCTCCTCGTTCCGCCAGCTGACATGGCTCTATAATACTTTTTCTCTTATGCGCCCGCGTGAAGCCGGCGAAAACCATGTAGATGAAATCATGTATGCACGGTTTCTAACTAATTTGTGTCTTGAATGTGTTGCCTATGAAACACCACCATGAAACAATGCATTGTGAAGCCTATTTCATCCATCAATTTAATACATTGTTGCTTATATAGCATTCTTGAAAACACAAAAATAAAATCTTCACTAGGACTAGCCTTAATATTTTACCCGGCTGCTGCCTATTCTTGCGGCCGAAGCTGAGACTGGGAGAGCCGCGCATGCAGCAACTCTCGTCGTGCGACAAGCATTCGCATGCATGCATGCAAATGCGACGAAAACGGCTGCTCCAACAAGCAGGGCCGTGAGAGTGCGTGACGTCTGCTGCTGGCTAGCTGCTACGTTGAATCATACAGTATGATCAAGCTCGATCGCAGCTCACTCCCATTCATTTTCCCCGGCTTGGATTGTAGCGTTGGTTCGTTCGTGTGCACGTTAACTGAAAGCCATCATGCACCCATTTCCCAACCATGAACCATCCATTATTATTCCACGGTAGCTGGAGCCTGGAAGTAATAAGCAGGTGACACACACGCACGGTTAATACACTTTGGCGTGCAGCAAAATTAAAAGAGAAAAGTCTCACACTTCACTTGATTCTGGCCTCTAGCGTACCGTATACGACGAGCATACATTACATGCACGGGAGGGCCGGCTTTTGTCGTGTCTTGCTCGCCCGCATATACGTACGGCCAATGCAAGCTGCTTGGCACTCGGGGTTAGGTTGATCTCTAGGGCCAAATGAGCCTTTGACTCGCGTCCTGATCGGGGACGCCCAGCCCTAATAAAAGGCTGGTGGGCTCCCGTCGTGCAGCCCTATATACAGGAAGGTGGGGCTATGGCACAATACACGAGATTCACCGCTGCCGCCATTCACCACACTCCTCTAACCCTAACCCGATCCAGAGGGGGGCTGTCAGCGACGGTATGCTCCACCAAGCCGCCAGTCACCGTCGCGCCCCTGCACCTCAACGCCGTCCTCGACACCATGCCGTCACCAGCAAGCCGGCGACACCATGGACGGCACCAGCAGGGAATATCAGGAAGGTATGTCTAGTACATGTCAATCACCCACTCAATCTGCTCCTAGCTGATTCGGTAATTCTATCACTTGGCACAGCATACCGGTACGGTTTTTTTTGAATGGTACGGGTTGTTTTTTGGTTTATACGTACGTACATTACATGAATGGGAGGGCCGATAATTAGTCGCCCGCTGTGTTACTGTTAGTAATATTGAGATCAGCTTCGGGTTGGGATTTTTACCCACCGGCCAGCCCGCCTGGGTCTCTATTGATTCCCGTTTGGTTCGGACGTGGGCCCGCGTGCGGGTTTGGATCAGGCCCTGGCAGTCGCGGCAGGCTTTGCAGAGGCTGGGTGGATTTTCTCCGAACGTGGGGCCACCTGTCGGTGGGCATAGATCTCGGCGCGCTTGATCGGGCTCGACTGGAGTAGGCTGCAGATGTTAGAGGCCGGCCGCGCGATCCGCCGATCGTTCCCGGCCTCATGCTATCCTATCCCTGATTGAACGCGGTAATTTATCTCCCCGGATCCAAGTAACTGCTAATTAATTACAGGTGACGACGATTGTTCATATCCGCTGGTTATCCAGTTTTTACCAGAGGCTGCCTATTCTTGCGGCCGAAGCCGAGAGAGCCGCGCGCATGCATGCAGATGCGACGAAAACGGCTGGCCGCGACCGGGTGACGTGTGTGTGTGGCTGTGTGTTAGCTGCTGGCCCACTCCCATTCATTTCCCGGGTTGGATTATAGCGTTGGTTCGTTCATCATTCGTGCAAGTTAATTAACTGAAGGCATTTCCCAACCATCCAGTCCAGGCATTATAGCCCTGGAAGTAATATAAGCAGGTGACACACGCACGGTCTCAATACAGTATACGACCCCCTAGCGTACCGTACACGACGACGATCATGTACGTACGTACATACATCATGCATGGAAGGGCTAGCTTTTGTCGTCTCGCCGGCATACGTACATACATCAGTATATACGGGTGGTTGTTTTGGTTTACAGCTAAGGTGTATGTGTGTTGTTGTTGGTGCATCGAGATCTGGGGTGATGGGGCTCGGCTGAGCTGGCGCTGGCAGGGCGTCTTTGTTTGAGTCCGCCACAAGCAAATTAAAGTGGCTGCTGCGTTGATTGATTATTACTCATCTGCCTCTGGGGGAGGGGGTGGTTTGGACCAAACCATCAATCAATACCGTCGGCTCCTGCTGTTAGTTGCGGTGACCACACCCATTCGGCGTTTATTTATTCATCCCGAACACCAAAAATTAATCGGACCAGATCTCATCCGGCAACAACCAACGACATGATGGGCCAACCTGCGGCGAGCTGCAGCAGCAAGCGCGCCGATCTCTGCTGCAGGTGCAGGGCCCCCACCAACTTATTATCCATGACAATAAAAACGTGCAGATAAAGAATTTTTTTCTTTTTTGCCGCGAAAGATAGCCATAATATGAAACTGATTTGCCTTTTTATCTGGGCCGCTGGGCGTGCGCAAATTGTAACGTATAGTGAGGGAGTGAGGTATATTGATTAGATATATTCCATTCCATTCCAAAAAAAAAGGGATTCCGGAATGGGGTTCCCATTCGATCGAGTTGGGTGTCAGCCAAGTGCACGCGACACTTAAGAAAAGGAGTCGGTGCGCGTCAATTCCATCACGAGGCATAACGTTTGTGCGCCTTTTCCCCATCATCCATCCACAACACCCGGAGTTTAAGCTCTCCAATTCTTTGCAAAGGAAAGAGAGTAAGAAAGGGACTTCTCGAATCATTCTTTTTTTTCTTTCTTTGAGGTGTCTCCAATCATTCCTGTTACCTCGTTTACTTTGTTTTTTTTTCTCTTATTAGGGGGAGAGAGAGAGAGATACTTTGCCTTTTGCTTAATTTCGTGGCCCACGTAGCAAATAGCTCCAATCAACAGGCCCGGCCCATATATCTACACTCTTTAAGCCCATGCCTATCCCAGGAAAATTCCTGGGCCCCCGTCAAATTGCTGCGTTGACCAACCAACCCAAGAACAGTTTAGCTGAAGTTTCACGGATTTTTTACCTTAAATGGGGAAAACCAAAACAAGTGGGTGAAGAAAAGGGTAGAGTTTACATTATTTAATTATGATAGTGCGGTTATATAGATGGTAACCATGTTTTGCCCTGGAATACGCCTGTGATGTGGTGGTAAACTAAACCACCTTTTCTTGCGTCTGAGGTTGATATGCGCTTAATCACTAGGCTTTATGGCTTCCTCCTTTCTCACTTACTGGGCAGGTCTTCAGAGAAAGAGGAGAACAAGCAGTTGTTTGGAAGCGGGAGCCGAAGCACTGAGGGAGGCCTTGTCTTTTGCTTAATTTCGTGGCCCACGTAGCAAATAGCCCCAATCACCTGGCCCAGCCCACTTTGGAGCCTCTTTGCGAGCTGTCGTCCTCGGCCGGCCTTCCATTTGTTTACCTCTACAAATTCTCAAAAAAAAAAAATTGTTTACCTCTACAAGCCCATGCCTCTCCCAGCAAAATTCCTGGGCCCGCGTCAAATTGCTGCGTTGACCAACCCAAGAACAGCTTAGCTCAAGTTTCGCGAATTTTGACCTTAAATGGGGAAAACCAAACCAATTGGGTGAAGACGTCAATTGGACGCCTTTTGGTTTTGGTGAGACGGTAGCTTTTATCTTTTGTTTGCGTAACGCGCCATGGTAATGCGAGTAGGAAGTTTGAAATGGCTAACGGTACTGGTTGAAAGTTTGCAATTTCGTTACTTTGATGAGGTAATGAAATTCAGGCATAACCCATAATGGAAAAAAAATTGGGTGAAGAAAAGGGTAGAGTTTAATTTATACAACTTATATAAGTAATCCCCACTAAAGATTTTCTCAATTCTCATAAAGCCACGTCATCACCTCACACTAAGATACATTAATATCAAACTAAATGCATTGGTTGCTATTTCTCTCTTATGTAGTGCATTTCTATTCATTAGATGTATATATCTTATTATTTTTTTCTTATTTATTTAAAAGTAACATAAAAGTTTATGATTTTCATCAAGAGATAACTCAAATTGCTTTAGGGTAATCTCTACAAGTGCACTATTTTTACGAGCAACTAGCAACCACGATGATTCATAGTTTATTGAAAAACTCTTTCAAATCCCGCAGCAACGTGCGGGGAATCACCTAGTTATAATAGCGCGGTTATATAGATGATGATGATAACCACCTTTTGCCCTGGAATGTTACTCACTAATTTAAGGAGAAAACACACGAGCAGAATGTTTGGTCGCTGGCAGAGAGAACGCCGGATTTTTTTTTTTCGAAACATTCGGGGGCCGCCTCCTCGTCGAACGCCGCCACGGCACGGTTCAGCTGCCACGCCGCCCAGCCTAAGGCCTTCACCACAACCTCGCCGGCGGCGCACTTGGCCCTGGCCGCCGTCACGGCGTTCCCCACGTAGCCTTGCGGAACACCTCTCACCGGCCCGCGGCACCCGACGAGGAGGACGTACGTCGTCTCCCGCTCCGGCGGCAGCTCCCTGGCTCGGCGCGCCACGTGCGCCAGCAGGGCCTGCGGCGACGAGATGGTCGCCGCTGCCGCCGTGCCGGACACCTCGGCGTTCGCCTTCGCCTTCAGCTTCGCCGACGAGAACTCGAGTAAGCACTGCCGCACCGGCGCGTACACCGGCCGCCGCCGGATGATCTCTTCCAGCTTGCCGAATGGTAGAACGACGGGCACGGGGCAGCTGTCCAGGAACCACTTGTCGAGCGCTGGCGGCGGCGTGGAGAGCGAGAGCTCGCCGCCGACGAAGGTCTTGCGGCTCATCTCCGACCAGGTGTTGAAGAGGTGCCAGAACGTGGACCCGTCCGCGACGCCGTGGTTGAGCGACCCACGGCGACGACGAACACGCCGCCGTCAGCGAGCTCGGTGACCTGCGCCGCCAGAACTGGTACGCTAAGGACGAAGCGAGGCTGTCGATGAGGTGTTGTGCTTCTGGGGCTTCGGCAGGAGGAGTCCCTTCTGGTTGACTGGTTCTGGATGCAGTCCACCGTGATCATGCGGAGATCCCACGGCGTCAGGTGCATGGCCTCCGGCGAGGTCGCCGGCTCTGGCCGGACGACACGCCGGGAGCCCGGGATACGATATGTACCTAGACGGTGGCGCCTTGCATTTCTGGTTGGTACGGTGCTTTAATTTCGAAGACTGATCGAATGGCTGCCTAGACTAGTTGCCTGCCACGAGTTGGTTATGGTAGTGGTCAAGTGGTCTGCAGAGCTGGGGGCTGAACTCAAATCTGAACAGTTTTGATACTCAAAGCTGCAGTAGAAATGAGTGAAAGCAGTATAGTAATCATCAATCTCTTTAAACAAAGGATTCGAGAAGAAAAAGAGAGAAAAAGCTGAGATAAAAGATCTAAGCATATATCTTGAGAAATGGGTAAAGGGGACTCATGCGAGCTTTGGAATAAAAAAGACAAGGGAGAGAGAAAGCAAAGCACTCTCCCAGAAGATGCGAGGCGTGCATACAGCTGATACACGGAGGCAACAAGCAAAGGATCGCAGCTCGTACCTGCTGGGTAGTGAGAGTGTGTGCTTTTGCTTTGATGCTTAACGCGATACCTTGCCATTCACAGATCGCACGGCTTGCCACACTAGGAACCCTCTCCTACTTCATTACACTCGGCTTCCATTGGCCAATAAGCTCGGATCTCGGCACTGCAAACCAAGGTCTTTGATCAACTACTACTCCATATATCACGCCAGCGGATTGATCGCGGCTGAGATGATCATGGGTTAGATCCATCGATAATCTGTTGCGCGTGTCTTCGATCCGTCCCTGTCAATTTGTTCCTCGATCTTGTTACCGTGGCGAAGGAGAGTTTCACTTTCACAATCATGAGAGAAGTGGTACGTACTGCTAGTTTATTGCATATACAATTGCTGGTTTGTTTTTTTCTGATCGATTCTGTGTATAATAATACATGGTGAAAGAGTCTTAGCTAGCTGGATTAATTAAGCTCACATGTTATTATGTTCCCGCATTTCAGAGGCACATCAGAAAAGATGTTGGTGGCGCCAGAGAGGAAATACTTAATCTTATTCAGAGGAACACCAACAACAACATCGTCATCTACTTTGATGGTTGGCAGGGCTTTGGTGCAGCTGTGGTTCTTAGATCTATAGCACAACAACTCCCATCTATGAAAGCTCCTCCTCCTGAATTACGCTTTGGCAGAACGATTTATGTTGATTGCTCAAGGTGCACAAGTAAGAGGGCGATGCAGAAGGAGATTGCTCAGGAGCTAAGACTCGACCGTCAGACCATGGCCATGTTTGACGAGCAAGACAGGGAGGATGACTTCAGTGGAGTGGACCTTGGCTCTAGGGACCTGATACGAGGTGTTGCAGCGGTGATTGATCGGAACCTGAGGGAGAGTAGATTCATGATGATCTTTATCAATGGGAGCGATGAGGAGGTTGGCCTGGGTAAGCTTGGCATTCCGGAAAACAGTGACTGCGTAATACTATGGACTTTTAGCACAAGGCTCGTGACAATGCGTTACCGATCTCGCGATAAGATTGCAGAGAAGCTGAGATATACAGATGTATTCCTTGTTACCTACCGTGACGCCAGGCATCTATCAACTTCACAATTTACTCCACTGTTTCGCGAAGAGGCTGCCAATATAGTTGCCCACAACGCATGTATGCGGGGCATGGACCTGGCAAGAGTGGTAGATTGTTGTCTCTTTGGGTTACTTCTGATGCATCACAGTTTCGGTAGCACCACTGGATTTCCTTGGCCAGCGCATGCTCCCAACTTCTGGATATGTGATGGGACCATACCAGCTGGGGGTAGAGCACGGGAGATCAGCAATGCATTGCATTCAGAAATAAGCTTTGAGTGCGAACCTGAAGTGTGTGATGGTGTGCTTAGAATGTGGAAAAATGACTCTAGGGCTCCTTTTCTTGTACTTGATAGAAGTGGGGATAACTACGAGAAGAGGCCTTACCGTTGGCTTTCTGTCACCTTCTTGCGGAATAAGAGAGCACAGGAGGAGATGCGGGAAACTGTATTGGCAGGGGCATCTTCAGTCTTCCTAGCATTTGAAAGAGAACATAACCCAACTGGATTGCCAAATGGCTTCTTCAAACAATGCAGAAACCTTGGCGTGCTGGTTCTCTCTTGTTGTGCCTTCAGTTTCGCATCACCTCCTTTCCTCCATTGCCACACATTAAGATTCCTTGGGTTAGACCACTGCACGGATAATAGTAATGCAGTTGAACTTGGAGGAGGATGGGCCTGTGCGACCAGCAGCAGCAGGTGGGCATTTCTCAAGAGCGTGTGGGTGATTGATCTATACTACACGCACTGGGTTGAGATCTTGTCCGAGGAGAAGATACAGCTCATGGCTAACCTCATGGAGCTAAACATAGAGGGAGTTGGGTGGCCACCGTGGACAAGTAATCATCATCTGCCTAACCTCCAACGGCTCCGGATCATCAGACCTACATACGACGAGGCATCATCAGCAGAGACGCCGTCGAGTGACTCGTTTCTTATGAACAACACAAGCCTGGAAATACTTGATCTATCTGGCAGCAAGAGAGTCATGGGAGGAAGAGATTTAGCAGCAAGCATATCGAAGGCAAGCCACCTTCAGGTGCTTATTCTTGATGGCTGTGATGGGTTGGGGGATGTTGTGCTTCCTAACAACTCCTCACTAAGGTCGTTCAGTTTCGATGGCTATGGACCAGCATCATCCCATCGGGCATCCACTGTTGAGCTACCTCCATATCCAAAGCGTCCGCCAGCTGATGCAGGCGAGAGGAAGAGTGTTGTCAATACCTCCATCATATCTCTACAAGGATGTGGACGCCTGGACAACCTGTTCTTGCGTGGGCTTCCCAACCTCGTGGAGCTAGACCTCTCCGGATGTCCAATCAAGGTACTTGACTTTGAAACTATGTTGGTGGATGTCCCAAGGCTTAAGCGGCTCTTTCTGTTAGGCTGTGAGTGCCTTCGTGCAATAAAATGGGGCTCAGATCCCAGGAAACAATGGAAGGTGCTAGAGCGGCTCTGTATAGATACACGGCCTGCTGGGAGGGTACTTGGTTGTGCTGCTCAGCCATCACTTGGCACCTTTTCTAGATCCTTCCACCTACAAGTGCATGCTATTATTGTGGATGCGAGGCTCGCTCGCTCCCTTGCGGCTGCGATATTTAATGAATGGCCTAATGTTTCTTTTAGCATCAACATTACCTCTTTGACTGCATGTAGCGGGGCTGTGGTTCAACCTGAAGCAACAGCCAGCAAGATGACGGAGACCGTCGATGAAAACCACCATGTTGTAGCAGGCCTGTATGATGACATCTTTACTAAGGTTGGTGACGCCCTGACCCCGATGCAAGCCTTCCCACAGCCTCCAACGCAACAGTCGGATCACCATATTGAGATTGGTGATGGAAGCCGCAACGTGCAGACTGAGACACAGGCAATTTCTGATAATAACTATAATCTGGCTTGGTTAATGACTGGCTACACCGAATCAATACACGTGCATGATGTCTCGACCTGCAGTAGTACCATGCCTGCAAGTGATTGGTTCGAACTCAGATGGTGTCGCGTCGAGAGATGCCCCAACTTGCACGCCGTCTTTCCTCCGGGTGCAGAGATGAGCTATAGGTTGGAGACCATCTGGGTATCGGATCTCCTGATGGCTCGCTGTGTATGGAGCAAAGGCGGTAGCCTCTTGTACTCTGGTGATCGCTTCAAAGGTCTACGGCACTTGCACCTGCGTCGCTGCCCAAGCCTCCGATTCGCGCTTGCGATGGGCAGACGCCCCTCCTTCCCCAGCTTGAAGACCATCCACATCGTCCACTGCGGCGACATCAGGCACATCTTCTTACCCGTTATGGAGGAGTACCAGCACACAAGTGTCCAGTTCCCGAAGCTGACCACCATCCACCTGCACGACCTGCCGGCGCTGCAGCAGATATGCGAGGCCGCCGAGACACTAGCGCCGACGCTCGAGACCATCAGGGTCAGGGGATGCTGGAGCCTGCGCCGGCTTCCGTCCTTGATGGGCCGCGAGCCAAGCATGAGGAGGCGGCCGGCTGTGGAGGTGGAGAAGGACGTGTGGGACAAGCTGGAGTGGGACGGGGTGGACGCCGGGCACCACCCTTCCCTCTACGAGAAGCCGGTGCACTCGCGCTACTACAAGCGGAGCCGGCTGCTCAGGGGCACCGTCCTCAGGTAACGATCGTCTCTGGTTGCATCTTTTTTACTCAAGCTAATTAATTAAGGCAGCTTACTCACTATCTGTTTGTGCTTCTCCATCACTCTGCTCTGCCTCTGCCCAGGTGAAATCATTCCGAGCTCTGCATCTGCTGCTAACTCTAGTTGATCGATCAGCTTGTTGTTTGTTAATCGTTGGCGAGCCAAGGCCCATTGATTGGCTCTTCGTAAGGCTGCCTCCTGCCTGCCTTGACGGGCCTTGCCTTCCTCTGCAGGCTGCAGCTGTGTGTGTGCGCGCGCGTGTTTCATTTTCAAATAAGAAGGGCGGCCGCCTGGTTTTGCCTGCTGCAAACAGGCTTGGCCTGCCGAGATGTGTGCTACAGTGAGTGTGGCTTGCGATTGAGTATCTGCAGCTTTGGTGTGTACCACCGCCTGCTGATGCGTGTATCTCCATGTCTGTGTATTCTTTGCTTCGATTTGTGTTTGGCTTGAGATTGACGAGTGTGTGTGTCCGTCTGCTACGCCGCCTGGCGTTTGCGACGAGCCTGAAGCCACTGTAATAATAAGCAGCGTCTCTAGCTGCTAGTGTGTCGTGTGCGGTTTGATTTGATTTGATCATGGGATGTGCTTTGCTGATATATACCTCTGATGATGAGACGGAACCAAACATTCTGATAACGTTTATGTGCTATGAGATTGCTTATTTATGTGTATTCTCTCTGCTAGCTCTGCTGCTTCTTGCTATTTTTTGGTTACTGGCAAGCACGTTTTGCTATGACCTACATGCACATAGATAACTCATGTTGCCGCCGGCCTGTTGAACTGGTTACCGTGTAAATCACACGTCGCTTGTATCCTTGGGTGGGGATCAGCTTCCATTTTGTTGGAATAATCTTTGCACCAAAATGACCTAGCTCTGTTCCTCTGAAACCACACTCACGTACTACTTCGCTTGTGCGTACTGGACTTGTTTCGATCCCTGTTGCTGAACCAGAGAACAGGCAGCTTGCAGGGCGCCATGGCCATGGCCTCCGGCACCCATGCATGTCCTAGGGAACTGCCGCCCCGGGGATCCTAACAAGTCGTTCGACCGTCTAGTAGTCCTTTGCTGGCGAGCCACCTGAAGTAGGGGTAGGCATTCGGGTAATTCAGGAATTTCAGGTCGGGTAATTCAGGTAGTTTAAAATTCGGGTTTTCAAAACTACTACCCGAACTTTCGAAGCTCCGGCGGCTGACCTCCGACCAGGTGTTTAACGAGTGCCAGAACGTGGTGCCGTCGGCGACGCCGTGGTTGAGCGACGTGGCGACAACACGTCCGTGCCGTTCGGCGGGAAGAGCGACCACACCGCTGGCTGGACGTACGCCGGCACCGTGATGCCGCCGGTGGTGAGGTCTGGTGCCACGGCGTGGATGAACTCGGCGCCCTCGCCGCTGCTGAGGTATTACCGGCGTCGTCTGGATTCTGAGTTTTTAAAAATCTAGCCTTTGAGTTCTACTGCCTCCGTCCCAAAAGAACATAATTCTAAGGTTTAAAAATTTATCTAATAAAATATGCAACTTTAGCACACAAAGCGGGACCCACTAGCGGGACCCACCAACTCACAAAGCGGGACCCATCGTATGACAAGTGAGACCCACCATCTGACAAGCGGGACCCACCCACTCACAAAGCGGGACCCACTATTTGATAAGCGGGACCCACCAACTCTCGCGCCGGTAAAAGAGAACAAGAAGGGCACATGCATCTTTTCACGTACACATTGGTTTATGTGAAAACTCTTAGAATTGCACGTTTTGTAGGACGGAGGGAGTAGAATCTTAGACCAAGGTCCAACCTGTTTGGATTCCACTCGGCTTCTGGAATCCAGATTCTCATAATCCGATGGGATCCAAATGAGGCCCTAGGTGTCCGCACTCGTCATAGTATATCTTAACCTTTAAAAAATATATTCTGTTTTGGTTATTGAGATTTCAACCTTTATACCAACTTCTTCCGTACCGGTCATACTCTTATATCCTATAACTATCACATAATTTATTCAACCCTCTCTCATTTCTTCTCCCTTTTTTTTTCCACCCTCTTCTCCTTTTCTTTTGTCTCTTATTTTCCGTTTTCTCTTTTCTTCTCCCCCTCTTTTTTCCTTCATCCTCTTTTTCCTTTTCTTTCTCTCTCCAATTTTTCTTACTTTTCCTCTCCCCTCCTCTCCCGCTCCCTATCCGCCCGCGGCCCGCCCTCTCTTTCCGGCCTCCTCTGTCTCTCTCCCCCACCGCCGGCTCCTCCCCTGCCCCCACTGCCGGCGCTGCCTTCCTGCGGCGAATCCAGGCGAGCTGCACGGCGGCGGTTGGCCGGAGTCCAGGCGAGCTGCTCCGGCCTCTTCTCCAAGCAGCTTGCCTCGCTACCCGGCCGGAGTCCATCACCATCTTGCTCAGGGCCTGTCGCTTCCTCACCAGTCACCACCTTCCGTTCCCCTCCGCTCCGGCCGCGCGCAATCCACGACGGCTCTCGGTTCGCCGTTGGGATCCCCTACTCCGCCACTCGCTCGATGGCGCCGCAGCTGCAGGGCTGCTACTGGATCTCCTCCTGGCCACGGCTCCAGCAGATGCCCCCGTGGCCGCGCTCCTCCGACTCATCGCAGCGGCGGCTCCTGCGCCTCGTGCCGACACGACGCCCCTGCAACGGCGTGGTCCACGTGGTCACGGTGGCGGACTCGGGACTGGCTCTGGACGGCGGCGTCCTGACGGAGGAGCAGGAGGAGGACGTGGACGAGAGGGAGAGGCTCAGGCGGATGCGAATATCGCAGGCGAACAAGGGTAACACGCCGTGGAACAAGGGAAGGAAGCACAGCCCAGGTATAATACTTGTACTCTCCCTTCGCAAATAATAATAATAATCATAATGGTAGTAGTAATAATAATATAGTAATAATAATACTTGTACTCTTTAGTTTTCTTGCGCTTAAGTTGTTTTGAAAATGTTGCAACCATGTTGTAATAACATGTCTCTCAACGGGCATAACGGTTGGATTTGCCGAGGTGTCACAGGTTAGCTGGAGAAATGCAGTGTAAAATTGATAACTGAGGCCTAGTACATTGGATTGGAGTAGGAGCCAAGTGAAATAAAATACAGAGGCTGCTAACTTATAAGTAACGACTCATTACATGTTGTGGACAAGCTTGTGCCTTATTTGGTTGAATTCCATGTGCAGAGACGCTACAGCGGATTCGCGAGAGAACCAGGATTGCGATGCAAGACCCCAAGGTGAAGTCATGTAAGAGTCATTGTTATTATTCATGTGGTCTGCTGTATTTACTATTTTGTCATGCTGATTACTTATTTTTACCTGTGCATTTGAGCTCACTGCTTCTGTGCTTCATAATCTGAAGGTTGTAGTCTTGTAGACAAACAATTGAACACATCTTCCCTCCTTAAAAGGTGCTATGAAGCCTGCCAGTCCACTTATTAGAAATTGATGTCTCTACCTGGCACTGTATGTTGTCAGCTACACCTTGTAGCTGCTGCTAGGTAGATGACTGAACAGATACATCGAACCTTTCAAAAAATTAAAGAGTAATGTTTACATGCACATAGGATTAAAATACGTTTGATTTGTTGAATATGTGTTCACCAAAAATTAAAATTTTTGACTGGGAGGAGGGTATGGGCACAGCTGTGGCATATGGTGGCCAAGGTGTGCTTCTGTTTCATGGTTTGGCTTGTAACATCCCAGCAATGGTGGTTGTTTCAGTGACCTGATGGCGGAATTTGCGGGGCCAAGTCGTTTAACAATACGCTGAGCCTAGAATTGCAAGGTGTCATGTCTAGTCTATTAGGGCCCGTATGGAGGAAGGGTCAGCACCGAATATCCCTATGACCGGCGCACTGTTCATGCTTATTCTTCATGTGATTTTTACCAGGTGTTACTGTTAATGTTGGTCCCAAGATCAGATTGTGGTTTCTAGGGATAGGTTTCTTATAGGTCAAGTGATCCCATCTATATAAAGATGAGTTGGTATCCATCTTGTTTTGCAAATTGCGTAAACTCGTATAACTGTATAGATCAATATGTATCTCTGTAAATTGTTATTTCGTACCAGTCTACTGTGCATTGTTCCTAACTATGCTGCATTTTGCTTCTCAATTTATTTAAGTACTAGTATTCATTTCCATGTTGACTCTGAAACATCAATTTTAACTTGTGACTTTTTGATGTCATTAACTGTTAGGTCCTAGGGCGATCTTTTTCTTTTTCTCAACACAGAGCTAGAACATATTAACCGGCATGCTCTTTACAAATAACGTATGTCACTCTTCATAGAAAAATCCACATAAACCAAACAATTGACCTGTTTCCTATGAGTGTCTTATTTGCAGTGTCAATTTGTAAATTTGTCCAGATATTTAATGTTTCAATTCTGCAGGAAGACATAACTTTATATTATTTCTCTAGTTTAAATTATTTTGAGTAACATGAGTACATGACATGTATTACATCCATAGATTTGTTAACCATATTCCGCAGGTTAAGAAAAAGCTGATGAATCTGGGTCATGCACAGAGGTACTTCACAATACTAATCTGTTTATGTAGTAAAATGAAATTAGCATACTACTTTCTATGTGTTTAATTCCAAACTCATGAGGAATCACTTTTTTTTCTAATTATAACCCGCTGGCCAAATCTTATATATTGTTTAGTTCATTAAGTGTTCAAATTCCATATGGATCTTGGGAACATCTTAAACCATGTTGACCCTTTTATGGGAAGTTAGGGAAAGTACAAATATGGCAATGCAAGGGTGAACGACAAGTCATGTGATCAAAATGATTGCATTTTCAACTTATTTCTCAAGAAAATTGTTTATTTATTTGATGAGTAGGTGAGTCCAGAATTAAATGTACATGATTTTCAATCTGAACTGTCCTCACATTCTATCTTAGGTTTGACTTTTGATTGCACTGCTCTGGAATTTAAATTTGCTCGACGTCTATGTTCAGCTGCAGATAACTCTGTTGGCAGTTACCAAAAAAGAACTCATGTGCATGATCTCCTAAGTCATGCAGTGTTAGAGATTTAATAAAATGCTATAAATACATGGTTTGACAATTTTCGTGAAAGTAGTTCTTATCAAATATACTGGTGGGTGCATCCCTAGTTATTGGTGCTTGTAATTGATACAGTGAGGAGACACGAGTAAAGATATCAGAGGGAGTGAGGCGAGGCTGGAGTTTGCGTCTGCAGAGGTTAATGGTGCAGGATGGCTGCTTTGTGGAGTGGAGGGACATGGTAGCTGATGCGGCTAGAAAGGGCTTTGCTGGTGGAGTTGGCCTCCAATGGAATTCATTTAAAATATTGACTGAGCAAATGCGGCAAGAGTGGTTGGAGAATCTCCAGAAAAGGAAATCAATGCCAAGGCCAAGAGGTAATAGACGAGCACCAAAACTCCTGAGCAGAGGAGAAAAATTGCAGAAGCTATTGCTGCAAAGTGGTTGGATCAAGTAAGAGCCCTAAAAGCATCTTCATATATTTTCTTTAAAAATGATTTTGATGCCATATTGGATCTATTTCTCATTCTACATGCATAAGCAATAGAAGTTTGGTGACTGTTTTCATTGGCATGAACATTTGAGATCATCGCTTAACTTTTGAGTGCTCTCTCCCTATAGGAATACCGTGAACGTGTTTGTAGTGGAATTGCTAGCTACCATGGCTCATGTACTGGCACTAAAACACCGAGAAAGCCAAGACCTGCTGAAGAACCTGGTCTAAAGAGAGAGACTATGAAAAAGAAATCTGTGCAAGCCAGAGTTGTAAGCTTAGAGGATGCTCACGGAAAAGGGGCAACTGTTAAGAGAAAGAAAAGTGCAACTCCCTACAAAGATCCGATGGCAGGTCAAAATTGGAGATGTTATCAAAGGTTCGAGCTCAAAGGGCAGCACTAGAAATAGAAAAGAAAGAAGCTATTAAAAGGGCCAGGTATGCCTCTCTTTTTTTTTTTTCAAAATGGAAGGTAGACTATGCAGGACATGCTCTATTAGTTTTGGCTGTGGAAAAGAACTTGTAGCCTTATTTCATCATTATGTTTCATGTTCCTTTAATTGTTCTGGAAAACCTGATGAGTGTTCATGGAAATATTTCTAAATGCCATTTCATTCTTGTCTGTTTCAATTTCTCTCTTTCTTGAAAAATAACTGCTGCCTAAATTCTTTACTGCAAGGTCACTGATTGCAGAAGCAGAAAAGGCTGCTGATGCCTTGGAAACTGCTGCAGCGATGAGCCCTTTTGCTCAAGCATCACTTATAGAAGCTAGAAAGCTTGTTACAGAGGCAAGAGTATCACTTGATCGTGTTGATCTTGATGGGCCTCCAGAAAATGCTTCTGATGATATGTCAGAGGACTCAGCTTTATTGGATTACGACCACAGACTGGAGACACAGAATGAAAGCAGTGTGTTAGAGCAAGAGAATAAACCTGTAAATGGGATAAAATTTCCCCCAACCAATGTTAATGGCATCGATTTCCATTTCAATGTATCTGCATTCACCGGAATAAAACAACTATATCAGAGGATAGAGAATTCCATGGAAAGAGCTTTTCTTCTTCCTTCAGCTTCATCAAAGCTTAAAGCTGTGAATGGAGATTTCGGAATAATAGATTTTCAAGTCAGGCAATCAATGGCCAATGATAAGGCAAAGCATGATTGCATTGCAGCTGAATCATTAGGTCGTCCAGTCACACTGGAAGAAGATGCTCCCAGGCCTGCAGAAAATACTGAAACAAGAGAAGATGCTCCGGGGACAATGGAAGAAGACACAACATCTGAAGAAAAGACCAAGATGAGGTGGGTACGTGGAAGGCTGGTTAAAGTAGAAAATGAATCTTAGGATCCTTAAATCTAGTCGTACCTGACAGATCTGGCTATGCTGCCACTGCTAGGCAATTGAGTTTGCTTACTTGCATTTAGCTACCATTTTGTATGCCATTAATATGCTAAATTTGGTGTTTACAATCTGTTTGCTCGAAGCAGCCAAAGTACAAACCTACTGTCGTTGGTATAAATCGTTTGGTTTTATTGGAGTCTAGAATGCAAGATATATGTAAAGCTGTCATGGGATCAGTAAAGCTGTGATGTGGACTGATCGTGGAATGACACACTTCAGTTTAAAGCCTTTTGATTTGGCCTGGCTGCTTGGTTCAGTTCAACATTGTTACATAATAGTACTGACTGTATTTTATATGAGATTCAGGAAATTATTTGCAGATTGCTATAGTGTAACCAGTTTATAGTTAGCTCCACAACTGAGAATATTAGAAATTAGACTGTACTTTTTGGGGGATTTAAAGGTTAAACAGTTAATGTGGTAATGTTGAAACTGGAAGCGTTGGTTTTTGAGGTTTTAAACATTGCCTACTAGTTATGTTTTTTTTTTTTTGAAGTTATACTGGTTATGGTATGTCTAGCACAAAAGATTGCCCGTTCGCATGCTGCTTCTATTTTTGAGGTTGTCTGTTTGCAAGAGTTGGTTTCAACCATGATGTGAAGAACAGAGTACCTTTGGAAGTTCATGTGATTCAAGGCAACTCTTTACCAGGCCATACGTTTGAAAGGTGTAGCAGTCCAGGGATCATCATGAAACCGCTGTTGTCCACATTGATATTAAGCAAACAGACTCTTCATGAAACTGCATGGCTAGACGGTGTGAGTGGCAACATATATGTCATTCCCCTCCTTACTCATGTGCACTGTTGTTCGAAGAGCTTGTTTGCTTAATATCAAAATAACTCTGTATAGTAATAAAACCAATTAATATGGCTAATGAGGATTAGAGGTTGGCGATTTGTAAAAATTCTGAAGATTGAAGATGTGTGAAACTGAAATTGTTGTCTAACTCGTAAGAAAGCTAAACTCACTAGCTTACCATGAGCATAGTAGTTCAACAGTGATGCAGGGAATAATGGTTTCAGTGTGCATCTCTTGTTCTGGTATTAAGCCAAAGAAAAAACACATATTGATCGTCACAGAGGTTTTGCATGGGGGAAAAAATATCATTGCAAATCTGATTCTGGGGCTCGGTGAATTCCCCCTTGTGTGCCGTTGAATCTTGACAAATAAATACTAATGCAGATTCGATGAAACGTATGATGTGTCCCAAGTTTATTAAATGTCTTGGGGGTTATCCAATTTGGCATCTCATGAAAATAATTGTTAAAGTATGATGTAAGGTTACAAGGTATTCAGTGCATGCCTCAGAAGATCGAACTAGGTTTATTTGCATCATAATTGGTACCTGTGTACTCGCACTTGAAAGCCGCACCATTAATTTACAAGCAATTCATTCAAGCAAACTTTCTTGGGAAAGTTGTTTTTTTAAACACACAAGTTTATTTTCTGAAACCACATATACAGTTAATAAGTATACACACGTACCCACACACTACTCAAAGCGCATTACTATACTCATACATGTTCCATGGGTTATATATATGCGGGTCGTCTCTTACATAGACAAACTACTTTGTGTAATGACTTTGATAGAGTTTTAGTTTGAGTAAGCTTGCGAAACCCATCAGTAAGTGGCCTAGTTTGCTAGATGGTGCTGAAGGTAGATTTTATAGCGAGAGCATCATGCTAGAGTGGTTAGCTACCAGTGGTAAGGAGGCTGAGCCTGAATACTTTCAGCCAGGCTACATTCCGGGCTGGGTTACGTGCATTCCTGGCCGAGGAGGGGGAGGAAAGGCCCAGATGGGCCCAATTCCATTCCGAACCATGTGTAAGCTATTCCGCTTCCGGATGGGAAGTGCCAGTGCTTAGATTCGACGGGGGAGAAAACATTACTCAATAATTCAAGGAGAAAGCACGTGGATATATCTTATGTGGACTGACTGATTTGGATATATAACACGTTCCTCGACGATGACATTTGGATAATCAGCTACTATTATTTCCAAGCAGAAATCCTTGATTCTTGAGCTATTATTTGTTACAGTACACATCCAGTACATCTATCATCCCATTATTTGCTTTGAGCTTCTTTAAGTTTTCCTACCTTGATGCATGGGCACCGTACCGGCCTGCATCATACGTACACCAGTGCCATGCATGCTTGCTTTACTTTTACAAGCTATGCATATACTTATATATATATATATAAGCACGTACACGATTTCACACACTTGTTGCTGACAAACAGAGGACCGGTCGAGAGAATATATAGCTGCATACTGATACCTGGGATCAATCAGATTAAGAGTTGACTACCCTGCAGGAATTCCTGACCTCGCCCTCGTCGCCTTCCTTGAGGCTGATCTGCCCCATCTTGAGCATCCCCTGCTGGAACGCGTAGAAGAAGTAGTCCGGGTACATGGCGAACATGCCGACCATCTCCTTCGTCTCCGGCGACTCGAACAGCGTCTGGTCGGAGCTCAAAAGCCCCCGCCGCGCCGTCAGCTCCCGGTAGTATACGCCGTCGAACCGCGTGCTCGTCCTGTCGAACGGCGCCGTCTTGGAGTCGCCGCCCCTGCACACGGACCCCAGCGACGACGCCAGCGACGCGTCCAGCGTGTCGACCTCGTCCTTGATCCTGTCCTTGAAGTTCGCGCAGTGCGCGATCCCCAGCGTGTGCCCGCCGGAGAGCGCCACCATGTCGTGGACGTCGAGGCCGACGTTGCCGAAGATCTGGATGAGGAGCGTGACGTTCTTCACCGGCGGCGGCAGGGCGAGGAAGGTGTCGGAGGCGACGGAGCGGGAGCCGTCGCGGCGGCCGAGGGGCACGCCGTAGTAGGGGCCCCGCGCCATGAACACGGCGTCGCGGGCGGCGAGCGCCAGCACGTCGGCGCAGGAGACGATGCCCGGGCACTGCGCCTCCAGGGCCTCCTTTATGCTGTCGATCACCTCGAAGCCACGCAGGCTCTTGTTCGCCGGCGCGTCCTTCTCCGCCGTGTTGTCGTCCGTCGAGTCCAGCAGCACCGACGCGTCGCACCCCTGCACATGCATATTTATATATATGTATATATGTATCTATGTATCAGTGTGGAGTGTGAGTGTGATCAGAGGTTGCATGAAAGGAGGAGAAGAGAGAGGATTATATTGTTAGCAATCTGATCCATGAGCAGCTACCTGCACGAAGCAGTCGTGGAAGTGGAGCCGGAGGATGCTGCCGGCGAGGGTGGGGTCCTTCATGAGGGCCTGGCCGACGACGTTGCGGACGATGTACTCCGCGAACGGGCAGCTCATGGCGTAGTAGTCCATGCTCAGCTCGGCGGCGCCGGGGCCGGACAGCAGCACGGCGGCAGCCTGCACGAGGAGCAGGAGCCTGACAAACCTCTTCATCGTCTCCTGGGCGCCCATCGTCTTCAGCTTGCTAGCTGTTCCTTTGCCTCGATTGATTGAGCGATCGAGCGACCAGAGGAGGAAGAAGAAGACGAGTGAGTGAGCACTTGCTTGCTGCTTGGGGAGTGCACCGGGAGCGGCTATTTATAATGCGCCAATGCAGCTGGATTGCTTGTATATTATTGCTTGTGGTATACGCAACGTGGTTTATACAGGCATTTTTTTTATAATCCACTATCATGTACATGTACTGGTGTAGTGGTGTGTGTCTAGTGCTATAGTGCACTACATGGATGAATCCAAAAGGCCGGCCGAGACATGCATGCATGGCCACTAGGAGATCCATGATCGTCTTGCCAAGAATGGCCTACTTCTTCGTGGAGTCAAAAAGAACTGCAGATCACTCACCACCAGTCGCCACTCGCCACTCCGCCAACACCACAGTGCCCAATAGCGTCATGCAACTAAAACATACTAAGATTTTTTTTTCTCTTCACGGGGAAAAAACATTGGAGAATAATCGCCACGCTGTCAGGCATGCAGTCAGGACTCAGGAGTCAGGACACGAGACAACCAGTTGCATGCCGACGCCGTACCAGTCTACCAGAGAGGCAGAGATCAACGGTATGATGCGTCCGTCCATACATGCATCATGCGTGCATGCCAAACCCTGGGAATACAAAATTCTCTCAACTTTTTTGCTGGAACATGGCGCGTAAAATTATCTGAACTTTTTGCTGGAACATGCATGGTGCGTGCGAGTGCATGATTGAGCTGCTGCCGGTTCTGTTCCTGACGGGATGGATCATTGTGGGCGGCTGATCGATCTCCAATTCTCCATGACCAATGCTGTCTGATCCGGCGACCCCTCCTGCCGTCGCCATCGGTAGCCTGAGTGGGTCACTCTCCGTTCCCCTTTCCTCCTCCTTTCTGAACGAGAAAGCACACGCACGCCGCCATGACAGTTCAGTAACACTGTAACAGGCATGCATGCATACATGCATATGCAATGCATGCGAGACATTCAGCTAGTGAGAGTGAAATTCTCTTTCAGATATATCAATCTATACCTGCAGTGCCACTGCCTGGCGACTAACTCCAATATGCATGTCTAGTGCTGGTGCACGAATTGGAAGAAGAGATGTGCAGCGACAAGCCGCCCTGCCAATGGCGGCACCGAGTGGCCACCAGGCCAGGAGCTTGTATTTGGAGTTGACATGGCCTCTCTGCTCACAGCACGCGCGCGTGCTCCAGTTCCTGAACTTGCGCCTGCGTCACGCAGCATTGCTCCATTTGTATATGTGTTTTTCTACGAGAGAGGGCTTGTTTGCAGAATTGCAGTGGAGCGAGATAAGCCGAAGGGACGCGCGTTCCAGTCCACAAGCTCTGCCGCATGGTGGTTTTGTCACTAGCTGAACGATGATGGAACATCGTTAGCACTAGTGAGGCAGAGTCTGCAACTTGTGAGTGATCCTTCGTTGTTGATTGATTTGTTTGACTGTAAGTACACTAGTATCTTACTGCGCTAGTGCAGAATGGCATGGATATAACTTTACTATAATTCGTCTTACAATCATGATGCTTCGTTGACTTTTGTAAGGCATACTATAGGTCAGAGAGCTTAAAAATTTTCTCTGTAACTGGGGAATTGATCGAGCTGTAGACTCTAGTTCAGATTGACCAAAATGTATTCTGCTGAAGCATCCTTTTCGATAAACAACTGCATATTACAAATAAACACAAGAATAATGATATAGTACAAGGCATAGATTGGAGTAACAGTAATAACTTGTAGATGCTCTGTGGTTGCAGCTGAAAAGCTGTATAATTCACCTAATAACAAATATGGTTTGTCTCTTGGTCGGCTCGTGTTCTTGGCTCTAGTGATGGCTCATGCTACTCATGTATATGTATATGTCCACGGTCCAGCATCCTTGTATGATCATGATTAAGATCTGCACACCCAGTTATTGGAGAAGCAATTAAGCTACTAGTGTCTGTATATTCAATTTTCTATTGAAATAATAGCTTTCTATACGTTTCTACGGGAGGAGATGGCCACTAGATGAACTGCACAACAACACTAAAGGTGTAACAAGTAAAGTAGAACACTACTCCGATCGTGTGGAAATTTTTTCACAAAACCATGAAGATGTGGACATCAACATCTCAGAGTCAATGCAGCTTCCTCTTCTTAGATGAGTTCATGCATGCTTACCATTTTGTATATCCCTTATAATTTAATACCCTCAATTATGCACGACAGCTCATCTGACCTATAGAAAGGATATTGCGTATACAAAACAAAATATAGATATAATACCATGACAACAAAGTTGAAGCAATCATGACAAGAGAATAAAATTAATAAAATTTTGGTGGTGAAGTCGACTCCAAATTCTTTAAGCACAACTTCACAAGAATGCGAGTGATTGTTGCTCTCTCACAATTCTACTTGACACAATAGGAATTTAGGATCTCTTGATTCTTTTCCTACATACACATCTAGCGTTATAGAATTACCAAGATCATAATCCTCTTAAGCACTCCTAATTTCTCTTTACACGTCTTTGATTGTGTTGGTATGAGTTGTGTTTGCTTTTGAATTGATTAATCCCTATGGCCTCCACCGTTTTTTTTCTACAGTCGCCTCTAAGGCCCTCAAATATGCAAGTATTAATCCCATATTCCTATTCCTAGTAGGATTCAACACTGGAGTTAGAGTATCAACTAGAAGTCCTAAATGTTTTGCAAAAAAAAAAAAGAAAAAAAAACTAGAAGTCCTAAATTCCTAATAACCCCTCTCGAGTCCTAGTATGTAAAAGTAGAATTAGGGTAACCATACAACAATATCCACCTTGGATTCAATCCTTTTGAAGTCACCGTACTAGCACCTCCAAGAAATTCACTCTAAGTTGGCTTCATATATATGTTTTTATTTTTTATTGATAATTTTTTACTCCTACCTCAAATGTACCTCATACAACAAGTGTCCGTGCACAATACCACGATAATACGATATGCGTGTCAATGTAAGCACCCAAAAACCATGCATATATGAGCTTCTTTATTATGTATTTTAGTTAACTAGTATACACTATCGACTCTAGGTTTGTACAACTCTCTTGTGCTCTCTAAATACTCACTACTCAGTAGAACTGAATGGTTGGTCCCAGCACTTTTTTTTCCCTCTCCCACACAGCTCGTAGCTTCTCGCCTCTAGGGCTGTTGCATTTTGCATCTGTATTTTTTTTAGATTCATTTTGCATCTGTACTGTGATTGCAGCCATATCATGCACTTCATGAACTGTATACGCTATATAGTATACTCCTTGCAATCTGCTGCTAAGTGAACAGCAGTTCATGCACGGGACAAATATTCTAAGCTCGCTGCAAAATGAGCAGGTACCAGGAACCTTCTTTTTTACGGACGGCAAAAGAATTGCCAATTTTTTATTAAAAGGAAAAAGAGCAACACAAAAAAAATAATAACGACAAGAGAAAGCAAAGAGGAGCCAGGAACCAAGAACTTGTGCACATGATTTGAAGATTACTACAACCAGGACTTAGTGATAAATCATGCTAATTTTTTTATGGTAATGCTATACCTAGGACGTCCAACCCAATGGCTTTGTCGCGGTGGGAGTTTTTTTATAGTACTTTTGTTGCGATAAACATGTGATATATTACAGCGCAAGAGATCCGATCCTAAAGACGGATGTTGCGGTGGGAGATTTGTACATGTATTTCTGTTGCGATAAGCGTGTGCTAATGTTGCATGAGGTTTATGTTCGTTATCGATATTACATTAGATATTATGAACAAATATTTATTTAGGATGTTGAAACAACTATTTTAGAATGTTGCAAAAAATAATTATAGATGTTTTAATAGTCGTTTTGTCATGTTGCATCTTTTTAGTCTAATTAAATGATTCTATTTATTTTACTTATACTTTTAAAAAAAATAATTTGAATTTATATGTTGCAACTGTAGGTTTAAAATGTTACAATTACAATAATTTTTTAATGTTGCAAAAGGTATGTTTCAATGTTGCAAACTTTATTTCTGCATATTGTGCTCTCCGAGGATGTTGTGCGAAACATTAGGGCCATGTTGTGGTGAGAATTTTCTATCCTAGAATCAGACAATATAGTCGTTTTTATATGTATTTTTTATATTTTGGGCGGTGATTTATAATGTTGTAGCAGTTTGTTTTCGGTGTTGCGATGGAACGTCCGATGAAAAATTCTCATCGGGCGTCCTAGCGCTAGGATGTCCTTTTTTATATATTATTTTATATGAAGCTATTTTAATAAGCTATAAGCATTAGTGGAAGATGTAATATATCTATTATATATTACTACATAAAAACAGATGCAGCTAGTGTCTATATGTGTTCAACATCGACTATATACAGGTCCGGTTCACATCACATCATGCATGGAGCAGGGTGGTCTCCATATACTTTATTGGTTTTTATATAAAACCACTACTAGCCATAGTAGTAGTAGTACAAATAAGAGCACACGGAATGATCAAGCTCTGATCATACATCTTGATTATTCAGAGCCTGGCGAGCTGCGCAACGTTGATGGGCGCCATGACGTCGGCGCCGCCGTGGAACGCCTCCCTGGCGATGATGACGTTGACGGCCGCCGTCGGGTGGTACGCGTCCCAGAACACGTAGCGCTCCCTCTCCGCGCACGGCGGCATGAAGGGCAGGCACGTGATCTGCCCGCCGTTCCTCCCGATCCCGCAGCACCCTCGATCCACCACGCTGAACCCTGCACATCAGATCAAATTAGATCGGCTAGTGATCGATCTGATGCAATAATAATCTTATATATATTGGTTAATCACCGAAGGCTGCCGGGTTGGCGAGGATGGCTTTGAAGATCCTGAAGTTATCGAGGTACGTGAACGTTGCTCCGGCGAGGCCGCCGCCGGCGTTGAGCCCGTCGAGCATCGCCCTGACGTTGGCGTTGAACGGCATCACGAGCGCGTCGACCTCCGGCGAGCACCTGCCGGCGGCGCTCTGCGCGAGCACCGTCGGGATGCAGCCCATGGACCCGACGCCGGCGACGACGAACTTCCTCGCCCCGGCCCTGTACAGCCTGGCGAGCTGGGCGGCGAGGCGGCCGGCGAGGAGCGCGGCGAACTGGTTGGCGTCGTAGCGCCGCCTCGTGTCGTAGTTGGGCGCCAGGTAGTTGTTGAGGTAGTCGTTGCTCCCCATCCCCACGAACACGATCGAACGCGCCACCCTCTCCGCCGCCGCCGCCGCGCCGCCGGTGGACGCCGCCGCGATCTGGGACACCGTCGCCTCGAAGTTCCCGATCTGCTGGTTGAACGGGATCCGCCCGGCCTGTGTAGTAGTTTGCAGATAACTTATGCATTGGCCAGTTGTATATGAACACATGGATTGTTGGCTGGCTGCTTACGAAGTTGCCGCCGCTGTCGTCGAGGATGCCGGCGGCGGCGGAGGCGTAGTTGGCGCCCTGCAGGATTTCCTGGACGGTGGATGCTTGCGAGTAGGGCGGCACCAGAGGCAGCCCAAGCAGCTCAGCTGCACACAACAAACGCCAGGCTTTTCAGTTGATGAACAATGCAGTTACTTCATTTGTCAGACTGCTTGAATTCAGCTCTGTGCCATTTTTTTTACCCCATGTGCATAGAGTTCAGTGGTACAAAACTACAAAATGTGGTAGTCACGCTCACGCACACATTCAACTACTACTGTACTAGTACTGAACAGATGGCGGCCATTGCAAAATTGGTGTCACAAGCAGAAGATGCCACTGGATTCGGTGGTCTGTCAAGACAGTTAATGTGTTCTGGAGTAAATGAAAATGGCTTGCAATCTAGATAGCTCCGAGAAGCTCAGCTGCAGACACACACAGGGTTAAAAAAACCGTTGGCGGTCAAACCGGTCCGTCCGGTAGCTGAATAGGGCCGGTTACCGCTCAAAACCGACCCTACCAAACCGCTTCTACTGGTTAACCGGCTGGTTTGACCGGTTTACCGGACCAGTTTTTATCAAAAAAAACCGCTCGGAACCGTGGAAAAAAAAACCCTGGACACACACACGACAAATGCAGGTCTTTTCAGTTGATCAATCAACATTTTCAGTTGAGCAGTACCATAGTTGGTTGTTCAGCATGGGCATTTTCTAAACTCAGTTAAGAGCAACGAACTCTGAACTCTATGCACATTTGTTTTTCTACTTCCATTTTCTAAAACAAATGTGCATCGAGTTCAGTAGTACAATCACCAGTCACCTCACGCACGCATTCAACTACTACTGTACTGAACAGATGGCGGCTACTGCAAAATTCATAAGCACAAGGTGCCACTGATAGCTAATGCAGAGTTGCCTGTTTGACCGGAAACCGGTACAAACCGGACAAATTTAAAAATCAAATTAATTCCGCAGTTCAACCGGTTTCGAACGGTTAGCCGGCCGGTTTGAGCGGTTAGCAAGCCGGTTTGAGCGGTTTGACAAATTTTTGAATTTTAATTAAAAATTAAAAAAATTCTAAAAAATCCTAAAAATAGTTTAAGGTGTGTAGAATCTAATGGTGTCAAAAAGAGAGCATTTTTAAGAAGTTTAAGTAGCGGTTTAAGGGCATTAGAAGTTTAACGTGTTGATTTAGTAGGCTGTTTGAACTTCTAATACAAACAAAAGATACTAAATGAACTAATATTTGAAAATTTTTGACACCATTACAATCTACTCACCTTAAAGTATTTTTAGAATTTTTTTAAATTTTTAAATTTTTAAATTTAAATTTGAAAATTTTAAATTTGGCCGATTTCCAACCGGCCGGTACCGCTTCCGGTCCGGACCGGTTTGACTGGTTACCGTGGTATCCGGACCGGTAGCGGTCGGGATTTTTAACCCTGGGTATGGGACAAAAAACTCCAGCAACCTTTAACTAACTGCCTTACTATACCTAGGAAGAATTAGAGCAACTCCAACAGTCTAGCTAAAATGGACGGGCAAAATCTTGATTTAGCTATTATGTAAAACAAAAAAGCTACTTAAAAAAGTGATCAAATTCAACAGCCTCTGTATGAGTAGCTAGTGAGGTAGGCTATCTAAATATAGAGGACGAATGAGGTGGGATAAAGAGCCATTAAATTTGAAGAGTCATATAGAGAGTCTATTGGAAACGTTTTTGTTTAATAATAGCTAAATTTAACTTTACAATACGATTTGCCTAGTCTCTTGGAGATGCTCTTACATACCTTGGTTTTGAGCTCTCAACTAAAGAAACCATTTAGCTATAAAAGTTCACTTCTCAGGTCTTCAATTCAGAGTGGTCCTGGTGACATGATATTGTCGTGGCCAACAGCTAATTCTTTTATAGAATTTAAAAATGTAGAAATAGATAAAAATACTTAAAAAAACCTCATGTGTGCTAATGAGTATCTTTTTAGCTAAATAATTTTTGTAAGTAAAATAAAGTAAACTTAAACAAATTAAACTATTAGTAAAATCAATCCATGATTAATTAGGTTCTAAAAAAATCCTTTGTGCACTAAACTTTCCCGGAATTGTTTAAAGTGAAGTACTAACTTACAAAATTGGGAATCTCTTTGAAAATTAGTATAGGCTAATTGTGAAGGAAGATAAAAGGTTCTCAAGGGAACTAAATTTAGGCTATATATAGAAGATCCATAGCGCTAGCGAGGTGGGAAAGAACCAAAGTTAGTTTTTAAGCCATTTCAAAATCTTAAAAATGGAAAAAAAAAAACTATTTTATAGTATTGGCCATGTCATTGCACCGGCACACTTCACCTAAAAAGGGGCACTAAATTATAGAGAAGGCTAAAAAGCGAAAAAAAGAAACACTAGTTGAGAGTGGAAAACTAAACGGCTTCATTGTTGAGGGTAAATTTAGAGATCAGGACCTTGGTTATTTTTCCGTTGCAGAAAAATAAGCACATTTTCTTACAGCAATAGTCACCGTTAGCAATATCCAGGAGAAAAAATTAACGCACACTGAGTTGAAGTGGGAAATTAAACGGTTTCGTTGTTGGGTGTTATAAAATAATAAAAAAAGCTGGGAAAAAAGAAGAAAAAGATGAAGGAACGCAGGCGCGCACTGCACGTACCGAGCTCGTCGACGATGGTGTATCCGTTGCAGAAGCGTCCGGTGGGCCCTGCGGCGAAGTCGATGCCGTAGGGGAAGTAGTTTGCCTTGGCGAGCGAGGCCAGGTTGTTGTTGTTGCCGCTGTCGATCAGCGAGTCCCCGAACACGAACAGCGCCGGCGCCGCCCTCGCCGACCTCTCGCCGCCGTCCGCCGCCGCTGCGACGACGAGCCCGGCGAGGCCTAGAAGCAGCCATTGGCCGCCGCCGGCCATCGATCGGTCGCGCTGAATTGAAACTGCTGCAAATGCTCAAGGCCACAAGGTGACTGAGGACACAATGCAAGACCGTGAGTGAAAGAAGAAGAAGGTAATAATGGCAATTGGGGTCATACGTGTCGAGGTGGCGGTGTGGTGGTGCAGTGACGAGAGGGAGGCGGAGGAGTAAATGGTGGCGCCACCTGCCGTTGCACCGCGCGCGCATGCCACGGGCGTGCGTGCGACAAAGGCCGGCCATGCGCGACACGGCGTGCCCGGCCGGAATTCACGCCGGCCGGGGTACGGTCCTGCAGTAACTTACACACACAGCGACACAGTGCAGCATCTTCCACAGCGGCAGCACAGTCAGTCTCAGGCTCGAAAGGAAATGTACTGGCATGCCACGCTAGTACTACGAAACTAAGAAACCATTTAGCTACAAAAGTTCACTTCTCAGGACTTCAATTCAGAGTGGTCCTGGTGACATGATATTGACGTGGCCAACAGCTAATTCTTTTAGATTTTTTAAAATGTAGAAATAGATAAAGTACTTTATTTAAAAAAACCTCATCTGTGCTAATGAGTATTTTTTAGCTAAATAATTTTTGTAAGTAAAATAAAGTAAACTTAAACAAATTAAACTATCAGTAAAATCAATCCATGATTAATTAGTTTCTAAAAAAATCCTTTGTGCACTAAACTTTCCCGGAATTGTTTAAAGTGAAGTACAAACTTACAAAATTGGGAATCTCTTTGAAAATTAGTATAGGGCTTTAGACATTTATAAAAAAAACACAAGATGCATAATTGTGAAGGAAAATAAAATGTTCTCAAGGGAACTAAATTTAGGCTATATATAGAAGCTCCATGGCGCTAGCGAGGGGGAAAAGAACAAAAGTTTTTAAGCCATTTCCAAATCTTAAAAAAAACTATTTTATAGTGTTGGCCATGTCATTGCACCGGCGCCACTTCACTTTAAAAAAGGCACTAAAACTAAACGGCGTCATTGTTGAGGGTACAATATAATTCCTCCGGTGGAAAAAAATGAAGAGATCAGGGTCTTGGTTATTTTTCCGTTGCAAGAAAGTAAGTACATTTTCTTACTGCAATAATCAATCACGGAATGTTAGCAATATCCAGGAGAAAAATGTAATGCAATTTTGTTTGAGGCTGAGGTAGCTCTCAAGCTCTGACCTCTGAACTGAAGCAATAAACGTACCCAAAAGGGAAAACTGCACAGTGAGTTGAGAGTGGGAAACTAAACGAAAGAACGAAAACATTGGGCTGAATTTAATTGCAATCAATTCATTATTGAGTGTTAAAAAAAGCAGAGTGGGGGGGGGGGGGGGGGGGGGGGGGGTGGGTTGAACCAAAAGAAGAAGAATTGCACGCGCGCACTGCACGTACCGAGCTCGTCGACGATGGTGTATCCGTTGCAGAAGCGTCCGGAATTCACGCCGGCCGGGTACGGTCCTGCAGTAACTTGCACACACACAGCGGCACAGTGCAGCATCCTCCATATCGTCAGCACAGTCAGTCGCAGGCTCGAAAGGAAATGTACTGGCATGCCACGCTAGTACCACGCCAATTGCCCTCTGCCGGCCCGGCTCGATTTGGGGGCGTAGATGTCGGCAGCGCCGGCGAGCATGGGCGTCTGCCGGTTGGTTTCGGTGGCAGGCGGCAGCTGCCGTACGGTGCACGTGCAGGAGGCGCACGTCAGGGGAAGTAAAGATGTGATCGTGTCGGGTGGTAACACTCGCTCGTAGCTCTTTCTACCATTATTCATTCCTTGCAAGGATGGTCGGTCCTGCTGTCGTGAACCTCCTGATATCTGAGTATGGTACAGCAAGTATGGTAGAGCATTGGCATCTGCTCTTCGTCATCATAACATTCAGAACCATTTATAGGGCCGGGCACAAGCTCAAGAAACAAACAGAGTTTAATCCCCCTTTTTTCAGAAAATGTTTCATCTCAAATTGAATTAAAATGTTTACACATTGCTCAACTACAGTAGCTTGATCAACAAGAAGTCACGGTTCATCTAAACTTAAATAAGAATATCATACATGGTGCAAGTGATTACGGCTAACTTCTGGGCTAATGGCATCGGAGACAAGGCTCCACAACGGTCAACTTAACACCAGAGGGGACCTTATCCTCGATGAATTCTCTGATGGCCACAAGCGCTCTACGCTTTACCTTCAGACTGTTGCCCACGGGGCTGCATTGTCTAAATTCTCTGTCAGGGTCAGAACACCTCATAGTAGAACCATAATGGGTGTCCAATGTAAGACACTCAAGAGACACTGCGTTCTTGAGGATATAGCAGGTGAGCTCAACCAAGCTCTTCACAGAACTGAAACCTGTGATCTTCACATCCTTGAGGTAGCGATAATGCTGATCTTCAGCCATCTGCCTCAAATCCAAGGAATGTCGTCCAGAAATCAGTTCATCCTTCATAGGTTTCTTTGGTACCTATAAAGAAGAACAAAGAAATATAAGTAATTGGCACGATAGAGCGATCAGACATCTTTGCAGGATAGAACGAATGTCATCTTACATCCAAGCTCAAAGTCTCCAAGGAAGGAGACGCGTCAAGGAAAGAAACCAGAGAGAAATAGTCATAGGGAAAGGATTTTGCATGTGTCAAACAAATGTTCAGATGCTTGAGGCAGAGGAATTTGGTAGGCAGCATTGGTGTTTTGACGACCTGCATAAACAAATGTGTCACATCTCAGATTGAAATTATTCACAAGCTATGACTACTGCAATATGCGCATAATGCTAATCATCTACAACATAAAGTTTTAGAGTACCTCATCATCAGAACACAAATCAAGAGTCTCAAGATTTGGCAGAATGGATGGCAGCTCAGTACGAGCATAACAGACAACATTTGAATCATACATGATTAGGTTCCTCATTTGTAATGCTTCTCCAAGTGATAGTTCTGCAGGCTTTCCCCAAAATTCTAAACTCGAGAGATTTGGAGCTTTGCACTCTATCAATTTCAGCCTCACGCATACGAAAATCCTCAGGTGGCTGAAGCGCTGAAGCTCACATGGTATCCTCAGGCAGATTATTCCCTCGCACCTAGAGAGATCCAACTTCTCTAAAGCAAGAGAGTTCGAAACAAGGCACTCTAATTCATCCCCCGTGATTCGCACTTGTGAAAGATGCAGACTTGTTAGGCATCGTAGGGGACCAAGTTCAGCTGTGGGCTGGAAGGTACAAAAGCCAAGTTCAAGAAACCGAATTGAGTTCCTAACCCCATCCGATAAAAGCGAGCAGGGAAACTTGTACTCTTTCGTGAATACATCAGATAGCCAAAGGTCGAGTTCTTCAATCCCTGGTTTAACAGCAACCCGAAGCCACCTATTAAGATTGCGAAAGGAGGTATAAAATAATTGAAGCTTCAATCTCTTCACACCAGTGCCTGAGTGATTTCTCATAATGCAGTCAATTAAGTTGCTGAAACCACCTCCATATGTACGTGCTTCAGGGCTAAACACATGCCTATTGAAGGTGAGGTTAGGATAACACCTCCAGGAACGTAGAAAGGCATGAGACAAGCAAGCTACACGAGCAGCATCACACAGTGGCATCAGAGAATGTATATGATGCCAGATATCCTGCATGGGCAAGCATGGGAACAGAGGTCAATATTGGGATTGTAAAGCCAAATGGTTACTTAAACCAGAGACCACATGGAGTAGCATTCTACAATCTACACTGGATAGCACTCCACATGATTCGCACAATGCTTGCTGCATTGCTTAGGTAGATTGTGAAATCAAATGTAACCATGGTAGGTAAAATGAGCAACCCCTACAAAAGTTTTTCCCTAGCAGTTTTGTTAAGAAAACATGGTCTTGAGGGTGTTAGGTATGTGAGTACCAAGTAGACAACGATATTGGTTGCACTGTGTCAACCAAAATGCACAGCATGATGTTTTATTGTGCAGTAGCCAATATCATGTTATAACTTATAAGTAGGTTAAAGCAGCAAAGAAAAAAAATGTAACTTCTGCACAGGATACTAATAGCAAACCTGAGTGCCCAAACGAACAGGAACACAATAAGTAGAATCAAGCCTATAGCAATTGGAGATCTGTTCTCTGTTTACAGATAATATAGCATATTTCGAAAAATTTGAGAGTCTGTTATGATTATAGTATGCCTCCAACTTAAGTCACTCATCATCTGTTCATGCCACATACCTCTGGAAGGACTGGGATTGAGCATATCACTGTTTCGCCAGCTTCAGAATCATCATCACCATTTTCTTTCAAAAAAGAAGAATCACCATCTTGTTGACAGGGTGAACCCTTTCGTTTATTCGCTGAAGCAATCGATCCATCTGCAACCCAACAAGCATTGTCATGGATTCTCAATCAAAAGAAAAGAAGAAAAAAACAAGCATGACTATGATGTTCCATGCCAGACATGAATAGATCTTAGAAGAAGAAACTAACTCAAGCAGTCTCTTGAAATTTCCTCCCAAAAGTATTTTTTGTTATTTCTTATTAAGGAATCAACGGATGGGGCACCCAATTTTTTTTAATTTATCGCTTACTCATATTAGTAAACATGTGTTTATAACAAATTTTGGTTCAACGCAAAGCACCTGAACACAGAGAGAAAAACAGGTGAAGAAACGACGCTTGATAATTGGGTGACCACACTAACTGTGAACAAGCCCCTATGTTGAATGTTCACAAAGGAAAAGGTTCTCTCTTTGAACAAAAAAAAAGCATAATATGGGGTTGCAAAACAGATCGGTGGGTGACCTAACCTACTCAAACGGAACACAAAAGGACGATTTTTCCCCTATGAACAGAAGAAACAGCGGCGAATCGACATAGGGCGGGAGACGTAGGCTTACTCGGGGCAAGGATTTGCCCGTCACGCTCTTGCTGCGACATGAACCGCTGCAGGTCCAGCAACCAGCAGTCCCCCCACACCAGACGACGTCTCCTCCTTCCTCGGATCTCTACTCCTCTCCTACCCGCTTTGTCTACCTATCTATCTTCATATATCTCTCTATAATGCACCATCTGCCTCTCTGTTTTCGTTTTTTGGTTTCCATGCGCGGAAGGAATCGCGCCGTCAGAGCCGAGCAGGACTCTGGACGAGGAGGAACGGGGAAAAGAAGGAACGAGTTATATTTTACCGATTTTTTTTTTTTGCAGGAACAGGGAAAAGAAGGAAGGAGCAAGAGGAATTCGAGTGGAATGGGCCGGCCCAATAGAAGTTTGCTCCAGTCTCTCGGAAATTGTCTGGGCTGTCCAATAAGGATGTACTTGGCCCGTAATGTGTTATGTTTGGGCTTGGGCTTCCGAGTCCTGCTTGGCGGGCCCGGGAAAGGCGGCGCCGCCGACGCGAGAGGAAGTCAAGTCGCGTGCGGCCGACGCCCGACTCCGCCCGGCTGCGGCGGCAGCTCGTCCTCACCTCTTCCCCCAATCGTTCCCCTCGTCGGTATCTCCCCCGCTTCAAGGTACGGCGAAGCTCCCCTCCTCTAGATCGATGGTCAGGACCCATGCGGTGAACTAGTCTGGTTGGATCAGCGTTTCGTTTCTGTTCGTAGGTGGCTGGGAGGCGGAACTTTTGTGCGTGGATCTGCTAGGTTCAGCTGCTAGGTGGAATTGCCATGCTCGTGCTGCGTTTTGTGGACGTTCTTGTGCACGCCAACCCCTATGGCGCATTGAAATGAAATGGAGCTACCCATCCACATGGACGCTGCTTTCAAGTTATTCGCTCATTGCCAAATTCACGTCTGTACGAACCCAAAACCTTTGCTAGCGCGCATTACATTACTGTTTAGTTGTCCCGTTACAGGTAGTGGAGTAGGTATACCATATTCTGTGTCATCTGAAAGTGCTGCACATGCTTGCGGGACTGTCAAGTGTAGCCTACTTGTAGCACCTTTTGAGGCCATAAATCTGAGTTTTAGAAGAATTGCTCTATTGATCACAACTCACATTGTATTGACATGAGCTGGAGAAGTTACCCGTCCTTGTGTAAACCAATCTTTCATTATAACTCAAACTATAGAACTGATTTTTCAGGGGAATGGCTGGAAATGTTGACATGGATGTTGAAATGGGCTTTTAGCATTGCTGTCATTCATTATAAGCTTCTGTTGAATTTTTTTCTTTGATCCTACTTTATCATGCATGAACTGATTCCGTGGGATACTGGAAGTATTTACAAAAAACCAACATTTTTCACTTAAGCCTAGATCTGTATTTGAAGTATACCTTCTTAAACTTTTTTTCAGGTCATATTGTTTCTCCTATGGGGCTTATGTTGTTGCAAGGTTAGTCTTGCTATTATCTATCCATGACCTTTGTTATGCGTGATATTAACGTTTATGTGGTAATTCACTATATCTACTGCCATTACAGATAGGTTGGGACTCAGTTATGAGAATGAGTGTGGATCTGCGAGACTTATTCCTTTATGAGGCTTTCTTATACTATAATCCTCTTCTTCTTGTGGTATGTTTATTTCATCACTGTACTTGTGTCATGCTTAACAGCTGCTACTAGTAAAAAAAGAAAACAAATTAAGGCCCTCATTTTGTCTATGTGTATTGATTCTTCTATTTATAACAGGCCTTGATGATTTGGTTATGTCGTAAGTCTATGGGTCTTTGTGCAATCATCGGTCAACTATGCTAAAGTTTTTGATCTTGCACAACCACATTTATCTCACAGAGAGATATGGAAGGCAAGTCTATCGGACGCTTGACTTTGTGTTTCCCATTTTTAAACTTGATTCTGGATTTCCTGTGGAAATTTATCTATAGTCTGACTTGGCTAGGCATATGCAGTGAGGGCAAAAGAGTAATGATTCCATACTATATTTGACACCTTTTATTCTTTGATAATGTGTGAAATACAGTTGGTAACAATAAAGTTCCTGAATGTTTCAACTTAAACTTTTCTTTATCCTTATAATATCTGTACTTGTGCTGAGTGCTAAGCTAACAAATTTCTATAGCATCATGAAAAAAGCTTGGTTATCTTACTTCCCTATGCTGTATATGGTTTCTGTTGTTGTTTCTCAATGAACATGATTCACTAGTTGAGTTCTGTTTGAGTATGTCTGTTAGACGAGCAGTCTTTTTTTTCAACCTGGTTCTCTTATACCAAGATTTCTTGTGCTCGTTGCATTTGTTGTTTCTACATTTATCAGTGTTCTCTTATTTTTCTGTAACCTTGCGTACTACAGTACTACTCATATTCTTCTGCTACAGTAACCCATATGTTTTATTTTTCCCAATGACAGTGTGCTACTTGGCTGACTCTAATTGTTCCCACAAGCATGACAGCTTGCCTATATCTGTACTCACATGGAGAAGTGTCTCTTGCAGCCTCTCAACCAGTGTAATACCTAGTCCATTTATTACTAATTTATTCAATTCTTTATGCTTTATTGTTTGCTTGAGGTCATCATACCTTTTGCATTATTGCTTATCTTTGCTTCTGTTTGTTGTAGTGCTTCTGCCTTACTAGTATTTCATAAGAACAATCATGGGTGCAAGAATAAAATTCAGTATATTGCTGGCACAGTCATAGCAATGAGCACTCTGCATCTATGTAGTGTCAATTGATCAACCATGTTTTGATCAACCATGTTCTTCTTTTGATATGTTTTACGTATCATCACGCTTTTACTTTCTGAGGACATTGTGGTGTATAATACTGCCTTTACAAGTAAGTTGCATTTTATCAGTAATGGTTACAATAGGATTTAACTTTTCCTATGCTATAAACAGTATGATATGGTCTGTTGTGGAGGGCAACAGGATCAAAACACATTTCTAATGTTTTTGTGTCCCCCTGTGTGCAATTACATTCGCTGACTTCTTTTTGGCCGATATTTTTACATCCATGTCAAAGATATGTGCTAGTCTATCGGGAATAGGTCGCAGGCGTCTTTTGTTTTTTAAATTGACTTAATTCCTGAGATAGCTGGATAGTGCAGACTATCGTTAACACTCTATTTCTCATCTTAGCGAGTAGCCTAATAAATTTATGGAAGACAAATATTATCCTCAAATCACCTGAACACATTTGTACTGTTTTTTAATCTTAGGTAGCAGAAAGCTGAGATCTGGAGTTATAAGTATTTAATCTTTGTTGTTTCTGCCATTTTTTGTTTGCTTCACCTCATAACAGGTGTTCTCAGATCTGGAGCGCTCAGTTTGTCGCATGGTGAATTGCCAGGTTGATTTCTTACATGTGATATTTTCTGTATGGATATTATCCTTAGTTGTAAATTATAGTGCGAATTGATCTCATTCTTCTATAATGTTTCTCATTTTGATGTTTTGCAGGTTGCTGACTATTGCTTGGTTTGAAGCAGATTCTATTTGTGGCAGTCACTCCATAGCTATTCCTCTTGTTATCGTGTTCCCCTACTTGTGCCGTTTCTTCCGATGTCTCTGACACTACAAGGATACAAAGGAGAAGACATGTCTCTTGAATGGTATTTACTCATCGTGCATCTATTTTGATTGTTAATTTATTTTGCAGATAAGCTACATGTTCATGTTTATACCCATTTGTGGAATAACTTGCCATTTTTTGATCTCAAAGCTAGCCCTCAAGTACTCAACGGCAGTTCCAGTCATTTTCCTTTCGGCTCTTAAGTATTGTGTATTTCCTGAGCAGTTTTTACCACCTCCTCTGGCTTATCTCTAGCATTATAAATTCATTGTATTCTTTCTACTGGGATATAAAGCTACATTGGGATTTGAGATGTGGCACCTTTACATGATCTCGTTGCTATTCTTTCAACATGTGACACACATCCAATCACTGCAGATTTATAATGCAGACTGCAGAAATTCAAACAGATACAGATGGGAGTCAAGAGGAAACATGTTTGGGGCTCGATCCATACAGACTGCAGATTTGAGATGGTCAAAGAGAAGATGAAGAAGGTGGGGATGAAGGGAAAGAAGAAAGGAAAACCGAAGTGCACTGCCCTTGATGACTACAAAACGTCAAAGTGCTTCACTAAAAGTGTTGTTATGACTAATACTAGGCTGTATTACTTTCAGCTGATGTAACTAGATGTTCTAGTTGCCTGTTTGTAAGAAATGGTATAACCAGCATTGAACTGAACCTCATAATTGAAACCTTTGTGATTATTGGCAGTTAAAATGGTGTATCTAATGACACTTCAGAAAGGGATGTCTTAGAACAAAGCAAATGACAAACAATCCAAGAGTTCGCTCATTTTGAAGTCTCCTGGTTGGATATTCCAATTCATAGTCATGCCCAAACGATTGTTTATCTAGAACAACCATGTCACACGGCCATATTTGACACCAAATATTGCACACGCATTGACAGGAACAAACGAACAGACTGCTAACTAAGGGACTGAATCAACTAGTAGTAGCAATCCTAACAGACATCGAAGTAGTAGCAATCCTAACAGACATCGAACCGTGGCCTAGCTGTCGGAGTAGCTGTCGGAGTCGGAGTCCGAGTCGGAGCTCTCGGCGGCGATCGAGAAATCCCGCGACATGAAGGAGGCCAGATCCTGGCGCATCCGCCCCGCCTTGCTCCTCATCTCTATGGTGGGGCCCGGCTGGGGACGGCGGTGGGCGGTGGCGCCATGCGCGGTGAACTCGTGGCAGAGCCTGGTGGCGTGCTCCATGAAGTCGCCACCGACCGTGTCGGCCTCCTCCTTGATATAGTCGGCGAAGTCGCGGAGAAGGATGAGCGCGGTGCGGCGGTTGGGGTCGGTGAGGAGGACGCAGAGGAGGCCGAGGTCGAGCGTCTCGATGCAGCCGGCGACGGTGGCGGCGGCTCGGAGGCGGCCGAGGTTGCGTGCCGTCCAGGTGCAGGCCGTGGTCTGGAGCTCCACCACGGCGAGGAGTGCGATGGAGTGGTTGGCGTGGACGGCGTCGATGTAGACACGGCGGTTGGCGGCGGGGGCGGCGGCGGCCTCCTGGAGCGCCTGGCGAAGGCTGGTGAGGTGGAGGTCGTCGCCGCCGTCGGAGTCGGGGTCCTGGGGTCCTCGGGGACGGGGACGGGGTCGGCCTTGGCTTCGTCGATGGCGACGTGGCTGGAGCGGAAGTCGATGACGCGGCACCGCATCTCCTCGGCGCGGCGCCGCATGAGGAGCAGGGGGCGGCGGGTGGTGTCGTCATCGGCGCGCTCGATGAGGTAGTTGCAGGCGGCGATGAGGTAGTTGCAGAGGTCGGTGGCGCCCTCGGCGAAGGTGTCGCTGACCGCGCTCGCTGAGGCCGTGATGTAGCTGGCGTAGCGGGAGAGCAGGTTGAGGGCCGGCGCCGGGGCCCGGCCGGCGACGAGACGCGGGAGGAGGCCGGCGGCGAGGGCGCGGAGGAGGCCGTCCAGGGAGACGAGGCTGACGAGGCGGTCGACGTTGCTGACGTCCCACCCGTTGCAGGAGCGCTCGAACTGGAGGAAGGCGAGGAGCGCGGCGGCCTCGGTGAGGTCGACGCCGTCGACGATGACGACGCGGCGGGTCCGTGAAACGCAAGGCACACTCCAGATTCAAAATCCCACTAAACATAACAGACGAATCCACATGTGAAATCAAACAAGGAACGCATCTTGCAGAGCTGCTGAAGAAGACCTCCCTGATTATTTGGGATGAAGCTCCAATGGCAAACAGGAATTGCTTCGAAGCGCTAGACAAGAGCCTTAGGGATCTACTCAGATTCAACAATGAAAACAGCGATCAAAAACCATTCGGTGGAATGACAGTTGTGCTAGGAGGAGACTTCCGACAAATACTACCAGTGGTACCGAAAGGGAGGAGAGAACGAATGCATCGATAAAACGGTCATATCTATGGAACTACTTCGAAGTAATATATCTACCCCAGGCGGCTGCATCCGTGTACCGGCGTGCGCGTGGCGCTGTGGCTGTGGGCCCCCGCGCGCGGTTCCTCTCTCAGAGCTGGTGCGCCCGGGCGGCGGACTCGACTGCGCGCCCATCACACAACGTAGCACCGTACACCCCTCCGCAGTCGTGTGCTGTGATCGTGTCACGTCACGTCGCCAACACCCGACGAGACGGAGCGATGCACGGTGCATGCGCGCCGGCTCGATCGCCCGTCCCCCGTGGACGCCATCCAACAAGCTGATCGATCTCAGAGAGCCGAGATGGTGAGGCATGCATGAGGCCGGCTTGATGATCGAGGTCGTGTGGCAGGAGGATGTGGCTGTGGGGCCGCGTGGTTAATTTCTCCTGAGGCGAATTTCATAAACAAAACAAACAAAATATCTTCTGAGGCCATTTGTGCGCCGGGCACGACTCGGGTGCGGGCGGGCCACCAACACAGCACGTGGGACTCACGTCACGCCGCCAAGTTACCGATCGAGGAGACAGACTTGCGCTCGGGGATGCGGGGCGCGGCGGCGTCGGCGGCTCTGAAGCTAGCGCAAGCTAGTGCTGGTGTCCGCGACCGGCCAGCCACGACACGGTCGAGCTCGAGGTCGATATATATAGATCGATCGATCACACACGTGCGCCGCACCAGCACGACAAGATTTTTTTCTCTTCCGCCTTCCAACGTTTGAGATTCGTGCAACAAACAACATGTGTTGGATTTTCACTCATACCTTTCTCAACCCTAACAGGCCCATCCGCACCCCATGCGACGCCGCCTCCTCTCTTTCTCCTGCACCGCCGCCCAAGCTCCCAGTGCCGGTGTGAGCTCATCGCGGCGTCGCCCCTGCGCTCCGCCGCCGTGCCGTACCGACATCACCGCCGCACCTGCGCCCGTGGCGCTCGCCGCACACCGGTCCGACCTCGTGCGCCGCACCAGCGTCCATCCGGGCACACTGCTTGCCGGCCCTGAGCGCCGCCGCCGACGTGCGCCTCCCGCGACGACCAGAAGATCCGTTCATCGGCCCCGAGCTCCGGCCACCACCGTGCAGCCCCGGCGTGCCGTACTCCGGCCGTTGCCCCGGCCTAGCACTGCCACGCGCCCTAGTCCGTGCAGTCATATTCCGGCCGCTGGCCGCCGGAGCCGGAGAAGAAGGCCAGCCAGTGATTTTTTTTTTGAAATGTTGATTTTTTTAAAAAAATGATACTGACCATTTTTTTTTGGAATTGTGAGGGTGAACGAGTTTTATTCAGTGTTTTTTCGTGTTGCAAACTATGACTTTTCATGTTTCATATGTTATTTTTAGATGTTATAAAAAAGATTACATATTACACGCAACATTATACACGCATGTTGCAGCTGAAATTTTACTGGCAAATTACCGTCCGACGCTAGCCTCGGACATCGGACGTCCGAGCACTAACAATTCCAATATGATAATGGCTCAGATTATATCACATATTCCACCGTATACATTTCCTTCCTAGTTTCTCACACATCGGTCCTTCCCATTGTCGAGTTCGTCTCCACATCCTACTTGCGAGTTGCCACGTCGCCGTACGACGCCAATCGAGGCAAACCATACGATGAAACAGCAAACGCGCACGGCGCGCACACCCCCAGCACGCCGCCGCTGGACCATGCCCACGCGGCCAGCACGCCGCTATTCTCTCCTCTCCTCACCTCATTTAAAAAAAGACGGACGGACAACATTGTTATTGGGCTCTCCGGTTCAACAGGGCTGAATTGCACTTCACGGCCCAACGGTGCTTATCCCGCCTGCCTTCACGTCGCCGCGCTGCGTGTTTTAGTTAGTACCACCTCGCCAACTCCACCAGTGCCAGCACCACATAAATATCCAAGTCTGCGAACCGACGTCGAACTTACCAGCTCGAGCATATTCTGGGTCATTTCCTCTCCGCTGTTTGTTATCATTCCCAGCTGGTGTTGCCAGTTGAGCTCTCCTGCCATTCGGGGGTTCCCCGCTGGGGTTGAGCTTGGTTTGGCTGGAGGGTTCTCTTGTCTTTATCCGGCTGGGAGGGATAACAGCAGCCTATTTTTTTTTTCCGTTAATGATTGTATTCTGAATCTTCAGTGCTCCACTGCCACCGCCAGGCAGCGTTGGCGACCCGATCTCTCCATATCTATTCATCATCGTTGCAGATGTTCTTCAACGCCTTGTGAGACGTGCCAGCGATGCCGGACGTCTATGCCATCCAGTTGAACCAAACCTCCCATGTCCCGTACTGCAATACGCCGACGACACGCTTATCCTAGTCAGAGGGGATGTCGAGTCTATCAGATACCTCAAAACCATCTTGGGTGACTTCTCCTTGGCCACGGGCCTTTCAATAAATTTCCATAAGTCCACCTTCATTCCAATGCATGTTCAGCCGGACATCGCGGCTACAATGGCCTCGACTCCGGGGTGTACCATCTCTACCTTTCCACAAACCTATCTTGGTCTCCCTCTATCTCCACATAAACTCTGAGTGTCTGACTACCAACCTCTGATAAACACATTTGATCGCTACCTTTCTGGCTGGAAAGCAAGGTTGCTGAGCACCGAAGGAAGACTGGTGTTGGTCAACTCTGTCCTAGGAGGTCTCTCCGTCTACTACATGTCATCACACCTGCTGCCAAAGACCGTTCGTGAAAGATTAGACGCCAGGCGTCGAGCTTTTCTTTGGACCGAGGAAGAGAAATGCCATGGCTCCCAATGCCTACTGGCTTGGGAAAAAGTTTGCGTCAGCAAAGAAAATGGGGGACTGGGCGTCAAGAATCTGGAACATCAGAACCATAGTCTACTCATGAAGTTCATTCACAAGCTACACGAACCTGAGGCCTTTCCTTGGAAAGAATGGTTCTTCAGACACACAAGCTAGGGAGATGACGACTCCTTCCTCTGTCGCCTAGTCCAAGAAGAACTCCCACGTTTCCGTTCTCTCACTATGGTTCAGGTAGGCAACGGCAAACTCACCTCCTTCTGGCATGACAAATGGCTGCTCGATGACACACTGGCCAAGACAATGCCGGCGCTGTTCTCTCACTGCATACGTCCTGAACTCTCAGTTTCCGTGGCGTTGCAAACTGCTCTAACCGGCAGCTTCCGACCACGACTCACAAATGCGGCCGCTAAGAATCTGTTTCCCTGATACCCATTACCATACTGGGGACTTTATGTGTGAGCTCTATTGCGATGCAATTTTCTTTTCTCAAATGGAGAAATCTCATGTTAATATATAGGGTGTTAAGTACAGTAAATGCCTCCATTACTGTGCTTGATCAGCAGTTTCATTCAAGTGACCATAAATTTTTGGGAAAAGTTCACTTTTCAACCCTTAACTATGACGTTTGTCCAAATTTCAACCTCGAACTACAAAACCAGATAGAATGCACCATCGATCTGTCAAAACCGGATGAAATACCCCCTTCCCTTCAAACCACCCTGGTTTCAAGATGACATGGCAGTGGTTTTCGCTCAAGTGGCTGCCACTATGCATGGACCCGTATGTCATCCTCAACAGTCAACACATAGAGATCCGCACTGCAAGAGCCCTCTGCCGTGGGAGCTCCTTGCTGCGCGCTGGACCGCCATTACAGCACCTCCTCGTCGCCACCTGCTACCTGCCAGAGCTCCTCCCAGCCTCCCTTGCCGGCATTGCCGCGAATTGAGCCGCCCGCCGGAGCTCCGCGCTACACCGTGTGGCTCGGGAGTGGAGAGGCAGGCATAGCGCGCGGCTGGAGGCGAGCTCGGGCCGATGCGCGCCCGACGCCCGGTGGACGTGCGGCTTAGCTGGCTGCAGCCGTGTACTAACACGGATGTTGTGAGTCGGGGCTCTCGTGAGCCCCGAATTCTGCCGCCGCCGCTGCCAGGTGGGCCCCAAGCCCCCGCCGCCCGTCGCCCACACGCACGCTAATCCACGGTTTCTTCTCTCCCGCCGCCGGCGCCGGCCCAACCGCCGGCCTCCACCGGCCCCTCCGCCCCGCCGCCCGCCACCTCCGCCGGGCCAGCTGCCACCCCCAACCCCTTCTAGACCTCCAAGGCCGGCCACCACCCCCAAACTCGGAATCCTAACGCCGGCGGCGGCGGCGGGGGAATTCGGGGCTCACATGAGCCCCGGCTCCCCACAACATTTGGGAGCCGTGTACGACGCGGGCGGAGCTCCGCCGGTGACAGCGCAGAGACCGGCACTGCACGACTTCGTGCTGCTGGACCAAGAAGGCGTACAGTGGCAGGGTCAGGACCAGTAGCGTGTACAGCGAGACAACTAGTTCGTCCTGGTGGCCTTCGGGTGATAACTTGCTCGGATTGGAAAGGGAGCAAACAAAGAGAGAGCAGCAGGGAAGGGATGCAGCGCTGGATGCTGCTTCGCTTGCTTGTGTGCTCGCTGCTCGGTAGGGAGAGGAAAGTCCAAAGGAGAGAGGGGGCTGCAGTGCAGCTACGGTGGAAACAGAACAAGCCCAGACTGGTGGTGGGAGAGGAGAGCCGGAGCCGGAACCGCCGCTGCAGTCGAGCGGCGAGGCCGGTCTGCGGCGGCCTCGCTTTCCCCGTTCCCCGTCGCCACGGACGGCGGCCGGCGGCACAAGCGCTCCCCCTCCCGCCGTGCCAGCACCGGGTCCGGCTTGCATCACAGCGGCGTCCACCCAGCCAGATGCGCCCCGTGAAGCGAGCAGATCATGTCGGCGATGCGGATTTGGTAAGCACGCCGGGAAGTCCGCCCCCTATTGCGCGCGCTGACGTGGTGCTGACGTCAGCTGCTGATGTCAGCACCATGTCAGCCTTCTTCCTCCTCCCACCGTCGCCCCCGGGCCGGCGGCGTGGACGCCGCCGTGTCGCTCCGCCCCCCTCCCACCGTCGCGCCGCCTCCCCCCACTGTCCCCACCGCCGTCGGCCCACGCCGCGAGGCCGCCGGCGACCTCCGGTCGTCTCCGGCGCCGCGCTCCACCCCCGCCGCCAGCACCGCCCACCGGCCATCCTCTGCCCCCGGCCAGTGGCGTCATCGCCGTCCGGCCCTTGCCGCCCACCAACACCCCGCCGCCGTCGGGCCGGCCGCCGCCGGTCATCCCTCTAAACCCGGCGGCGGCCACGGCCCTCGGTAACCCAAAACCCTAAATCCGCCCCCTCCAGCGCCGCCCCCGCCCACCAACCGCCGTAGCTCTTTCTACCATTTATTCGTTCCTTGCATGGATGGTCGCCCCGGTTGTCGTGAACCTCCTGATATCAGAGTATGGTAGCATTGGCATATTCCTGCTCTTTGGCATCATAACATTCAGAGCCATTTGTAGGGCCGGGCACAAGCTCAAGAAACAAACTGAGTTTCATCTCAAATTGAATTAAAATGGTTACACATTGCTCAACTACAAACGGCTTGATCAACAACACGTCACGGTTCATCTAAACTTAAATAAGAATATCATACATGGTGCAGGTGATTACGGCTAACTTCTGGGCTTATGGCATTGGAGACACGGCTCCACAACGGTCAACTTAACACCAGCGGGAACCTTCTCCTCGATGAATTTTCTGATAGCCGCAAGCGCTCTACGCTTTACCCTCACACTGTTGCCCACGGGGATGCACTGTTTAAATTCATTGCCAACGTCAGAACACCTCGTAGTAGAACCATAATGGGTGTCCAATGTAAGACACTCGAGTGACACTGCGTTCTTGACGATGTAGCAGGTGAGCTCAATCAAGCTCTTCGCGGAGCTGAACCCTGTGATCTTCACATTCTTGAGGTAGCGATGCTGGTCTTCAGCCATCTGCCTCAAATCCAAGGAATGTCGTCCAGAAACCAGTTCATCCTTCATAGGTTTCGTTGGTACCTACAAAGATGAAAAAGAAATGTAAGTAATTGTCCCCACATAGCAATCAGACATCTTTGCAGGATACAACAAACAGCATCTTACATCCAAGCTTAAAGTCTCTAAGGAAGGAGACGCGTCAAGGAAAGAAACCAAGGAAAAATAGACATAGGACCAGGGAAAGGATCCTCCTGGTGTCAAACAAATGATCAGGTGCTTGAGGCAGGGGAATTTGGTAGGCAGCATTGGTGTTTTGACCACCTGCATAAACAAATATGTCACATCTCAGATTGAAATTATTCACAAGCTATGACTACTGCAATATGAGCATAATGCTAATCATCTACAACACAAAGTTTTAGGGTACCTCATCACCAGAACACAAGTCAAGAGTCTCAAGATTTGGCACAATGGATGGCAGCTCAGTACGAGCATAACAGACAACATTTGAATCATACATGCTTAGGTTCCTCATTTGTAAAGCTTCTCCAAGTGATAGTTCTGCAGGCTTTCCCAAAAATTCTAAACTCGAGAGATTTGGAGCTTTGCACTCTATCAATTTCAGCCTAGCGCACATGAAAATCGTCAGGTGGCTGAAGCGCTGAAGCGCACATGGTATGCTCAGGCAGATTATTCCATGGCACTGAGAGAGATCCAACTTCTCTAAAGCAAGAGAGTTCGAAAGAAGGCGCACTCTAATTCATCCCCTGTGATTCGCACTTGTGAAAGATGCAGACTTGTTAGGCATCGTAAGGGGCCAAGTTCAGCTGTGGGCCGGAAGGTACAAAGGCCAAGTTCAAGAAACCGAATTGAGTTCCTAACCCCATCCGATAAAAGCGAGCAGGGAAACTCGGACTCTTTCCGGGATAGCCAAAGGTTGAGTTCTTCAATCCCTGGTTTAATAGCAACCCGAAGCCACCTATTAAGTTTGCGAGAGGAGGTATAGCATGATTGAAGCTTCAATACCTTCACACCAATGCCTAAGTGGTTTCTCATAATACAGTCAATTGCGTTGCTTAAATCACGTCCATATATAGGTGCTTCAGGGCTAAACACATACTCATTGAAGGTGAGGTTGGGATAACACCTCCAGGAATGTAGAAAAGCACGAGACAGGCAAGCCACACGAGCAGCATCACGCAGTGGCATCAGAGAATGGATATGATGCCAGATATCCTGCATAGGCAAGCATGGGAATAGAAAGAAGGTCAATATTAATTGGGATTGTGAAGCCAAATGGTTACTTAAACCAGAGAAAGAAAAACAACAGAACCACATGGAGTAGCACTCTACCACGTGCCACTCCACATGATTCACACAAGGCTTGCTGCATTGCTTGGTAGATTGTGAAATCGAATGTAACCTTGGTAGGTAAATTGACCATCGCTTACAAAAGTTTTCCCTAACAGTTTTGAGAAATAAGAAAACACGGTACTGAAGATGTTATTAGAGTACCAAGTAGACAACGATATCGGTTGCTGTGCAATTGCATCAACCAAAATGCACAGCATGATGTTTTATCGTGCAATAGCCAATATCATGTTATAAATAGGTTAAAGCAGCAAAGAAACCTAGAAAGAAAAAGTAACTTCTGCACAGAATACTAATAGCAAACCTGAGTGCCTGAACGAGCAGAATCAAGCCTATAGCGATTGGAGATCTGTTCTCTGTTTACAGATAATATAGCATATTCCGAAATTTTTTGAGAGGCGTTGTGATTATATGATTATAGTATGTATAAGTCCAACATAAACCACCCATCATCAAAAGTTGATGCCACATACCTCTGGAAGGTGTGGGATTGAGAATATCATTGTTTCGCCAGCTTGAGAATCACCACCACCATTTTGTTTCAAAATAGAAGAATCGCCATCTTGTTGACAGGGTGAACCCTTTCGTTTCTTCGCTGAAGCAATCGATCCATCTGCAACCCAACAAGCGTTGTTATGGATTCTCATCAAAAGAAAAGAAGAAGAAAACAAGCATGGCTGTGATGTTCCATGCCTTTCCATGCCTACACAAATAAAACTCAAAAGGATGATCCCACTACACACACACCGAACTGAAGAAACAGCGGGGAATCAACCATGACTGAACAGAGGGCGGGAGAGGAGAGGTAGGCTTACTCGGGGCAAGGATTTGCCCATCACGCTCGCGCTGCGACATGAACCGCTGCAGGTCCAGCAGCCCCCAGACGACGTCTCCTCCTTCCGTTGTCTATCTATCTATCTTTCATATATGCAACATCTGCCCCTCTGTTTTCGTTTTGGTTTCGAAAAAAGAGAGGAATCGCGCCGTCGGAGACGAGCAGGACTCTTCTGGGTGGAAGAGGAAGGAACAAGAGGAATTCGAGTGGAATGGGCCGGCCCAATAGAAGTTTGCTCGGAAATTTTCTGGGCTGTCCGATAAGGAAGGATGTAGCACTTGACCGGTGGGCCCGGCGGCGAAGTCAATGCCGTACTTGCCGCCGCTGTCGATCTCTCGCCGCGAGCACCCCGGCGAGGACCTGCCCGCACGAACGCCGACAAAGGCCGCCGGAATTCACGCGTGGGCCTGGGCCTGCCTCAGTAACTTGCACACACACAGCGGCAGCACACAGAGTCAGTCACAGGCTCGAAAGGAAATGCCAAGCCAATTGCCCTCTGCCAGGCTCGGTCTGGGTCGCAGATGGCGGCAGCGCCGGCGAGCATGCTCGGTTCCGGGCGTATGCCGTTGCACGTACAGGAGGCGATCGTGCCGGACGGGCCCCAATGGTCACCTTCCCCGGCCGATGCAAGCGAAGCAGTGATAAGGCTGCATGGAATTCCGAATAAAGACGTAAAAATTCAGCACTACTATTATTTTTCAGCTTTTGAGGTCTACAGGCGAAATCTGAACCGTCGACGTAAACTGGCGGACTACTGGTCACACTAAAAGAATGGTGATGAATCTGTACCGCAAAAATGAGACTGCTGTTCAACTCATGCTGTACGGTCACTGGAATCAAGTAGCATGTCTCCTTCCAGAGGCGTGTTAGATGACACCTCCAAGTTCTGCTCGGTCCGCCATCTTGTTCCGCTCGTTCTCAACTCAGATGAACACACATTGCCACCGCCCCAGTGTTTCCAGTGCTGCTATGGTTAACACTGTCAGGTAGTTGTGCCAAAGATGCGCCAAGAGCTTGTATATATGTCCATGTACATCGCAGAACAAAATTGCTGCCTAACACCCGGTAGAACACCTGCAGAACATGTATATGACCGATGACCGAGTGTCCAGCAAGGAGTTAAGTGAAATCATGTATGTGTTCAACGCATGTCCATACCCAGTTCTGCCCATAAATAAGATTACTTCATATGCTTGGGTTTTTGAACATGAAAATCCTGGTTAGGATGCTGCAGGGACAGTAGAGCTCATTAGCAGTGGTTGGATGTCCATCATATGTTGAACGAATAGCAAAGAGATCATGTAAAGGCACCACACCTCAAATCCCAATCTCGCTTTATATCCCAGTAGAAGGAATACAGTGAACTTATAACACTAGAGATAAGCCAGAGGGGCCGGTAAAAGCCAACCCACTGCTCAGGAAATACATGATACTTGAGAGCTGAAGGAAAATGACTGGAACTGCCGTTGTGTGCTTGAGGGCTGGATTTGGGATTAGAAAAATGGCAAGTTATTCCACAAATGGGTATAAAAATGAACATGTACCTTATCTGAAAAATAAATTAACAATCAAAGTAGATCCATGATGAGTAAATACCATTCAAGAGACATGTCTTCTCCTTTGTATCCTTGTATTGTACTGTCGGATACATTGGAAGAGACGGCACAAGTAGGGGAACACGAGAACAAGAGGAATAGCGATGGAGTGTCTGCCACAAATAGAATCTGCTTCAAACCAAGCAATTGTCGCAACCTGAAAAATATTAAAATGGGAAACATTATAGAAGAATGAGATCCGTTCTCACAATAATTTACAACTACGAACAATATCCACATAGAAAATATCACCTGGCGATTCACCATTTGACAAACTGAGTGCTCCAGATCTGAGAACACCTGTTATGAGGTGAAGCAAATAAAAATGGCAGAAACAACATAGATTAAATGCTTATAACTCCAGATCTCAGCTTTGTACTCCCTAAGATTAAGAAACAGTATACATGTGTTCAGGTGGTTTGAAGATAATATTTTGTCTTCCATAAATTTATTAGGCTATGCCAAGATGAGAAACAGGGAATCCTGTGTTAATGGCAGTCTGCACAAGATGAAAAAAGAAGACTGCTCATCTAACAGATTTGGAACATGAAACAAGCACAAGACATACTCAAATAGAATTACCCTAGTGAATCATGTTCATTGAGAAGCAACAATACAAGTAGAAACCATATATAGCATAGGGAAGCAAGATAAACAAGCTTTTTTCATGATGCGATAGGAATTTGTTAGCTTAGCACTCAGCATAAGAAAAAATATTATGAGGATAAAAAAGTTTAAGTTGAAATATTCGAGAACTGTATCAATATCAACTGTATTACATACATTATCAAAGAATAAAAGGCATCAAATATAGCATGGAATCATTACTCTTCTCCCCTCACTGCATATGCCTAGCCAAGTCAGTACTGCAGATACATTTCCACAGGAACTCCAGAATCTAGTTTAAAAATGGGAAACGCAAAGTCAGCATCTGATAGGCTTAACTGACCCTCCATATCTCTCTGTGAGATAAATGTGTTTGTGCATCAAAAACTTTAGCATAGTTGACCGATGATTACGCAAAGGCCCATAAATTTACTCCCCATAACCAAACCATCAAGGCCTGAAATTTGAGAAGGACCACTATACATAGAGGCCTTAACTTGTTTTCATTTTCTACTGGAAGCAGCTGTCAAGCATGACACAGGTACAGTGATAAATAAACATACCACAAGAAGAAGAGGATTATAGCATAAGAAGCCTCATAAAGGAATAAGACTCGCAGATCCAACTCATTTTCATAACTGAGTCCCAACCCATCTGAAATGGCAATAGATATAGATAATTACCACAAAGACGTTAAGATCATGCAATAAGAAAGGTCATGGATAGATAATGGCCAGACTAACCTTGCAACAACATAAGCCCCATAGGAGAAACAATATGGCCTGAAAAAGTTTAAGAAGGTATAACTCGAATTCAGATCTAGTTTATGTAAAAATTGTTGCTTATTGTAAATATTTCTAGTATCCCATGGAATCAGTTTGTGCATGATAAAGCAGGAGCAAAGAAAAAATTTCAAGAGAAGCTTATAATAAAAGATGGCAATGCTAAAAGCCTGTTTTAACATCCATGTCAATATTTCCAGCCAGTTCCCTAAATAATCGGTTGTATAGGTTGAGTTATGATAAAAGATTGGTTTACACAAGGACCGGTAACTTCTCCACCTGTTATCAATACAATGTGAGTTGTGCTTAATAGAGCAATTCCTTGGAAAACTAGAATTAAACCCTCTATTCCATATATGGCCTCAAAAGATGCTACTAGCACTCAACTGTCCCCCAAACACGTGCAACACTTTCAGATGACACTGAACATGGACACCTACTCCCCTACTTGTAAGGGGCAACAACTAAACAATGATTCAATGCACACTAGCAAAGTTTCTTTGTACAACAATGTTGCATCAAGACACCTGAAGAGGTGAATTAGGCAATGAGCAATAAACTCTTGAAAGCAGCGTCTATGCAGATGGGTAACTGTAACTCATGTCATTCCGTTGCACCACAGGGTTGGCAGCAAAATTAAAATCAAAAGGGCTGTATTGAAGCAAAGGTACCTTGAATCGCCAGAGGAAACGCAGGGCACGATCGCAACTGTGGGGATGGACGCACTCTTCATCTCGCCGCCGGCACCGCAGAGCCTGTGTGGCCTCCGTGTCACACACAATCTGGGGAAAAAACAATAAACCCATATCAGCGCTCGACATCTCCGCAGTCACATGAATCCAACCCGCTAACGCACCCACCCATCACCAAAACACATTCCTATCTCTGGAAAACAGCGCCCACTCACCAAGGAAAGAATGAATCACTCAACAAACCTAGAGCCAGCCCCAGCGAATCTCCTCTCCTTTCCACCCCACGGCAACCCTACACCTTGGTTTCTACATGGACTGCTAACTTCTCCAACTGTTGTCACTATAATGTGAGTTGTGATTAATAGAGCGATTCCTTAAAAACTCAGATTTATGGCCTCAAGAGATGCTACTAGTAGTTAACACTTAACAGCACTGCAAACATGTCCAGCACCTTTCAGATGACATCGTACAACAATGGTGCTTCAAGTCAAGGCACCTACAATTTGGCAATGGGCAATTAACTTGAAAGCATTGTCCATGCGTATGATCTTTCAAAAAAAAATGTCCATGCGTATGGGTCACTCATCCCATTTCACTGCACCATAGGGGTTGGCGCGCACAAGAACGTCTGCATACCGCAGCCACGAGCACGACAAGTTAACCAGCCACCTACGAACAGAAACGAAACGCTGATCCAACCAGACTAGTTCACCGCATGGGTCCTGATCATCGATCTAGAGGAGGGGGAGCGTCGCCGTACCTTGAAGCGGGGGAGGGGTCGACGAGGGGGACGATTGCGGGGTCGGGTACAACTCGGGTCGCGTTGCTCTGAACAGTGAACAGGGACGAGATGATATGAGGCTGGGGAAAGAGGTGAGGAGGAGCTGCCGCTGCCGGGCGGCGTTGGCCCCACGCGGCCTCCTCTCCCGTCGGCGGCTGCTCCTGGTGGGCACCCTTTGCCGGACTGGCCAGCGGCGTCGGCAGCACGCGGCGGAGGGGGCGGAGCCGGCGAGGGGCGCGGCGCCGTGCCCGTGCCCGGCAAGCAGGCCTCGGAAGCCCAAACCTACAAGCCCAAGTAAATCCTTATCGAGACAGCGAGAAAGTTTCCATCTATTGGGCCGGCCCATTGTAGACCGCCCCGCGAATCCATCTTCTTCCACTCGAAGTCCTGCTCGGCTCCGACGGGCGCGATTCCTTTCCCGAAACTGAAGTTGGAGACCAAAACGAAAACGCACATATGTCGATATAAAGATAGAAGATAGGCAAAGGAAGGGTAGGAGAGGAGGGCTGCTGGCGCGGCAGCAGAGCGGCTCATGTCGCAGCGCGAGCGCAACGGGCAAATCCATGCCCCGAGTAAGCCTACCCCTCTCGCCCTCTCTGTTCCGTCATGTTGATTCGCCGCTGTTTTTTTTTTCTTTTTTTTTGCGAGGACGGTTTGAATATGTGGTTTTAGGTCCCCCACCGATCTGTTTTGCAACCCCATATATGCTTTTGTTGAAAGAGAGAGAAGCTTGTTCACAGTTACTTTGGGTAATTAGCAAGCGTCGTTTATTCACCTGTTTTTCTCTCTGTGGTCAGGTGCTTACGTTGTGCCATAATTTTATAAAGTTTAATATGAGTAATAAGCGATAAAAAAAATTCCAGTTGGGTGCCCCATCCTTTGATTCTTTAATAAAAAAATAACTTTGGGAGGAGATTTCAAGAGAATGTTGGCTTTTATGCTTCAGTTTCTTAGATCAATTAATGTCTGGCATGCAACATCATAAACTCATAACCATGCTTATTTCTTTCTACTTTTCATTTGAGAATCCATAACCATGCTTGTTGGGTTGCAGATGGATCGATTGCTTCAGCGAAGAAACGAAAGGGTTCGCCCTGTCAACAAGATGGCGATTCTTCTTTTTTGAAAGAAAATGGTGATGGTGATTCTCAAGCTGGCGAAACAATGATATGCTCAATCCCAGACCTTCCAGAGGTATGTGGCATCAACTTTTGATGATGGGTGGCTTATGTTGCAGGCATACTATCACCATAACGACTCTTAACTCCAAATTTTCAGAATATGCCATATTATCTGTAATCAGAGAACAGATCTCCAATTGCTATAGGCTACATCCCTACTATCCTAATAAATTAATTTATTGTTCCTGAATATAGTGAGTAAGGATCCTTAACAAAAACTGGTGAGTAAAGAGTAACTCCTAGTGTTCGCCTGTGTTTTCTTTCTTAACAAAAACTTTTGTAGGCGATGCTCAGTTTACGTACCATGGTTACATTTGATTTGACAATCTACCTAAGCAATGCAGCAAGCCTTGTGTGAATCATGTGGGGTGCTATCCGGGGTAGAATGCTACTCTATGTGGTTCTACTGTTTTTATTTCTCTGGTTGAAGTAACCGTTTGGCTTTACAGTCCCAATGTTGACCTTCTGTTCCCGTGCTTGCCCATGCAGGATATCTGGCATCATATCCTTTCTCTGATGCCACTGCGTGATGCTGCTCGTGTGGCTTGCCTGTCTCGTGCTTTTCTGCATTCCTGGAGGTGTTATCCCAACCTCACCTTCAATAAGTATGTGTTTAGCCCTGAAGAACCTATATATGGACGTGATTTAAGCAACGCAATTGACTGTATTATGAGAAACCACTCAGGCATTGGTGTGAAGATATTGAAGCTTCAATCATGTTATACCTCCTCTCGCAATCTTAATAGATGGCTTCGGGTTGCTGTTAAACCAGGGATTGAAGAACTCAACCTTCGGCTATCCCGGAAAGAGTACAAGTTTCCCTGCTCGCTTTTATCGGATGGGGTTAGGAACTCAATTCGGTATCTTGAACTTTGCCTTTGTACCTTCAGCCCCACAGCTGAAATTGGTCCCTTACGAAGCCTAACAAGTCTGCATCTTTTTGACGTGAGAATCACGGGGGATGAGTTAGAGTGCCTTCTTTCCAACTCTCTTGCTTTAGAAAAGTTGGAACTCATTCTTGCGACCAAATAATTTGCTTGAAAATACCTCATGAGCTTCAGCGCTTCAGCTGCCTGAGAATTTCTACATGCAGGAGGCTGAAATTGATAGAGAGCAAAGCTCCAAATCTCTCCACCTTAGAAGTTTATGGAAAGCCAAAACTATTGCTTGGAGAAGCTTTGCAAATGAAGAACTTAAGCGTCTATCATTCAATTTTTCTCTGTTATGCTTCTGAGCTGCCATCCATTATGCCAAATCTTTATACTCTTGATTTATGTTGCGGCTATGAGGTATATACTCTTCAAACTTTGTGTTGTAGATAGTTTGTAATATGCACATATCACCGTAGTCATAGCTTCTGAATATTTTTAATCTGAGGTGTGTCGATGTTTATGCAGGTGGTCACTACGCCAATTCTGCCTACTAAATTTCTCTGCCTCAAGCACCTGACCATTTGTTTGACACCAGGATCCTTTCCTTGGTCCCATGTCTATTTTTATCTGGTTTCTTTCCTTGACGCGTCTCCTTCCTTAGAGACTTTAAGCTTGGATGTAAGATGTTGTTTGTTGTATCCTGCAAGGATGTCTGATTTCTCTGTCGGGCCAATTACTTACATTTCTTTTACATCTTTGTAGGTACCAACGAAACCTATGGAGGATGAACTGGTTTCTGGACATTCCTTGGATTTGAGGCAGATGGCTGAAGGCCAGCATCGCCACCTCAAGAATGTGAAGATCACAGGGTTCAGCTCTGTGAAGAGCTTGGTTGAGCTCACCTGCTATATCCTCAAGAACGCAGTGTCACTCGAGTGTCTTACATTGGACACCCATTATGGTTATACTATGAGGTGTTCTGACGCTGGCAGAGAATCTAAACACTGCATCCCCGTGGGCAACAGTTTGAGGGTAAAGCGTAAAGCCCTTGTGGCTATCAGAAAACTTATCGAGGAGAAGGTTCCCGCCGGTGTTAAGTTGATCGTTGTGGAGCCTTGTCTCCGATGCCAATAGCCCAGCAGTTAGTCGTAATCACTTGCATCATTCTTATTTAACTTTAGATTTACCATGACGTGTTCTTGATCAAGCTATTGTAGTTGAGCAATGTGTAACCATTCTAATTTAGTTTGAGATGAAACTTTAGTAGTTTGTTTCTTGAGCTTGTGCCGGCCCTACAAATGGCTCTGAATGTTATGATGCGAAAGAGCATATGCGTGGCTAACATACTCTGATATCGGGAGGTTCATGACAACATGACCGACCATCCTTGCAAGGAATGAGTAATGGCAGAAAGAACTATGAGCGAGTGTTACCAGGACAGCTAGAAAAAATGTCCAGTTTGACCACGAACATACCCTGCAGGGAGATCCCTCTCTGTTTTTTTCCCTTTCCCTCACACGCAGAGGCACCACCACCAAATCCTATGTGCTAAAAAAATCTGTGAAAGATACTTTTGCCATGGCATGACATGTCCCTCCACCAAGGTTAGTACTCAAGGCTTCGTCAGCAGACAGCAGCAGGTCAGATGGCATATCTACAAGCTGTTTGCAATGGACATTCTGAAACTTAGCAGTACTCTCAAGGGATCGGAGTACCAGCCTGAAGAACAAGTTTTGCCCGCTAAATCTGTTCACCGGAGTTGATACGCGTATCGATGGAAGGTGCTTTCATCACTGAACAAAGTGAGCTGGGTAGAGACTAGAGATCATATCAACCCAACAGATTTAAACAGCTACGAGAGCCTAGAATACAACCCCTTCAGAAACCTGCAACAACTGCACTGCATTTATATTATCAGTATTTGCAACCATTGTATTGTGCAGGTCCTGCAGGAGGTTCGAGTCTTTTGAACACCAAGGAGGGCCTCATATGCAGCAGCATTGATGTGTCATTATCAGTACCTGGGCAATGGCTCAAATTCTGTACAAGTGGAAGAGCAGCTTATATTTCTGTGGCCAATAATTTAAGCAAGTCGAATTTTAAATAGGCAGGCAGTTTCAATTGGCTTCATAGACATTCCAAATATGTCAAAGTGATCCCTATCCTGTAAAAGCGCATTTCTCTGATAAAATCAAATTTTAAGCAGCAATATGACAGAAATTGGCGCTTAAGCCAACATGAATACCTTGTTGCAAAATATTGACTCAGAATTCGATACTTTATGTTGAAACTTCGCTAGACCATTTATCCATAGACCAATTCTAAACTAAAGCTGGTTTACACTATTTTGCCACATGCATGATACATCCTACCAGAACAGATAGGAACATGAGGTGCAATATGGCAAATTCACATTTAGGGAAAGAACATTTGTTGGCAGCACTTTAAAAATCCATGTATTAACTTGCAGTGCAATAGGGAACAGAAGTTCAGAACAACCCTGTGTTCCTTGTGCCATTCCATGAAACTAGTAACATGATAAACCAGAAATGTTGACATAAATGGCACACATGTTTTTCTGCAGAGAGAAGCAAAATGACAAGCAAAAGATGAACCAAACTTCATCAGACAAGAAGAAAACTATAGGCTCATTGAAAGCACATATACTCACTGTTACCAGCAGCTGCAAAATATACTAGTACCCTGCTAATAAGCAACTCAAACAACACTAGTCACTGTAACCGTGGCGCGCACAATTCCCATGCCAGACTGGCCACCGAATCAAATCAATCAGTACTGTATCTGAACAGACATCTCACTGCATATCGAACGAACCGCGGCCTACTCGTCAGAGGTGGAGCTCGAGATATCGGAACCTGAATCGACGGAGACGTTCAGCGACATCAAGCCGGCGATCTGCTGGCTGAACTCCTCTGCCCTCCTCCTCATCAGCTCGGTGTGGCCTGGCAGGCGGGGGCGGCGCTTGGCGGTGGCACCGTGCGCGGCGAGGCTGATGCAGATGCTGATGGTGCGCTCCATGAAGTCACCGCCCACCGTGCCGGCCTTCTCCTTGATGAAGTCGGCGAAGTCGCGGAGGATGATGAGCGCGGCGCCGCGGTTGGGGTCGGTGATGAGGACGCGGAGGACGCTGAGGCGGAGGCTGTCGAGGCACACGGCGACGGTGGTGGCGGCTCGGAAGCGGCCGAGGTTGCGCACCGTCCAGCTGAAGGCCGTGGCCTGGAATTCCAGCACGGCGAGGAGGGCGATGCAGTGGTTCGCGCGGACGGCGTCGACGTAAACGCGGCGGTCGGCGGCGGGGGCCTCCTGGAGCGCCTGGCGAAGGGTGGTGAGGTGGAGGTCGTCCTCGCCGTCGGAGGTGGAGTCGTGGTCGAGGTCGAGGTCCTCGGGGACGGGGTCGGGGTCGGCGTTGGCGATGGCGACGTGGCGGGAGCGGAAGTCGATGATGCCGCGGAGCATCTCCTCGGCGCGGCGCCGCATGAGGTGCAGGGTGGTGTCGTCGGCGGCGCGCTCGAGGATGTAGTTGCACAGGCCGGTGACGCCCTCCGCGAAGGTGCCGCCAGCCGCGCTCGCCGAGGCCATGATGTAGTAGGCGCAGCGACTGATGAGGTTCCGGGCGGGCGCCGACTCCGCCGAGGCCGGGTTGGTGACGAGGCGCGGGAGGAGGTCGTCGGCGAGGGCGCGGAGGAGACCGTCGGTGGAGACGAGGCTGGCGAGGCGGTCGGCGTTGCGGCTGTTGCAGGACTGCTCGAATCGGAGGAAGGCGAGGAGCGCGGCGGCCTCGGTGAGGTGGACGCCGTCGACGATGACGCTGCGGCGGGCTTCTGGCGCCTCCATCGCGAGGTCGAGCGCGGCGCGGAGGGAGGTGAGGCGGCGCGGCGGCGGCGCCATGGGGTCTTAGCTCGCTCTCGGCGGCGCTCTCTCTCTCGCCGGTGAGGTAAGCGGGTGGCGCGGTGGGGTGGGAATTGGGGAGGAGGAACGGGTGGGTGTGGGTGGGTTTTGAATTTTGAGGAGATGGGAGGCGGGGTGTTTTGTAGCGGGGTGTGCGTGTGCGTGATCGGGCGGGCGGGCGGGAGGGGAAAAGCTGGAGCCGGCTCCTCCTCCGTGCAGCGCACGCTACCCGGCGGGGGAGGGGGATACGCCCGGGCCCGCGGTGCATACGCCCGGGCCCGCGGCCTGGGTGAGGTGGATACGGGTCGGTCGGTCGGCCGGTCCGATGCCGCGCGCGCTAGCTGGTCGAGACGACGCACCTCTCTGCTCGCGTGCTGAATTCCCCTGCCAATTGTACGTTTACGTTCTGCTGTCCAACCAGCCGCCATGGCAACGATGATCCAGGTGCACACCCTGTCGTTGTTCAATATTTTTTTTCCTTTTTGTTTATAATATGCACACAAAATTCTGAATAATCTAGTTATTAGCATCTTAGATAGCCACGTTAAGAGGGTCGCGATTCTTGATCGTATTGGTACGCCGGAAATTATGGAAAGAACCAAGAGCCTTTGCTCCAGCGCAATTTTGTAGTACACACACATGAGTACATGACCAAGTGATGATTAGCAAGGTAAAAGAGGAGGGTTGTTGGGTAATGGCGGGAGCCAACATCTAAGAGTGATCAATCATCATGCCGCTTGGGGACCTTTCGTACAGTATATGTTTTGTTTTCTTTACCTTTTAGCCTACGCCTTGTTAGACTCTTGTCAAGTACTACTAATTAGTTACTGGCAATCGTCTCAGCCGGTTTGCAAGCATTAAAAGATCTCTACAACCTCTCTAGTTGGAAGGTAACAGACAGTACGTCCTGGGTGCGTGCCCGCCACGTGCGACGGTACGCCTCAGCCCCGGCACACGTACCGGTCCGTCGGCGCGGGCAGGCACACGTCTGGCACGTACGGATGCCACGTGCTCGCTGGTCGACCCACCGTTAATCATGCATGCCTCGCCGCGGTGCACGGATGAGTTGGTCGTTGCGCTTTTCTGCAATTAGCGCTGTGCGCCGGCCGGCATCCGTTCAGGTCGAGCGCCCAAAGGCTATTGCCATGCATGGATCGATCGGAGCCGAGAGGGCGGCATGCGCGCCGGCCGGGCTCGTCCATCGAATGCCGCCGCGCACACGTACGTGCGTCGTGTGGCCGCCGGCCTCGCGGTGGATACTACGGCTTTAGTAGGCTTGGTGTGCCGTGGCTTTGTGCCAAAGGACGGAACGGAACGGGTCGATCAGGTGCGGGCGGCTTTAGTAGGCTTGGTGTGCCGTGACACGAGAGGGAGCACGTCACGTCGCCAGCAACACCTCCTCGTCGGTCCGTGGACGTGGAGCTAGCGATGCATGATGCCCGGATCAGAGCCGGCATGCATGTGCGCCGCCGCACCACTACGCCCGCATCATGATTGGCCGTCGCCCCGCTCGGGCAGCAGGTGGCTTTCGAGCTAGTGTTTTTTTTCCCGACCGGTCCGACCAAACCGCCGGCCGGCGGTAGCGGTTAGTCGGACCAGTTTGACCGGAAACGGTAGAAACCGAACAAATTTAAAAATCAAATTAAATCTGCAGTTTAACTGGTTTCGAACGGTAAACCGGTCGGTTTGAGCGGTTAGCCGGCCGGTTTGAGGTCGGCCACGATCGGATCGAGGCGGGCTGAGGCGAGGAGGCAGAGATCTCGCGCGCGGCGTGCGGCGGGAGCAGAGGCCGGCGTGGAGGAGCTCGGCGAGGCAGGGCTTGATCCGCGGTGAGGAGGCGCTCGAGGCGGAGCTGTAGCGGCCGCCCCTCCTCTTTGTGCGGATCGAGGCGGCGGCCGGAGGTGAAGAGCGGCGGCGGCGCTGGTGAAGACAAGCGGCGGGCTCGAGGGCCGCCGTCTCCTCTCCTCTGCAGCAGCGGCGGCTTCTCCCCTCCTTGCGGGCTCCAGCGGCGGCTGCTCCCCTCCTCTCCTCTGCAGGTCGCCGCCTTCCGCGGGAGGGCGTGAGGAGTTGGTCGTGCGGGCCCTGCACCGACGTGGCGCGTAGCGCTCCGCGTTTTGCGCTCGCTTGATTTACCGAGCGGCGGAGTGAAACGGGACTCCCAGGTTCCTTTACCGTAAGCCGGTGCGGACCAAAAAACGGTAGAGTTCACTGTAAAACGTCCACATGACTTGTGCAGTTTTATTTACCGCACCCAGTGCGGACAGCCTTAGCGCGTGCCGCGGCTTTGTGCCAGGCAAGGACTAAACGGGCCGGTCCGTCGGGTCGATCGATGCTACGCGCGAGCGTGCAGTTCATGTCCTAGCCACAGACGACGCACCTCATGAGAGCTCCTCCCCGTACGTGCTGAGTTCCAAGGGTACGTGTTCTCTTCTCTCCAACCCGCTATGGCAAATTTGGCCAAGCATAGGCTGTAAGAAAAAGAAGCGACGGTAGCAAATCTCCCATCTTAACCGTCTTGGTACCTGACACGTGTAATTTTGCTTTATAATTTACGTCGGATCCGCACCCCGCGTGTTTCCACGGTCGCACGGCCCGTTGAAAGTTGAAACGGTCCAAGCCACCGCTTAGCCTATGCTACATCGGGGATGCTCTCCCTCTCTCTGAATCCATGGTACAGGGAGGACATGTTCTATCTATCGTACATCCAGATAGAGAGTGTGCTTGGCCTAGTTCGTGTGATGCCATCCATCTATCTATGACAACAAGACCACAGAGCAATGAACAAGTTGGTGGATGGTCGACCATGCCAAGCTATGGGCCTCCAGAGCTCCCCGCCGTCTAGATTGCGCCGCCCTCGAATTTTGGTGCTCTACTCTCCCTGTGTAATACAACCATTGTCAACCAACTACCTTCCCCCCGTGCTATAATCTGTCGCGCCGTGCCGGCGATGTAACAACTTTGGCCTCGGCCTTTTATTGAAGCCAGGTGGGCGAACTCCGCCCCCGTTGATTGCCTCAAAAAAAACAATAGTTTTGTTAAAACCTTCTATTGATTTTTGTAGGCTTAGTTCTTCATTGTTTTCAATGGAATCGATTCCTCATTTGATTTTTTTTTTTCATCAAAGCACATGCCGGATCTCCTACTTCAATCCCAACTTGGTGGTTGTCCTCTGCTCTTTCCCAAATCACCTGTCTTTCTTACAGGTTCAGCATACACATTTATGACTTGAGATTTGCCTTTCCATGTGTCGGTGGCAATCCTGGGAGAGGCCCTAAGACGACAATAAGTCACCAACTAAACCGCTGGAACCAATTAACCCAGCGAAAAATAAGCGCAGAGGTCTTGATCCGCTGTCAAGCTCGAGGGTGCCCAGTACCCCTCGAGCGAAGCGGAACTCCGCCTCGCTCGAGGCCCCTCGCTCGAAGCCCGGAGGCCGCTCTCGATGCCTATGTCCGCCTCGCTCGAGACCCCTCGCTCGTGGGGCCCGCTGACAGTTCACCTGCCCCATGGGCAAGGGCATTAAATGGCTCTGCGCGGCCTTGGGCGAGGAAGTCAAGCGACGGATCATTAGCCCATCCCCGGTCATCTCCGCCAACCCCTGACACCGTGCGGTCATTTCCGACACCATGCGGTCACCCCTGACGCCGTGCGGTCATCCTCTACACTGTGCGGCGTGATAGACCTGTGTGGCGTCACGAGCCTGAGCAATGTGACAGCCCTGTACTGTCACGCTCCCCTGTTCTACCAACTCTGGTACGGGGACCCCTCGAACGGACATGAGGAGCCCTCGAACGGGTCCACGGCCCGATGTACTCGATGATGACGACCCACGCCAGCCCATGAAATCAGGAGCACAGGAAGCGTGCGTCATGAACAGGGGACGCCACGCCATGCGCCAGAGCACCATACGCCGGGAAGTCGCATAGTCCGACAACACGAGCCAAGACAAGAGTCACGCCTGCGGTCACGCCTCGTCGTACGCCGTCACTGTACCAAGTACTGTACTTTTACTGTTTGTAACTGCCCCTCTTTGAACTATAAAAGGAGGAGGCAGCCCCAAAGAACAGGGGGCGATCAGAGACACTCATTCACACATTCACCATTTAGTTCACCAAAGAACACAACCCTCACTCGTTCTAAGGGACCTAGGGACTCATCCTCCTCTCCCGCCAAGCTTGTAGCCCCCTACTACGAGCACCCCCCGGTGCGAGGCAATACAAGTGCGCAAGCACACCCTGCTGGACGTACGATCGGAAGATCGGAACCAGGATAAACCTCGTGTCACCGTATTGCCCTTGCATCGACCATCGAGAGACGGGACACAGCGCATTTTCTGCAGGTGTTTGGGCCCCCGCGCGGTTCCGGCACCGACAGTGGCGCGCCAGGTAGGGGACTCGCACTGTGATCAACTCCTTGACCCACCAGCTCTCTCGATGGTGATCCGTACAGAGCGCCTCGTTGACCGCTGCTCCTACGGTTCATCCGACCCGCTCCCGGCCGGGTTCACCATTGGTTCGGGGGCCTGGGGTTTGAGGCAACCGACAACGGTTATCTCATGCGGCTCCTCCCAGGGGATGCGGCCACCACTGCCGCGACCGCCGCGACAAGCCCACCGCCGCCACCAACACCCAGGCGCAAGAGGCGCCCAGGGCAACGCTCGCGACAAGCACGCATGGAGCGGCGCCGGGCTGCGCGTGCGCGCCGCCTGGACGACGTCGACCTCAGCGAAAGCGCCATTGCCGAGGGGACGAAGGCCACGCCAACACCCGCGCCTCCGACCACACGCCCGAACAAGGAGGACGAGGCCGAGCCGTCACGTTTCCCGTATGGGATGCGTGGGGCGGGCATGGCGTACTCGTCATCCATCAGCACGGCGATGGACGACTACGACGATCTTGCTGGACATCACCTGCTCTCGATCCGGAACCTCATCGCGACCTCGCCGGGCGACTCATACCTCAGCACGAGCACCGACGAAGCCCTCGCAGGAGGACCCGGAGTGGGACTACCTCGAACTTCGTGACTACGAAGCTTTCGTGGCGTTCCAGGCCGCGGCGGACTATTGCTTCGACTACTCTGATGACTCGAGCACGGGGGACCATGACCCTGCGCGGGAGTGCTTTGTCGCGGCAGTATTCGAGCCGGACACGGAGGACAACGGCCCCGTCACGCCACGAGACCCCGTGGGAAGCGCGGCACCCCGGCAGGCGGCACCTCCCGCGACCGGAGACGCCGCGCTGGTTCAGGCCCAGCTGATCCAGGTGCGGGAACTCGAGGCCAGCCTCGAAGACGAGCGACGCCAGGTTCGACGGCTGCGCGCAGCCCTCGAAACGGGGCGACCGGGGCCCAGCAACTTCGCGCAGGAGGTGGCACGCACCGCGCAGGCGCGAATCATGGCCGACGACCACGGGGATGACCCCCTGGCCCTGGCGAGGACCAGCCAGAAGTTAATCGCCGCGGCTACGCTGATACGAGCGATGCCGGAGCCATCAACGCCGCAGGGCCGCAACCTGCGCCGCGAGGCGCAAGCCCTGATCGAACAGGCCGCGGTACAGCAGGCCGAGAGCTCCGCGTCGCGTATGAGATGCTCCGACAGCACGGGAGTCGTGGGCGGAGCGCAAGACCGGGCGGAGTCAGTGCGTACTCCTCTCAAGAGCCGGATGAAGGCTCCTGTGAAGGAACGCATGCTGGACACACGCGCCGGCAAAGATGATGCCCGTCACATCCTCAATAAAAGGAAGCTCGACGCCACCACCAGCCACGGGTACCACACTCGACGTGGAGGCCGCTACGACAGCCGTGAAGACAAGAGCCCATCGCCGGAACCTCCTGGTACTCGGGTGTTCAGCCGCGAGATCCGGACGGCACCGATACCTCCACGATTCCGGCAACCAACCACCATCGTCAAGTACTCCGGAGAGACCGACCCTCGAGTTTGGCTCAACGATTATCGCCTGGCATGCACGCTGGGTGGTGCGTCCAGCGATGAAGTCATCATCCGCAACCTGCCCCTCCATCTCGCGGACTCAGCGCGAGCATGGCTGGAGCAGCTGCCCCCGAACCAGATCCATGACTGGAACGATCTTGTGAACACCTTCGTGGGCAATTTCCAGGGCACGTACGTACGCCCGGGGAACCCCTGGGACCTTCGGCAATGTTGCCAGAAGCCCGGCGAGTCCCTGCGAGATTACGTTCGTCGCTTCTCCAAATGCTGCACGGACCTTCCGAACGTCGGGGACTCGGAGGTGCTTCATGCCTTCCTCCTGGGCACGACGAATCGAGGCTTAGTGCGCAAACTTGGGCGAAAGCCCCCCACTACCGTTAGTGGGTTGTTCGACATCGCCACGCGCTACGCCTCCGGCGAAGAGGCAGAGGGCGCCAACTTCGTCGACAAGAAGGGGAAGCACGTGGAAGGAGCGCCCATGGAGGGAAACAAGCCCAAGGCCCCCGCCAAAAAGATGAAGCAGGGGAAGAAAGGGAAGAAGGCGCAGCAGGCGCCACGAGTACCAGAGCCAGACGACGACTCCGACGAAGCCCTCGCGGCGGACCCTGCCCGCAAGGGCCCAGGAGGTCAGCTTCGAGGCCCGGGGGTCTTCGACGACATGCTCAAGAAACCGTGCCCATACCACAGGGGCCCGGTCACTCACACCCTCGAGCAGTGTGAGATGCTGAAGAAATACTACAACCGCGTGGCCGCGAAGAACGACAACGAGAAGGGAGACGCCGACGGCAAGGACAAGGGTGGATTCCCCCAGGTGGAGAATGTGTTCTTCATCTTCGGGGGCCCACGACCGACATGACGTCTCGGCAGCGCAAGCGCGAACGTCGAGAGGTCCTGGCGGTGCACCGGGCGGCCCCGAAGTACCTCGACTGGTCGGAGGAGACCATCTCCTTCAGCAGAGAGGATCACCCCGATTTCATTCCGAATCCGGGGCAATACCCGCTCGTCGTCGACCCCGTCATCGGCAACACACGCTTCTCCAAGGTGCTCATGGACGGAGGCAGCAGCCTCAACATCATGTATGCTCCCACCCTGGAGCTCCTGGGGATCGGCAGGGACCAGCTGCGCCCAAGCAAGGCGCCGTTTCACGGCGTCGCTCCAGGGAAGCGGGTTCAGCCTCTCGGGCAGATCGACCTGCCGGTCTACTTCGGGACGCCGGACAACTTCCGCAAGGAAGTCCTCACCTTCGAGGTGGTGGGGTTTCGGGGTGCCTATCACGCCATCCTCGGGCGACCGTGCTACGCCAAGTTCATGGCCATCCCGAACTACACCTACCTCAAGCTGAAGATGCCGGGCCCGAAGGGAGTCATCACCGTGGGGCCCTCGTTCGAGCACGCCTACGAGTGCGATGTCGAGTGCGTCGAACACGCTGAGGCACTCGCTGAAGATGAAGCTTGTGTAGCCCGTCTGGAAGAGATAGTTCACGAGATCGACAACCCCGCGCCAAAGCACGTTGGCAGCTTCGAGCCAGCCGAGCAGACCAAGGACGTACCCCTCGACCCCAGCAACCCTGACGGCAAGACGTTGAAGGTCAGCTCCACCCTCGATCGCAAATAGGAAGTGGTGCTCGTCGACTTCCTCCGCGCCAACGCCGACATCTTCGCGTGGAGCCCCTCGGATATGCCCGGCATACCGAGGGAGGTCGCCGAGCACTCCCTTGATATCCACCCAACTCCAAGCCGGTGTGCCAACGCCTTCGGCGCTTTGACGAGCAGAAGCGTCGAGCGATTGGAGAGGAGCTGCGCAAGCTCTTGGAGGCCGGATTCGTCAAGGAAGTTTTTCATCCCGTGTGGTTGGCTAACCCTGTATTAGTTATGAAAAAGAATGGGAAATGGCGGATGTGCGTGGACTATACCGGTTTAAATAAAGCATGTCCCAAAGTTCCTTTTCCTTTGCCACGAATCGATCAAATCGTAGATTCCACCGTGGGGTGTGAACTCCTCTGCTTCCTTGATGCGTATTCCGGTTATCACCAAATAAAGATGAAAGAATCCGACCAACTCGCAACTTCTTTCATCACCCCCTTCAGCATATACTGCTACACTACGATGCCGTTTGGGCTTCGAAACGCAGGAGCCACGTATCAGCGATGTATGCTTCGGGTCTTCGGAGACCAGATCGGGCGCACCGTGGAAGCATATGTCGACGACATCGTCGTAAAATCCAAGAAGGCGGACAACTTGGTCGACGATTTGCGAGCCGCTTTCGAGGCCCTCCGAGCCGCCGGTGTAAAGCTCAACCCGGAGAAGTGCGTTTTCGGAGTGCCGCGAGGCATGTTGTTGGGTTTCATAGTCTCCCAGCGAGGCATTGAACCCAACCCCGAGAAGGTTGCTGCTCTCGAACGGATGGGCCCGATCCGAGACTTGAAAGGAGTCCAACGGGTCCTGGGGTGCTTAGCGTCGCTGAGTCGCTTTATAGCTCGGCTAGGGGAAAAGGGTTTACCTCTGTACCGGCTCCTGAGAAAGTACGAACGCTTCTCCTGGACCCCAGAGGCACAGGAAGCCCTCGACAAGCTCGTCGCGTCACTCTCAAGTTCGCCCATCCTTACGCCACCAAGGGATGGGGAAACGCTCTACCTATACGTGGCTGCGACGACCCAAGTGGTTAGCGCGGTCATCGTAGTAGAGAGAGAAGAAGAAGGCCATGCACTGCCGGTACAACGACCCGTGTACTATATCAGCGAAGTATTATCGGAAACCAAGACGCGGTACCCGCAGATCCAAAAGCTGTTGTACGCGGTCGTGCTGGCTCGAAGAAAGCTGAGGCACTACTTCGAGGCGCACCCGGTGATTGTGGTCTCGTCGTTCCCCTTGGGGGAGATAGTCCGCAACCAGGACGCGTCTGGGAGGATCATCAAATGGTCGGTGGAACTGATGGGCGAAACGCTCACGTACGCACCGCGCAAAGCCATCAAGTCCCAGGTTCTCGCGGATTTCGTCGCCGAGTGGACAGACGTTCAACTACCCCCGCCCCAGATACAGGCAGAGTGTTGGACTATGTACTTCGACGGGTCTGTGATGAAGACCGGAGCGGGGGCGGGACTTCTCTTCATCTCACCTCATGGAGAACACATGCGCTATGCGGTGCGGCTGCATTTCCCCGCCTCCAACAACATGGCGGAATACGAAGCCCTCCTCAGTGGGCTCCGTATCGCCCTCGAGCTGGGCATCAAACGCCTCGATGTTAGAGGGGATTCGCAGCTAGTCGTAGATCAAGTGATGAAGAACTCGAGCTGCCACGACGAGAAGATGGAAGCATACTGCCACGCAGTGCGGCGCCTCGAAGACAAATTCCTCGGCCTCGAACTCAACCACATCGCGCGCAAGTACAATGAAGAAGTGGACGAGTTGGCTAAGATTGCGTCGGGGCGAACCACTATCCCCCCGAACGTCTTCGCCCGCGACTGCTCGAGACCCTCCATCGAGCCCCCGCGTCCGGATACGACGTCGGAAGCGCCCTCGAGGGAGGCCCGCTTCGAGCCAATGGACGAGGATCCCTCGACACCAGGCATCGAGACCCCCCAACCGGGGACACCGCCGCCTGAGGAGCAGGAGGCGATGGAAATCGACGGGCCCCCTGGCCCCACAGGACTGGCGACACCAGTACATAGACTGGATCGACCACGGCACGCTGCCCTCGGATCGAACCGAGGCGCGGCGTATCGCCAGACGAGCTAAGTCGTTCGCCATGATCGACGGCGAGCTGTACAAGCGTAGCCCTTTCTGGGGTGATGCTACGCTGCCTCCCCATTCCCGCAGGACGGCAGTTGATACGAGACATCCATGCAGGAACATGCGGGCATCACGCGGCGGCTCGAACCCTCGTGGGCAACGCCTTTCGGCAAGGTTTCTATTGGCCCACGGCGGTTGCCGACGCGATAGAGGTCGTGCGTACCTGTGAAGGGTGCCAGTTCTACGCCTGCAAGACACACCTCCCGGCGCACGAGCTACAAACCATCCCCATCACATGGCCCTTCGCCGTATGGGGATTGGATCTTGTGGGTCCACTGCCAAAAGCGCCCGGGGGCTTCACTCACCTGCTGGTTGCCATCGACAAGTTCTCGAAGTGGATCGAGGTCCGGCCCATCACGAACATCCGATCTGAGCAAGCGGTACAGTTCTTCGACGACATAATCCATAGGTTCGGGGTGCCAAACTCAATAATCACTGACAACGGCACCCAATTCACTGGCAAAAAGTTCCTGGAGTTCTGCGACCGCAACCACATCCGCGTGGATTGGTCGGCCGTTGCGCATCCCCAAACAAATGGCCAGGTGGAACGGGCCAACGGCATGATATTGCAAGGATTGAAGTCGAGAATCTTCGACAAGCTGAACAAGTTTGGCCGCAAGTGGATCGGCGAGGTACCCTCGGTCGTCTGGAGCCTTAGGACAACCCCAAGCAGAGCCACGGGTTTCACCCCGTTCTTTCTGGTATACGGCGCCGAGGCAATCTTGCCCACGGATCTAGAGTACGGGTCCCCGAGGCTCAGGGCGTATCAAGAGGAAGCGAATCAACAAGCTCGACGAGACTCCCTCGACTGCGTGGACGAGGCGCGCGACGTGGCGCTGTTGAACTCGGCAAGATATCAACAGACGCTCCGCCAGTACCAAGCGCGGAAGGTGCGACGCCGAGACTTCAGCAGGGGAGATCTGGTCCTCAGGCTGCGACAAGACACTCGAGGGCGCCACAAGTTCACCCCTCCGTGGGAAGGCCCCTACACCATCGCCGAGGTCCTGAAGCCGGGCACGTACAAGCTAGCCAACGAGAAGGGTGAAGTCTTCGCTAACGCCTGGAACATCCAGCAACTACGACGTTTCTACCCTTAAGCTCCTCGTGCATGCCCATGTATCAGCTCATGCGATTCCATAATAATAATAATAAAGATCGTGTACAGTTTGAACAATGAAATTATCGCTTGTCTCGCGGAGAGAAAGGCGTAACACCCCTCGAATGGATGAAGGAAGCTCTTTATTGCCATAAAACGCATGACCGGCGAACGGTCGTGTACAACAAACAAGATACAAAGCCGCTCCTTCGCGGCCGAAAGACGCGTGTGGCCATGCCCATTTCTCAACACTGGCGACCCTAGACCGACTAGGAACGTCGCTAGTTTTCTTCTAACACCAGCATGGCCACATGCGCCAGGGCAAACGGGAGTTCTCCACGGCTGGCGCGGCAAAGGTTCAAAGAACCTCGTCGACCTCCAGGTCGTCGCGCGCGTCCCGGTTGGTGAAACGACCTTCACCAACATGGCGAGGACCTGAGCGGCGCAATGCCGGCTGCGACGCCCACCTATCAAGACGTGGCGCGCACCCGGAAGCAAGACCACTCTGCCACCAACGCGCACCGCCACCGGACGCCGTGGACGGGTGACCATCGCACCTGCCTCGTTCAACCATCGCCTGAACGTCGTCCAGCTCGAGCTGGAAGACGAGGCACCGGTTACCGACGAGGACAACCGCTGTCCGAGCGTCGACCAGCCTGAGCTGGAAGATGAGGCAGCGGTTGCCAACGAGGCAGATGCGGCCGACACCTTTTCTCCTTCATTTGCCCTCCCCTTCGCTAGCATTCTTCTAACACCAAAGCTCCACCCACCCTCGAACTAAGTCAGGAGGGCGAGCTCCACCCCACCCCGCCATTCTTAACTCAAAACCCATGGTACTCTTGAAAAGCTCACAGCACTTGTGATCCCTACCACCATGGTCGAGCCTATTTATAGCACACACACCCTTGGCCCACTCCGCGGCATGCGCCTGACCCTCTGCGCGGAACTGCCCCACGTGCCTTACTCATGGGACTGCCCCAAGGGGGCCCCCTGGCGAGAGGACGGCGCGTGACAGCACGGCAGAGGCGGGCACCCCTCAGAAAGGAAACACGCTCGACGCGTGGCGGTTCGACGGGGACGTACACTACGGCCAAGGTCACGAGGCTACTATTTTCGTCAAAAAGGCGGGGCGGACGACATCAAAGACAGCAGCACGCCATCGCCCAGCGAGCGGCACGCGAGTCGAGGCCGCAGCCCTCGCAGCACGCCATCGCCCAGCGAGCGGCACGCGAGTCGAGGCCGCAGCCCTCGCAGCACGCCATCGCCCAGCGAGCGGCACGCCAGTTGAGGCCGCAGCCCTCGCAGCACGCCATCGCCCAGCGAGCAGCACGCAAGTCGAGGCCGCAGCCCTTGCAGCACGCTATCGCTCAGCAAAGTGGCACGCAAGCCGGGGCCGCAGCCCTCGCTGAATGCTCTGCGCGTTGACAGAGTGACAGGACGCCCGTGACGGGACGAGGCAGCGGAGCCATGCACCCGTCGCGTCACCAGCCCTGAGGCAGCGGAGCCAGGCACCCGTCGCGTCACCTGCGCAGGCACCCGTCGCGTCACCTGCGCCTCCCCGGCAAAAAAGGCTAAGCTACTCTTCCACCCTACGGTTTCCCCACCGTTCCATCATTTCGGTCACGACTTTTTCATGAATGAGGCAGGGAGATTTTTTCTTCGCCCCGCGCAAAGACAAAAAACTCCCTCGGGGGCTATCACAGGGCACACTACCCTGGGAAATATGCGCTCCACCTCTCGTTACTCGTTTGTTCTCGCAATTTTCTACAAATTTTCGTCGCTTTGTCATGACTCAGTTGTGTGTACGAAAAAGCGATAGAGGTTGGGCGTCGACGGCTAAGGCAAGGGGGCGGCGATGTCGTGGGATAGCTTACGCCTCCGGGATACGGCGTCCTCCTACGTCACCCTCGAACCTAAGCTACTCGCAAAGGGCGAGGCGCGGCCGCTTAAGGCCCAAGAGTGTTGGTGTTCAGGAAAAGCCTACGCCTCCGGGATACGGCGTCCCCCATCGACACCCTTGGGCTCGAGCAGTCCAAGCTTCCCCTGCGTGCAGGGAGATGATCTAACTTAGTCGAATCTTTTTCGAGGCACACAATCGAGACATAACAGCGAACATAACGTATTCAGCTATAATAGAACACGCCCAAGTTCTCGAACAACCACGAATTTAAGATAAAATGTTCCTAAACCTATTACAAATCTGCCTGACAGGCACTATTCACGGCAAAGGTCTTCAAGCTCCATCCCTGCCGACGGCACCCTCTGGAGAGGTGTCGCCGTCACCCTCGCTGGATCCAGGGAGGACCTCGTCTGCAAAGAGCGTGGCGAGCGTGGCGGCCGTCTCCGCCACGTTCGCGTCAGCCTGCTCAACAGTATCCACCGCAGCGTCGTCGTCGAGGCCCTCAGCGACGACGTAGCCCGTCGCCAGCGCGTCAAGATGGACAAGGTAGTGTGTGGGGGATATAGTACCCGGGTACCTCACGAGCAAGCCTGGCAGCCTACCAAAAGGGGGCGGCCCAGCCCACCGTTCTGGACCTGAATACGTGCGGGACAAGTCGGCGCACGGAGGAAGGATCTGGAAGGAGAAGTCCTAGTTGGAATAGGAATTATTGTAAAGAAGGAAAGGATTCTTAGAGATAGGATCGGATACAAACCGACTTGTAACCCTGCTCCCCGATATATAAGGCGGGCAGGGACCCCCTCAAAAACAACGAGACAGCAACGACACCTCAGCTGAACACATCGCAACTCACAATCTACGCAATACAACACCCCAAAACAGGACGTAGGGTATTACGTCGAGTCGACGGCCCGAACCTGTATAAACCCTTGTGTCTGTCCATCCTAACCATCCTGCTTCCGATCTTTGCGATCTTCCCTGCATTACAAATCACTTCCGTGGGCTACCCTGTGGAAGACTGCCGGAGATAATATCACCGACAGTGGCGCGCCAGGTAGGGGATATCGCCAAGATCAATCTGGTAAGCTCGATGGATCGCGTCAAGATCTTGGACAGCTGCAACCTCCCGGACGCCGACGAAGTCGAGATCCAGTTCGGGGACGTCATCACCGCCGCTTTGGATACCCAAGCGGCAGGAGCTGCGGTCGCCACGGAGGTCTCCTCTCTGGCGCCGACTTCGGCCATCACGGCCCAATCCGGTCCGATCGCATCTGATCGTGCCGGATCTACCCCGCTGAGTCCATCGCAGAACGCGAGGCCAGACCAGTCGGGAATAGATCTACAATCACTCGGTTCCGATCCGACTCCTGAGAGTCGCGTCGCCGAATCATCGCAGAGCGTAAACGCTCAACCAACACGCGTCCAGAGCCCTGAGGTCATTACTGTTCAGACCCCTGGCTTTTGCGCGCTTGCTCGGAAGCAGAAGAAGAAGGACATCGTCCAGTCGGATGATTACTTCTCTGGTAGCGACTCCTACGGGTTAGATCTACTGGGACCCTCAATCCTGGACGATCTGCCGGAAGGATACACAGTGTCCGATGCCTCTACAGAGCCGGAACTACTAGGATCACTCGGAGAATTGACTCCGAGTAGTTTGGAGCGTTATACGCCCACATCCGACTTCTCCAAGTCCGAGGAAGACTACCTCGCGCAAGAGGGAGTCGGATCATATTGCTACATGGTGGCACCAGCAACGCCAACCAATCCTGTCTCAGAAGATGAGGTCACTCCTGCTGAGGAGACGACTGAAGCCAGGAACCAGCGTCGAGGACGCAATGCCAGTCGGGCGACTCGCAGAGCCGCACGACCGCATGGTGCCACCGCGTCAGGATCTGGCACTGCTCGACTCCAAGAGCCTCACTCTGAAGATCATCGTCGCCAACGGGATCAACATGAACGGAGGAGCACCCGGAACCTGATGCGCGACGGCATGTTTGAGTTCAACGGATACGACGTCTACGAGACACCGGTCCAGAACCTCGTTACTATCAACGAGGAAATCAATCGGCTGCCACCTAACACTCCGGGCCTGGAAAAGGTAAGGGCTCTCGTGCAGGCCGCCTCCGTCCAGGTCCACCAGATGCAAGGCGGAACGACCACGGACGCTCCTGAACCCGGTCCATCTCGACACCGGGCCGGCGGCGGATCGGGTCGTGATGAAGACCTCCGCACCACGATCAACAGAGATCGAGATGCGAGGGACATCATCACCAACAGCACCGAAGAGCGCCACCGCGAGGAAATCCGACGGCGCGAAGAGTACGATCGGGATCATGGAAATCCCCGTCGTAACCCCAACAGGAGCGGCTACTCGACGGAGTCAGATTACTCTGACCTCTCCGGTAGCCCAAGGCGCGGCAAAAATGGCGGTCGCACTCCGCCACGACGACGAGTGCTTCCACCACCCAGGCGACCGACTCCGCCAAGAGATCGAACTCCACCGCGCAGCAGAACCTACCGACAGGACCGAACTCCACCCAGGACTCGGAACTATCGGAGGACCCGTTCCCCGCCCAGGGACCGGGATCGCAGGAGGGACAGCACACCCCCAAGAGCAGCTGACGGATCGGGTCCGAGCGATTCCCGCCCTAGAGGTCGGATCGGCGGATTCCAGTCGTTCACCGAGCGCTTGAGAAGCGTGACGTGGCCCAGAGGCTTTAAGCTGTCGGATATCGACAAGTACAACGGGAAATCTGACCCATCTCAATGGCTTCAGATCTACTACACCGCCGTACAAGCGGCCGGCGGCGACGAGGACGTGATGGCAAACTATCTTCCCATCATGCTCACCAAGGACTGCCGCAACTGGCTGGCAGGACTCCCGCAGGACGCCATCGACAACTGGGAGCAGCTTACCGAACTCTTCATCGGTAACTATCTCGGTACCTGGGAGAGGCCCGGGAGCAAGCGACTCCTCGGTCAGATCAGGCAGCGCAAGAACGAGACCCTGCACGACTTCGTGCGCAGGTTCTCAGAAAAGCGCAACTCCATCACGGACGTCACGGATCAGGAGGTGATGTCAGCTTTCCAGCGCGGCATCTCCGACGGGAGACTGATCCATAAGTGGACTCGGAAGCCACCCGCGACTGTCAATGACATGTTCCGGGTCGCTAGCACGTGGGCGGACGCTGAGATCGCGGAAAGAGAACAGCTCAGCGAGATCAGAAGTCGCTGGGAAGAAGAGAACAAGACGACTCGCAAACGCGACCGCCGCGAGGACGAAGACCGACACGACGACCATCGACGCAATGACAGCCAACCTCGCAAGAAGAAGAGCGAGGGAGACATGGTCGCCGCCCTGGACCGGTCCAGAGGCCGGGTAACTCCAGAGGACTTCCAGCGCATGCTCGATGAGCAATGCCCTTACCACAAACACAAGCACTCGGCGCGAGAGTGCTACGGGCTCAAGCGAGCCTTCACCGGGGGCAACAGAGGCCCTCCATACATAAAGAGGAACGATGGTTCCCCGCGAGACGACAGGCGAAACGACGAGCCCGGCGATGACTTTCAGGAAGCCGACCGAGTGGTCCGCATGATCTATGGCGGACCAGAGTTCGAGTCGAAGCGCCAGCAGAAGCTCACCCATCGCCAGGTCATGCACGCGAGGGAGCCACCGGTACCTGAGTACCTCAAGTGGTCGGAAGTTCCGATCACATTCACCCGGGAGGATCATCCAAACTTCATACCGAAGCCCGGGTCCCATGCCTTGGTGGTAGCCCCAACGATTCGCAACGTTCGGCTCACCAAGGTACTAGTCGACGGTGGCAGTGGCCTGAACATCCTCTTTGCTAACACATTGAAGGAGCTCGGCCTGACTACTCTTGACCTAAGTCCCCCCCAATCCGCATTCTACGGTTTGATACCGGGAGAGGGGGCAGAACCACTCGGGCACATCACACTGCCCGTTACCTTCGGAGACCGGAACAATTACCGGACCGAGCACATGCAGTTCACGGTGGCGAACTTTGAAACTGCATACCACGCCATCCTCGGGAGGCCGGCGCTCGCCAAGTTCATGGCGATTCCTCACTACGTCTACTTGCAGGTCAAGATGCCAGGACCTAAAGGCATAATTACCGTCTTGGGAGACGTCCGAGTCGCATACACATGCGAGCAGGAAACTCTCAACGCGGCAGCTGCCCTGGACATGTCCAAGCGCATGGAGCAAGTACTGGCTGCATCACAGGAGGTGGACAAAGACTCTCTAGAGATCCCCACCAAGAAGCCAGCAAGAGAAGCCATCGCGCCAAGCAAGGAGACGGAGCTGAAGAGGATCTCTTTGGACCTGGACGACCCAAAGAAGACGGCCACCATTGGGGCAGAGTTAGATTCCACGGCAGGCCCTGCCCTGCTCTGCTTTCTCGATAGCTATCCAAGCTATTACCAGACAGGCCTAGAGCCTAAGGATCAGAAAAAGACCTCGTTTATCACGCCGTTCGGTGCTTCTTTAGCCTTCGGTCTGAAAAACGCCGGCACAATCTACCAGAGGACAATTCAAGCGCGTATGGATCAATTGACCCTGGACACAGTAGAACGCCTGCATCGATAAATCCATGGAACATCGAACACTTACAGCGTTTCTACGCCTAATCCAGTTATGTATTTATCTTTTTTATTTTTAGATTTATTTTTTCCGAGTGATTTTGGAGGGTAGTCACCCCCAGTTACGACTCGGCATGTTCACAATGAGTTATCAATAAAGTTAATTTCATCTTTCATCTATTTCTACTACTCGCATTTCCTCTTTCACGTCACGCACATAAAGTATGAGTGGAATAAACCTTAAAACGAGAGGGAAAGTACTCGCCAAGTCAAAGCTCTAAACGTACGACAAAGACTCTGCGGCATGAGACTGAGACCAACGAGGCTAATCTACTCCGTAACAGGTCAACCACTCAGAAATTAAGGCTAGCGCAGAAAGAAAGGGAGTTGTAGACCAATAAAAACTTATATACAATAATGACAATTCAAACATTGTTCAAATAATACTGGTTCGACCAAATACTACAAATATTTTATTTACATTGCAGGGTCACCAGCACCAGACGGGGCCGCTTCATCCGAGTCATCAACAACATCCTTGGACAGGACATTGGCGATGGGCTCGACTTCATGGAGTAGTCTGCCCACGTCGTCTTCAGAGGTACCGGCAGCATACCCGCGGCCGAGTGGCTCCAGGTCTGACGCCGGGAACAGTGATTTGAGCACCGCCAGGACATGGCCACAGCTGGCCTGGCTGATGGAGCAGAGCTGCCGCCGGAAGTAGCGCGGGAGCGCCCGAACGCGGTCGAGGATAGAAGCTGAAGACGATGACGCCTCCGGCTCGATCTCCTCCGCCACCACTCGGATAGCGTCCTCCAGCGCTATCTTCTCGGTGCGCAGCGCCTCAGCTTCACCTTGCAGCCGGGCCACCTTGGCAGTGAGCTCTGCGAATTGGGACATAATCCGATATCGATAATCTACAGAAAGTTAGATCTGAATAATATTTTCACGTCTGACAGAAAAACAAACAAGGAAGAACATACCTCTGAGCTCGTGCACGGCCTGGGCCTCGTTGAGCTTAGCCTGCTCTACCTCCCCGCATAAATCGCGGGTGGTACGCTGGGCTTCCTCCAACTCAGCCTGGCGCTCTACCGCAGCAGCCTCGAGCTCAGCCACTCGGGCCACCAAAGAGTCGGCCTTAGCAACTGCTGAGGATAATTCTTGAATAACCGAGGCTTTGGCCTCGGCATCAGCAGCTAAGTTCTGCAAAAACAAGTCAGATGACAATATGAATCAATGTACCACTTGGTATTTGATATCAAAAAGATAAGCAGCTCGGGAAATACCTTGGCTATGTGGCCCATGCGACGATGGAGTGACATAAACTCCTCCAGAGGAGTCAGGGGAGCACCACCACTCATAACGCCGACCGCCGCAGAAGCAATCTCGACCGCCGCAGTCTGGGGCTCCTCCACTGCTGAAGTCGGTTCAACCGCAGGAGCATGCTGGGGGCTGCCTTGAGGAACTGGCGGCGGGGTCGGCGACGCCGGTGTAGGACTCGGCGGTGGCGGGGTTGGCTCCCGCTGCGACTCTGGTGGCGGACCCACAGGCTGATCGCTGAGAAGATCAGCCGAGTGGATCGGCACCTCTGGAGTTTGGATTAATGGGGTTTCGGTCTCAACCGCCGACTGAGGCGGAGGACCCGAGAAGGGGACCTCAGACGGCGTGCTACAGGATAAAGCATATATGGATCACTAATAGAAGAACATAAAGGAAATCAAGAGATGATAAGGATACTTACAGAGTAGAAATGCGCATTCTCAGGCGCTTTCCTCTCCGAGTAGGGGAAGGGAGGTCCCTCGGACTTGCAGCACTCAGAGGCATTACTGCAAGGGGAGACTGCTCCGAGCTTGTGATTGGCGGGTGGAGTGACGACTCGGCGACGCCAGCTTCATCTTTTTCCGAGTCAGACGACTCAGAGATAAGGAGTTGGCGGCGGCTTGGCGCATCCCTAAACACGATCCCAGTGGAGATCTTCCGCTTCTTCAGAGCAGGAGCAGCCTTCCCACCACTCGGAGATAGCACATCGGGAGAAGGAGAGGATGACAGAGTGATATCCGAGTCGCGCAGATCACTCTCACTTTCCCCGACTGCTTCTTCAGATCCAACGGCCCTGCGCCGAGCCGGTTGATCCACTCCCTTTGGCATCTCAGGCAAAGGAGGGAGGGATACAGAGGCAACTCGACCCTGCAAAAATTGGGTTCAGTTCTGAGATTACACCCAATGGGTGGAATTGAAATAAAAACAACAACAGATTGACTAAATACCTCAGGGCGTGGATTTCCCAAGTTGAACGCCGGAGGACAGTCAGTGGTCCTCAGGGAGGTTCCAGTCGCGAAGAATTTGCCAAGCCGAGCGGCGGCTTGGACTTTGTCGACGCGCTCGGGGGCTTCGCGCGTGTTGTCCCCCTCGGCGTAATACTCATACGCCGGGTGAGCCCGCTGCTTGAGTGGCTGGACCCGGCGCAGAACGAAGTTGGCTGCCACTCCGACGGCAGTCAACCCATTGTCTTTCAACTGGGAAATAAGACCTAGGAGTTCCCGAACCTGATCCATTTCACTCTCCTTGGGAAGAGCGGTCCAGGATTGGGAGGGAACAGGACGAGAATCAATTTCTGGAGAGATGGCAGGCGAGTGGTTTCCTACGTAAAACCACTCGGACTGCCACCCTTTATTGGAGGTAAGGAAAGGGATGTCAAAATACTCCCGAGTTCGACCCTCGCGGAGTTGGAGTCCGGCGCCCCCGACTACTTGTGGGCAGTCGGTTCGGGGATAAGGCTTAAGAAGAAAAAGATGAATAAAAAGATTGAAGTGAGGCTCTATCCCAAGATAGGCCTCACAGAGATTGATGAAAATGGCGATGTGAAGGATGGAGTTGGGATTCAGTGCACAGAGGCAGATCCCATAGTAATGCAGCAGCCCGCGGAGGAAAGAATGCGCGGGCACGCCAAAGCCACGGAGAAAGAAAGATTCGAACACCACCAAATCAGAGGAGTTTGGGGTGGGGAAAGACTCACCGGCGGCGGCGCGCCACTCGGCGGTTTGCTGGTCAGGGAGGACGCCGTCGACGACATGCTGCTCGAGGCGCCTGGTGGTGGTGATGGACTCCCTCCACTCGGCGGCGCGATCCACGGCGACCTCGGCGGTGGCCTTGGCTTTGGACGACCGGGCCCTTGCCGGCGACTTCTCCTTCCGCTTCGAGGCTTCCTTCCTCTTGGGCGCCATGGTAACGAGCGGGGCTGAAGAGCGAGGAAGAAAGCTGCGGGAGCAGATCTAGGGTTTGCTCTTGCGCAAAGAGAACTGGAGCGTCGGGGAAGGCAAATGGCAAGTAAAGGAAGAAGAATGCGGCGGGGATGGCTTATAAAGGAATAAACCGTTCCTCCCGCGCGCGGCGCGGCGCTTGTCTCGGGAACTCAACCGACGCAGGCACGTCCCGTCGCTTTGAATTCAAAGATGCGGTAGGGAGTCGCGATATCTCGCGATATTTCGCCTTCCGTAAAGCAACCGTTAGGGACGCAACGGACTTTGCGGAGTAATGGTCCTAAATGGGCTGAAATATAGCACGACCTTTCAGTTCTGTTACGATAATAAATTTGTGGGTTCCTGAGCTAGGGTTCAGGGGCAGAAACCACTCGGTCGTGAGGCTAAAATTAGTCGACGGCCAGACTTGATTTTGCAATTAATATTGCATCCTTACAATTGATTTTTACGTAAGGCATGCGATACTATCGCTAAATTGACTCAGAAATCTGGGTCAAATGCTGACAAGTATAAATCTTGTGAGAAGATGGCTTACCATATGGTCAAGCTGAGTCGTGGGACACGACTCGGAAGTCATGCCGAGTTCAAAGAACTTGAGGACAAAATCCTTATAAAGGGGAAATAAAAAAGCCTCTGAAGGAAAAGATTATCTAAAATCCATGTCCAGAGGCATGGGGGCTGAAAAAATCAGTCGGAATTCATGGCTTTCAGAGTCTTGACACGATCATGCTGAGTCGTAACAAGACTCGGGGGCTACACCCAATGGGTGCACCTGGAGGTGCACACCATTGATGGATTAAGTTTAAAAAGAGATTCATAATATTTTGCTTTTTGACCCTCGACCAGAATATTCTATTCTGCTCAAGGCTCGGGGGCTACACCCAATGGGTGCACCTGGAGGTGCACACCATTGAAGATCAAGATACAGATGTGTAAAAATTGAAGACCTTTGGCCAATTTCATACTAAAATTGCCCAAAGCCCAGGGGCTAAGTGTATTTCATACTAGAATTGTTTTCAGGAACGTTTGAGCATGCACTCGGATCTTCCTCGAAACCACTCGGATCTTCTTCGAAACCACTCGGATGAGATCTTAGACAACTTGGAGCACTTGAATCATGCAAGAAAAGATGGAACAATTACAGCCAACGATCGGCCAAGAAGTGCTCGGGGGCTACTGTGGGGGATATAGTACCCGGGTACCTCACGAGCAAGCCTGGCAGCCTACCAAAAGGGGGCGGCCCAGCCCACCGTTCTGGACCTGAATACGTGCGGGACAAGTCGGCGCACGGAGGAAGGATCTGGAAGGAGAAGTCCTAGTTGGAATAGGAATTATTGTAAAGAAGGAAAGGATTCTTAGAGATAGGATCGGATACAAACCGACTTGTAACCCTGCTCCCCGATATATAATGCGGGCAGGGACCCCCTCAAAAACAACGAGACAGCAACGACACCTCAGCTGAACACATCGCAACTCACAATCTACGCAATACAACACCCCAAAACAGGACGTAGGGTATTACGTCGAGTCGACGGCCCGAACCTGTATAAACCCTTGTGTCTGTCCATCCTAACCATCCTGCTTCCGATCTTTGCGATCTTTCCTGCATTACAAATCACTTCCGTGGGCTACCCTGTGGAAGACTGCCGGAGATAATATCACCGACATAGTGCGTCGACACCACGCCCAGAGCTTTGCGGAGGCCGAGGAGGAACGCGTTCTTCACTCGCCCTATGACGCGATCGCCCAGCGACCTCAGGCGGCTGGCCAGCGAACTGCCAGATTGGGCGCCATCCTCTTCAAACTCCAAGCACACCGCGGCGGCGGCCTCTCGAAGCTCCTCGAGCTCTTGCTGCGCAGACGCGTAAGCGACCTCCACCGCTTCCGCCCTGGCCTGCGAGTCCGCCACGGCCGCTTGCAAGCCTGGAAAAATCAAAAAGTCGAAGGAGCCTTCAGCAACAAGGCCAACACGGGTTCTGGAAGAACGGAAAGGTCATGCGGAGGCTCGAAGCTTACCGGCTGCCCGCTCCTTCTCAGCGGAACATTGCGCGCGGACCGCGCACGACTCCTCCCGCAGCATCGCCAACGAGGCCCCTTGTTCTTGGGCCGTCGACCGCAGAACCTTGAGAGCCACGTTGTGCTCAAGGACCTGGGCCTCAGCCGCAGCAGTTGCCTCGTGTTGCTGGCGGAGCGAGGCCTGCGCCGCGGCGAGGGAGGCATCCTTCTCCTGCAGGAGAGCGTTCAGGCGCTCCACCTCGAGGGCCCTCTCTGCGGCCGCAGCACGCAGAGCGTCGCGCTCCTTCTCTGCACGGCTCAGGGACTCGCCGTGCGCGCGGGCATCAGCCCACACCTCGTTCATTGCAGCACGAGCCTGATCCACCTCAGAGCTCAGCTCAGCATTCCTCTGCATCAGCTCGTGGACGTGGGCGTGTTGGTCGGCGATGTACGAGACCTTGGACGCCGCCAGGTCTCGTAGTTGCTGGCAAAAAGGGACAACGCGAAGTCAAGGCGCAAAGCGAAGAATCAGAGGGGCCAAGGGCGAAGAACACAGACTCACCACGTGCAGCTGAAGCCCCCTGGTCCGGTGAAGCTCGAGAGCGTCGGAGAGGGCGTTCTGGAGGTCGGTGCCGATCTGATGATGCTCCAGCCAGAGCTGGTTCTCGTTCTCCGCGATGGAGACGAGTTCAGCCGGGATCCCAGGGCGGTCCAGCCCAAGGGTGCCCCGGATACCACCGCTCGTGCTGGCGCCAGCGTCGGCGGGGACGCTTCGACCCTCGACCGCCTCCAGGCTCGAAGGCGCGGTTGGGCCCGTGGCCACGACGGAACTGACCGCCGCAGCGGGCTCTGCCGGCGCGGGAGTTTCCTCTGCGACGGCACCCCTGCTCTCGAGCAGAGGCGCCGCACTGGCCGGAGGGAGCGCATGCGCCTCGCATGGGGGCTCGAACCCCGGCGTCGTGTCTTCTTCGTCGGCGAGGACGTAGACCACCTCGCTCCTCGCGCGCCTTCCCTCCTCCTCCGCGCCTGGACCCGCAAGCTCTCCCGGACGACCCTGCCCGGCGACTCCTGCGGGGGCTGAGCCCCGCCCCTCCGCGGCCCCTTCGAGGCCAAGCTCCCGCCGCGCTCGCTCGACCCCCTGGCCATGGCCGCCTCGTAGCTGGCCACGAGCGAGACCTCAGCCTCAAGCGTCGTGCGCGAGGGCGTGGCCTCGATGTGGGGTGTCGAGTGAACCCTCGTCTTGAGGGCTTTGATGGGAGCGAGCGTGGGGGCGGCGGGGGTGGATGCCCCGCTAAAACAAGCAAACCAGAAATTAAAAGGTCAGCGCAGACATCAACCAAAGCGAGCCGACGAAGGGAGATGAGACACTTACCGGTTGACGCCCTTGAGCTTCCGCTTCTGGGAGCGGTGCGAGGGCGGCTGTACCGCAGGCGCGGGGGCTCGCTCGCCGGCGACCCCGGCCCTCGCCGGCGGGGCGGGCGCTGGGACAGAAGCACCCGACGCACCTGGCGTCGCGGCCACGAGCGGGGACGCGTCAGCGGCGCGCGCCCCCGTCGCTGACTCGAAGAAGACTTCGTCGTCTGACGAGTCATCCTCCTCTGGCTCGGGCGTGCTGTCGGGGGTCGGCAGCGGGGAAAGTCCCTCCCTCTCCCGCCTCCGGTTCTCCTTCTGGTACTCGTCCCTCCACCGCTGCTTCCGGAGGCGCGTCTCTTTCTCCGCGTCCTTACGCGCTTTCTGCCGCTCGGCGTTCAGGCGGTAGGCCTCGCGGACGTCAGGGAGAGGGGGAGCCGATCGGTGCCCTTTGTGGGTCAGCCCCTGAAAATACGAAGCTAATCGCTTAATAAACTCGATACGAGCGCGAAACGGTTCGAAAGGAGAAGGGGAAAAGACTCACGAAGGTGAGGTAACCCTCGTCAGGGCGCATCTTGATGGCCCAGAGGACGTCGTCCTCAACCGCCATCTTGGTGCTGTCCACGGCGCGCCGCGCCCGCTGGGCCGCCTCCGCGGCTGAGAGCGGCTCCTGAGCCATCCTCGAACCCTCGAAAGGGGCTTTCGGCGTCAGCTCGTAGATAAGCAAACTCCTCTGCATGAGAGGGACCACCCGCCGCTGGTGGAAGTTGGCAATGACGGCGGCGGCGTTCAGCCCCTTCTTCGCCAGGGATCGAAGCGCCGTGGTGAATATCGTTAGCTTGTCTTGACGGGTTTTGGGAGATACCCCCCAGCTCCATGCGGGCGGCCTCTCCGCCACAATCTTGTCAGTATAAGGGGGGAGGAGATTACCGTCGTTACGCAGGTAGAACCACCCCTTGTCCCAGTCCGCGTTGTTGGACGTCATGGTGGTGGGGATATAGAGATCCTTTCTCCCTTCCCGCAGCTCGAACATGACGCTGCCGGTGCGGACAGGTCTCCGCACCCCGGAGGTCCCAGTGGCGGCGGTGTGGAGCTCGGCCCGGAATAAGTGAATCCACAAGTCCCAGTGCACTGGAACCCCCAGATATCCCTCGCATACCGCGACGAACACCGCCGCCTGGGAGATGGCGTTCGGGGCGAAGTTGTGGAGCTCCACCCCGTAGTACGTGCACAGAGCGCGGATGAAATCCCCGGGAGGAGATCCGAACCCGCGCTCGTGCAGGCGAGCCAGGCTCACGATGTAGCCCTAGGGTGGAGCCGGCACCCTGTGCGAAGATGGCGGCGCCATCCACTCCGGCTGGCCGGCGGAAGAGATCTTAGGGAGCAGGCCTCTCGCAACGAGCGACTCCAAGTAATTCTTGTCGGCGGTGGACGAGCTCCATGGGGCAGCTTCCCTCAGGGCCACCATGGCTAAGGATGGGGAGTGAAGATGGATTGGATCTAAGCTCTCGAGGGCGGGCGAGTACGAAGAGACGGAGGACACAAAGGTTTGGGCTAAGGTAAGGGAAACTGACCCCTCCTCCCCCCGTATTTATCGATAAAATTTTACCGGGCCGCGGGTAAAGCTCGGCTGCGGGCACGCGTTAACTCTGCACTTAACCCTGTCGCCGGCAAGTGGACCCCGCAAGCGTGGTGGGCCAACATAAAGGCACAATTATGACTGTGGCCGCCCGAAGCGTCGCAAAGTCTTGTAGCACGTCTAATCTAACCGCCCCGCCAGCGCCGCGCTCGCCTGAAAAGGCGCGCCACTGCGCCCTGGCCGCGCCACGTTGGCCATGACTGCCCGACTGGACGCCTCGGTCCCCGCCCCGTCCAAACCGCCAGCGAATATTCCCTTGCTCCGCACCAGCACAGGTAAGGCATATACCGCTCGAGCCTTACTGATCAGGGGGTCGAAGCCTGGCTCCCGTCGAGAGTTCCGACAGGCTCTCCAGATCAAATAGAGTCAGGGGCGAACGGGGCATGCACGAACACGCTCAACCTCGAACAAAGGCCTCGAGGCCTCGAGGATGCCCTGATCCGCGTTCAAGGCTGAACAAAGGAGGCCAGTTGAAGGATCCCAACGAGGGAGCGCATCGAGCCCTCGATCCTAACGAATGGGATCGAGCCTTGCCTGGCGTACCTTTGTAAGCTTGTTCTGTATGAGACGTGTCTCCGGACCACGAGCCGACCCTAAACGAGCAGGGCACGGACGTCCACTTGAACCACCCGCTAACAGCTCACCGACACATCCATGACTCGCGGCCCGCTCATGGGTAGCATGGAACCGTGTCCCCCCTCCTCCCGTGACGGGGTGACGAGGGTCGAAACTCATAGTCAAAAGCCTCTCGAAATTGGCCGAATCAGGGTTCGGTCCATGAGGGACAACCCACGCTAGCTCGAGACAAGACAGCCTGGAGTCTAAGGGCAAGAACAAGACCTTGGACGATGCAATTCATTCCTCCAAGGCCTCGGGGGCTACACCCGCGGGTGCGCTAGCGCGCCCCCACGGAAAGTTCTGCGAAGGGACCTCGAAGCACCAAAACTTCAGAAAGAACACTAACCCATGCAGGTCTGACACTCATCACTGCATGGCCTCGGGGGCTACTGTCGGTGGCAATCCTGGGAGAGGCCCTAAGACGACAATAAGTCACCAACTAAACCGCTGGAACCAATTAACCCAGCGAAAAATAAGCGCAGAGGTCTTGATCCGCTGTCAAGCTCGAGGGTGCCCAGTACCCCTCGAGCGAAGCGGAACTCCGCCTCGCTCGAGGCCCCTCGCTCGAAGCCCGGAGGCCGCTCTCGATGCCTATCTCCGCCTCGCTCGAGACCCCTCGCTCGTGGGGCCCGCTGACAGTTCACCTGCCCCATGGGCAAGGGCATTAAATGGCTCTGCGCGGCCTTGGGCGAGGAAGTCAAGCGACGGATCATTAGCCCATCCCCGGTCATCTCCGCCAACCCCTGAAACCGTGCGGTCATTTCCGACACCATGTGGTCACCCCTGACGCCGTGCGGTCATCCTCTACACTGTGCGGCGTGATAGACCTGTGTGGCGTCACGAGCCTGAGCAATGTGACAGCCCTGTACTGTCACGCTCCCCTGTTCTACCAACTCTGGTACGGGGACCCCTCGAACGGACATGAGGAGCCCTCGAACGGGTCCACGGCCCGATGTACTCGATGATGACGACCCGCGCCAGCCTATGAAATCAGGAGCACAGGAAGCGTGCGTCATGAACAGGGGACGCCACGCCATGCGCCAGAGCACCATACGCCGGGAAGTCGCATAGTCCGACAACACGAGCCAAGACAAGAGTCACAGCTGCGGTCACGCCTCGTCGTACGCCGTCACTGTACCAAGTACTGTACTTTTACTGTTTGTAACTGCCCCTCTTTAAACTATAAAAGGAGGAGGCAGCCCCAAAGAACAGGGGCGATCAGAGACACTCATTCACACATTCACCATTTAGTTCACCAAAGAACACAACCCTCACTCGTTCTAAGGGACCTAGGGACTCATCCTCCTCTCCCGCCAAGCTTGTAGCCCCCTACTACGAGCACCCCCCGGTGCGAGGCAATACAAGTGCGCAAGCACACCCTGCTGGACGTAAGATCGGAAGATCGGAACCAGGATAAACCTCGTGTCACCGTATTGCCCTTGCATCGACCATCGAGAGACGGGACACAGCGCATTTTTCTGCAGGTGTTTGGGCCCCCGCGCGGTTCCGGCACCGACACCATGCATTCAAATTTATGAATTTGCAATGGCTAGGTTCATTTGAAACGAAATGTCCACCACTTAAGAATCTGTTTCCCTGATACCCATTACCATACTGGGGACTTTATGTGTGAGCTCTATTGCGATGCAATTTTCTTTTCTCAAATGGAGAAATCTCATGTTAATATATAGGGTGTTAAGTACAGTAAATGCCTCAATTACTGTGCTTGATCAGCAGTTTCATTCAAGTGACCATAAATTTTTGGGAAAAGTTCACTTTTCAACCCTTAACTATGACGTTTGTCCAAATTTCAACCTCGAACTACAAAGCCAGATAGAATGCACCATCGATCTGTCAAAACCGGATGAAATACCCCCTTCCCTTCAAACCACCCTGGTTTCAAGATGACATGGCAGTGGTTTTCGCTGAAGTGGCTGCCACTATGCATGGACCCGTATGTCATCCTCAACAGTCAACACACAGAGATCCGCACTGCAAGAGCCCTCCGCCGTGGGAGCTCCTTGCTGCGCGCTGGACCGCCATTACAGCACCTCCTCGTCGCCACCTGCTACCTGCCAGAGCTCCTCCCAGCCTCCCTTGCCGGCATTGCCGCGAATTGAGCCGCCCGCCGGAGCTCTGCGCTACACCGTGTGGCTCGGGAGTGGAGAGGCAGGCATAGCGCGCGGCTAGAGGCGAGCTCGGGCCGATGCGCGCCCGACGCCCGGTGGACGTGCGGCTTAGCTGGCTGCAGCCGTGTACTAACACGGATGTTGTGAGTCGGGGCTCTCGTGAGCCCCGAATTCTGCCGCCGCCGCTGCCAGGTGGGCCCCAAGCCCCCGCCGCCGGCGCCGTCCCCGGCGGCCTCGGCCGCCTCGGCCGCCGCCCGTCGCCCACACGTACGCTAATCCACGGTTTCTTCTCTCCCGCCGCCGGCGCCGGCCCAACCGCCGGCCTCCACCGGCCCCTCCGCCCCGCCGCCCGCCACCTCCGCCGGGCCAGCTGCCACCCCAACCCCTTCTAGACCTCCAAGGCCGGCCACCACCCCCAAACTCGGAATCCTAACGCCGCCGGCGGCGGCGGCGGCGGGGGAATTCGGGGCTCACATGAGCCCCGGCTCCCCACAACATTTGGGAGCCGTGTACGACGCGGGCGGAGCTCCACCGGTGACAGCGCAGAGACCGGCACTGCACGACTTCGTGCTGCTCGACCAAGAAGGCGTACAGTGGCAGGGTCAGGACCAGTAGCGTGTACAGCGAGACAACTAGTTCGTCCTGGTGGCCTTCGGGTGATAACTTGCTCGGATTGGAAAGGGAGCAAACAAAGAGAGAGCAGCAGGGAAGGGATGCAGCGCTGGATGCTGCTTCGCTTGCTTGTGTGCTCGCTGCTCGGTAGGGAGAGGAAAGTCCAAAGGAGAGAGGGGGCTGCAGTGCAGCTACGGTGGAAACAGAACCCAGACTGGTGGTGGGAGAGGAGAGCCGGAGCCGGAACCGCCGCTGCAGTCGAGCGGCGAGGCCGGTCTGCGGCGGCCTCGCTTTCCCCGTTCCCCGTCGCCACGGACGGCGGCCGGCGGCACAAGCGCTCCCCCTCCCGCCGTGCCAGCACCGGGTCCGGCTTGCATCACAGCGGCGTCCACCCAGCCAGATGCGCCCCGCGAAGCGAGCAGATCATGTCGACGATGCGGATTTGGTAAGCACGCCGGGAAGTCCGCCCCCTATTGCGCGCGCTGACGTGCTGCTGACGTCAGCTGCTGATGTCAGCACCATGTCAGCCTTCTTCCTCCTCCCACCGCCGCCCCCCGGCCGGCGGCGTGGACGCCGCCGTGTCGCTCCGCCCCCCTCCCACCGTCGCGCAGCCTCCCCCCACTGTCCCCACCGCCGTCGGCCCACGCCGCGAGGCCGCCGGCGACCTCCGGTCGTCTCCGGCGCCGCGCTCCACCCCCGCCGCCAGCACCGCCCACCGGCCATCCTCTGCCCCCGGCCGGTGGCGTCATCGCCGTCCGGCCCTTGCCGCCCACCAACACCCCGCCGCCGTCGGGCCGGCCGCCGCCGGTCATCCCTCTAAACCCGGCGGCGGCCACGGCCCTCGGTAACCCAAAACCCTAAATCCGCCCCCTCCAGCGCCGCCCCCGCCCACCAACCGCCGTAGCTCTTTCTACCATTTATTCGTTCCTTGCATGGATGGTCGCCCCGGTTGTCGTGAACCTCCTGATATCAGAGTATGGTAGCATTGGCATATTCCTGCTCTTTGGCATCATAACATTCAGAGCCATTTGTAGGGCCGGGCGCAAGCTCAAGAAACAAACTGAGTTTCATCTCAAATTGAATTAAAATGGTTACACATTGCTCAACTACAAACGGCTTGATCAACAACACGTCACGGTTCATCTAAACTTAAATAAGAATATCATACATGGTGCAGGTGATTACGGCTAACTTCTGGGCTTATGGCATTGGAGACACGGCTCCACAACGGTCAACTTAACACCGGCGGGAACCTTCTCCTCGATGAATTTTCTGATAGCCGCAAGCGCTCTACGCTTTACCCTCACACTGTTGCCGACGGGGATGCACTGTTTAAATTCATTGCCAACGTCAGAACACCTCGCAGTAGAACCATAATGGGTGTCCAATGTAAGACACTCGAGTGACACTGCGTTCTTGACGATGTAGCAGGTGAGCTCAATCAAGCTCTTCGCGGAGCTGAACCCTGTGATCTTCACATTCTTGAGGTAGCGATGCTGGTCTTCAGCCATCTGCCTCAAATCCAAGGAATGTCGTCCAGAAACCAGTTCATCCTTCATAGGTTTCGTTGGTACCTACAAAGATGAAAAAGAAATGTAAGTAATTGGCCCCACAGAGCAATCAGACATCTTTGCAGGATACAACAAACAGCATCTTACATCCAAGCTTAAAGTCTCTAAGGAAGGAGACGCGTCAAGGAAAGAAACCAAGGAAAAATAGACATAGGACCAGGGAAAGGATCCTCCTGGTGTCAAACAAATGATCAGGTGCTTGAGGCAGGGGAATTTGGTAGGCAGCATTGGTGTTTTGACCACCTGCATAAACAAATATGTCACATCTCAGATTGAAATTATTCACAAGCTATGACTACTGCAATATGAGCATAATGCTAATCATCTACAACACAAAGTTTTAGGGTACCTCATCATCAGAACACAAGTCAAGAGTCTCAAGATTTGGCACAATGGATGGCAGCTCAGTACGAGCATAACAAACAACATTTGAATCATACATGCTTAGGTTCCTCATTTGTAAAGCTTCTCCAAGTGATAGTTCTGCAGGCTTTCCCGAAAATTCTAAACTCACGAGATTTGGAGCTTTGCACTCTATCAATTTCAGCCTCACGCACATGAAAATCGTCAGGTGGATGAAGCGCTGAAGCGCACATGGTATCCTCAGGCAGATTATTCCATTGCACTTAGAGAGATCCAACTTCTCTAAAGCAAGAGAGTTCGAAAGAAGGCACTCTAATTCATCCCCTGTGATTCGCACTAATGAAAGATGCAGACTTGTTAGGCATCGTAAGGGGCCAAGTTCAGCTGTGGGCCGGAAGGTACAAAGGCCAAGTTCAAGAAACCGAATTGAGTTCCTAACCCCATCCGATAAAAGCGAGCAGGGAAACTCGGACTCTTTCCGGGATAGCCAAAGGTTGAGTTCTTCAATCCCTGGTTTAATAGCAACCCGAAGCCATCTATTAAGTTTGCGAGAGGGGGTATAGCATGATTGAAGCTTCAATACCTTCACACCAATGCCTAAGTGGTTTCTCATAATACAGTCAATTGCGTTGCTTAAATCACGTCCATATATAGGTGCTTCAGGGCTAAACACATACTCATTGAAGGTGAGGTTGGGATAACACCTCCAGGAATGTAGAAAAGCACGAGACAGGCAAGCCACACGAGCAGCATCACGCAGTGGCATCAGAGAATGGATATGATGCCAGATATCCTGCATAGGCAAGCATGGGAATAGAAAGAAGGTCAATATTAATTGGGATTGTGAAGCCAAATGGTTACTTAAACCAGAGAAAGAAAAACAACAGAACCACATGGAGTAGCACTCTACCACGTGCCACTCCACATGATTCACACAAGGCTTGCTGCATTGCTTGGTAGATTGTGAAATCGAATGTAACCTTGGTAGGTAAATTGACCATCGCTTACAAAAGTTTTCCCTAACAGTTTTGAGAAATAAGAAAACACGGTACTGAAGATGTTATTAGAGTACCAAGTAGACAACGATATCGGTTGCTGCGCAATTGCATCAACCAAAATGCACAGCATGATGTTTTATCGTGCAATAGCCAATATCATGTTATAAATAGGTTAAAGCAGCAAAGAAACCTAGAAAGAAAAAGTAACTTCTGCACAGAATACTAATAGCAAACCTGAGTGCCTAAACGAGCAGAATCAAGCCTATAGCGATTGGAGATCTGTTCTCTGTTTACAGATAATATAGCATATTCCGAAAATTTTTGAGAGGCGTTGTGATTATATGATTATAGTATGTATAAGTCCAACATAAACCACCCATCATCAAAAGTTGATGCCACATACCTCTGGAAGGTGTGGGATTGAGAATATCATTGTTTCGCCAGCTTGAGAATCACCACCACCATTTTGTTTCAAAATAGAAGAATCGCCATCTTGTTGACAGGGTGAACCCTTTCGTTTCTTCGCTGAAGCAATCGATCCATCTGCAACCCAACAAGCGTTGTTATGGATTCTCATCAAAAGAAAAGAAGAAGAAAACAAGCATGGCTGTGATGTTCCATGCCTTTCCATGCCTACACAAATAAAACTCAAAAGGAACTGAAGAAACAGCGGGGAATCAACCATGACGGAACAGAGGGCGGGAGAGGAGAGGTAGGCTTACTCGGGGCAAGGATTTGCCCATCACGCTCGCGCTGCGACATGAACCGCTGCAGGTCCAGCAGCCCCCAGACGACGCGACGTCTCCTCCTTCCTTTGTCTATCTATCTATCTTTCATATATGCAATATCTGCCTCTCTGTTTTCGTTTTGGTTTCAAAAAAAGAGAGGAATCGCGCCGTCGGAGACGAGCAGAACTCTTCTGGGTGGAAGAGGAAGGAACGGGGAAAGGAAGGAACAAAGGAAGGAACGGGGAAAGGAAGGAACAAAGGAATTCGAGTGTAATGGGCCGGCCCAATAGAAGTTTGCTCGGAAATTTTTTGGGCTGTCCGATAAGGAAGGATGTACTCGGCCGGTATGTTATGTTTGGGCTTCCGAGGCCTGCTCGCCGCCGCTGGCCGGCAAAGGGTGCCGCAAGGGCAAGGAGCAGCCGCCGACGGGAGAGGAAGTCGCGTGGGGCCGACGCCCGGCCCGACGCCGCCCGGCTGCGGCGGCAGCTCGTCCTCACCTCTTCCCCAAATCGTTCCCCTCGTCGACCCCTCCCCCGCTTCAAGGTACGGCGAAGCTCCCCTCCTCTAGATCGATGGTCAGGACCCATGCGGTGAACTAGTCTGGTTGGATCAGCGTTTGGTTTCTCTTCGTAGGTGGCTGGGAGGCGGAACTTTTGTGTGTGGATCTGCTAGGTTTCGTTGGTTAACTTGCAATGCTCGTGCTGCGGTTTGTGGACGTTCTAGAAATGAAATGAGCTGCCCATTCGCATGGACGCTGCTTTCAAGTAAATTTACCTGTTTAGGTGCGTTGACTTTTTTTTTAGACAAAGTTTAGGTGTCTTGACTTGATGCACCGCACCATTGTTGTACAAACCCCAACGTTGCTAGCGTGCATTGCATTACTGTTTAGCTGCCCTGTTACAAGTAGTAGAGTAGATATGCCGGCCGTCTGTGTCATCTGAAAGTGCTGCACATGTTTGCAGGTTTGTCAAGTGTTAACTACTAGTCTACTTGTAGCATCTTTTGAGGCCATAAATCTCAGTTTTTGAAGAATTGCTCTATTGATCACAACTCACATTACAGTGACACAATAGTTGGAGAAGTTAGCAGTACATGTACAAACCAATGTATTAATGCCGTTGTCACTTTCTCCGCCCCCTTCCTTCCTGTGTAGGATTGCCACGGGGTGGAATGGAAAGGAGAGGAGATCTGCTGGGGCTGGCTCTAGTTTTGTTGAGCGATTCATTCTTTTCTTGGTAGGCGCTGTTTTCCAGAAATCGGAATATGTTTCAGGTCAGTGCGCCAGCGGATTGGATTCATGTGACTGCTGAGATGTCGAACACTGATATGGGAGACTTATTCCTTTATGAGGCTTTCTAATACTATAATCCTCTTCTTCTTGTGGTATGTTTATTTCATCACTGTGCTTGTGTCATGCTTAACAGCTGCTACTAGTAGGAAAAAAAAAACAAATTAAGGCCCTCATTTTGTCTATGTATAGTGATTCTTCTATTTATAACAGGACTTGATGATTTGGTTATGGGGAGTAAATTTATGGGTCTTTGCGCAATCATTGGTCAACTATCAGACGCTTGACTTGGTGTTTCCCATTTTTAAACTTGATTCTGGATTTCCTATGGAAATTTATCTACAGTACTGACTTGGCTAGGCATATGGAGTGAGGGCAAAAGAGTAATGATTCCATACTATATTTGACGCCTTTTATTCTTTGATAATGTGTGGAATACAGTTGGTAACAATAAAGTTCCTGAATGTTTCAACTTAAAACTTTTTTTATCCTTATAATATTTGTGCTTGTGCTGAGAGTGAGTGCTAAGCTAACAAATTTCTATAGCATCATGAAAAAAGCTTGTTTATCTTACTTCCTTATGCTATATATGGTTTCTATTGTTGTTTCTCAATGAACATGATTCACTAGGGTGGTTCTGTTTGAGTATGTCTGTTAGATGAGCAGTCTTTTTTTCAACCTGGTTCTCTTATACCAAGATTTCTTGTGCTAGTTGCATTTGTTGTTTCTACGTTTATCAGTGTTCTTTTATTCTTCTGTAACCTTGCGTACTACTAGTCATATTCTTCTACTACAGTAACCCATATGTTTTATTTTTCCAATGACAGAGTGCTACTTGGCTGACTCTAATTGTTCCCACAAGCATGAGAGCTTACCTATATCTGTACTCACATGGAGAAGTGTCTCTTGCAGCCTCTCAACCGGTGTAATACCTAGTCCATTTATTACTAATTTATTCAATTCTTTATGATTTAGTGTTTGCTTGAGGTTACGATACCTTTTGCGTTATTGCTATCTTTGCTTCTGTTTGTGGTAGTGCTTCTGCCTAGAATATCTGAACATTAGTTCCAAATATTTACTTTTACTGTAGATCTTAGTGGCAGTTTCCATTGTACTAGTTCTTCTAGCACCGCACATATTATTCTAAGTGAAAAGGCACATCTCAGTGAAGTAATATTTGTGTGCACAGTGAAGTACATACTTATGGCTCCATATTTATATATTTATTTGAAATAAAGCAAGAATATATTGATCTATATTCCTCACTCATGCATCCATTTCATATATGAAACAATATCGTTCTGCCTCTTTGTAGGTTATTTTGTATGCTATCCTTACAAGTAAGTTGCATTTTATCAGTAATGGTTACAATAGGATTTACCTTTTCCTATGCTATAAACAGTATGATATGGTCTGTTGTGGAGGGCAACAGGATCAAAGCACATTTCTAATGTTTTTGTGCCCCCATGTGCAGGCAATTACATTCACTGACTTCTTTTTTGGCCGATATTTTTACATCCATGTCAAAGATATGTGCTAGTCTATCAGGAATAGGTTCCAGGCATCTTTTTTTTTTAAATCGACTTAATTCCTGAGATAGCTGGATAGTGCAGACTGTCGTTAACACAGGATTCTCTGTTTCTCATCTTAGTGTAGCCTAATAAATTTATGGAAGACAAACATTTGTACTGTTTTTTAATCTTAGGGAGTAGAAAGCTGAGATCTGGAGTTATAAGTATTTAATCTTTATTGTTTCTGCCATTTGATCGTGCATCTACTTTGGTCGTTAATTTATTTTGCAGGTAAGCTACATGTTCATGTTTATACCCATTCGTGGAATAACTTGCCATATTTTGATCCCAAAGCCAGCCCTCAAGTACTAGTTCCAGTCATTTTCCTTTCGGCTCTTAAGTATCATGTATTTCCTGAGCAGTGGGTTAGTTTTTACCACCTGTTCTGGCTTGTCTCTAGTGTTATAAATTCACTGTATTCTTTCTACTGGGATATAAAGCTAGATTGGGATTTGAGGTGTGGCACCTTTACATGATCTGTTTGCTATTCGTTCAACATGTGATACACATCCAACAACTGCTAATGAGCTCTACTGTCCCTGCAGTATCCTAACCAGGATTTTCATGTTCAAAAACCCAAGCATATGGACTAATCTTCTTTATGGACAGAACTGGGTATGTACATGTGTTGAACACATACGTGCTTTCCCTTAACTCCCTGGACACTTGGTCATTGGTCCTTCTATACATGTTCTACAGGTGTTCTACTCGGTGTTAGGCAGCAATTTGGTTCTGCGATGTACATGGACATACAAGCTCTCGGCGCATCTTTGGCGCAACTACCTGACAGTGTTCACCATAGTAGCACTGGAAATACTGAAACGGTGGCAATGGGCGTTCTTCCGAGTTGACAATAAGTGGAACAAGATGGCAGGCAAGAGATGTCAACATGCAGCAGCATCGATGTGCCATTTACCTGGACAATGGCACAAATTCTGTACATATTGTAGGGTAGCTTTTGTTTGTGGCCAATAATTTAAACAAGTTGAATTTTAAAAGATTTATGTACAAGTTGACATTGGTATACTTGGCCCTACTGTACAATGGTGTATTGTCATCAGAAACGTGGTGACTGGGCATGGTCAGGATTACTGATACCTTTCAAACTTTGCTCTATTGCAGCAGCCATTGGCAGCTTGAGCAGGCACAAAACATGCAGACTAATTGGTGTAGAAGTTAGGAAACATCGACAGCAAGAAATATTGTGACATAAATGGCACACATGCTGAAACCAAGAAAAAATTAATCTCATCACAGAAGAAGACAGAGCCAAGCTGCCAAGCACATAGTAAAAAGACAAACAGAACTTATAGGCAGCAGAGGTTATATACTAGCAGAAATTCACTCAAGGTCCCATGTATTTTCTGTAATCGTATCGAATCGCCGCACTAGTACATGCAGCATTAGTACTCTGCTAACAAGGCTACTCACTGTAACTCCTAGTACGCTAGATTGGGCGCCCATTGAACTACTACTCCTCAGTCCGAACACATCTGAAATGTCTAGTCCCTCGAGCTGACGGTCGTACCGGTGTCGGAGTCAGTGTCGGAGATCTCGGTGGAGATCGTGTCGGAGGCTGAGTCCACCGCGACGGACAGGGTGCGCGACGTGAAGGCGGCGAGCTGCTGGCGGATCTTCTCCGCCCTGCTCTTCATCACGAGCCTGGGGACCAGCAGGGGGCGGCGCTTGGCGGAGGCACCATGAGCGGTGAGGCTGAGGCAGATCCTGACGGCGTGCTCCGCGAACTCGCCGCCCACCCTGCCGATCTTCCCCATCATGTACCCGGCGAAGTCCTCGGCGATGGCGAGCGCCTCCCGGCGGGTCGGGTTGTCGAGGAGGACGCGGAGGAGGCCGACGGCGAGGGTCTCACAGCACCCGGCGACGGTGGTGGCGGCGCGGATGCGGCCGAGGTTGCGCGCCCTCCAGCTACATGCCGTGGCCTGGAACTCCACCACGGCGAGGAGGCCGAAGGAGTGGGAGGCGCGGACGGCGTCAACGTAGATGCAGCGGTCGGCGGCGGGGGCGTCGGTGGCCTCCTGGAGCGCCTGGCGAAGTGTGGTGAGGTGGAGGTCGTCGTCCTCGGCGTCGGAGTCGGGGTCCTCGGGGACGGGGACGGGGACGGGGTCGGGCAAGGCGGTGATTGTGACCTGGCGGGAGCGCAAGTCGCGGATGCGGCGGAGCATCTCCTCGGCGCGGGGCCGCAGGAGCAGGGGGCGGCGGGTGGTGGCGTCGTCCGCGCACTTGATGATGTACTTGCAGACGTCGGTGGCGTCCCGGGCGAAGGTGCCGCCGGCCGCGCTCGCCGAGGCCATGATGTACCGGGCGTAGCGGGAGAGCAGGTTGAGGGCCGGCGCCGGCGCCGGGTCGGTGACGAGGCGCGGGAGGAGGTCGGTGGCGAGGGCGCGGAGGAGGCCGTCCAGGGAGACGAGGCTGGCGAGGCGCGCGGCGTTGGGGAGAGTCCAGCGGCCGCTGGAGCGCTCGAACTCGAGGAAGGCGAGGAGAGCGGCGGCCTGGGTGAGGTGGACGCCGTCGACGATGACGGTGCGGCGGTTGCCGCGCCCCTTCATCGCGAGGTTGAGCGCGGCGCGGAGGGAGCTGAGGTGGCGCGCCGCCGCCGCCATGGGGTCGGTCGCTAGCTCGCTCTCGGCGGCGCTCTCTCTCTCCGGTGAGGTGATCGGGTGGCGCGGTGGGGTGGGGAATTGGGGGAGGAACGGGTGGGTGTGGGTGGGTTTTGAATTTTGAGGAGATGGGAGGCGGGGTGTTTTGTAGCGGGGTGTGCGTGTGTGTGATCGGGCGGGCGGGCGGGAGGGGAAAAGCTGGAGCCGGCTCCTCCTCCGTGCAGCGCACGCTACCCGGCGGGGGAGGGGGAAAAGCTGGAGCCACCGACCGAAGCAGCCGCAGCCGGTTCTCCCATCCTCCCTCCGTGCAACGCACGGACCCCCAGTCTCCCATACGAAGCGCTGTGGCTGTGGGTGGGCCCCGGCGCGCGGTTCCTCTCTGCCTCGATCCATCGGGAGGACACGTCAGCGTCAGCGGCGCGCGAGAGCTGGTGCGCCCGGCCGGCGGACTCGGCTGCGCGCCCACACAACGTAGTACACTAGTACAGTACACCCCCTCCGCAGTCGTGTCGTGTGATCGTGTCACGTCACGTCGCCAACATGGAGCGATGCACGGTGCATTGCATGCGCGCCGGATGGATGGGGCGCACGGGCTCGATCTCGGACACCACCAACAGAACAAGCTGATCTCGGACACGCCTCCTCCCTTTCCGGCGCGGGCGGGTACGTCTGATCTCTTCTCTCCAACCCGCCATGGCAAATTTGGCCAAGCATAGGCCGTAAGAAAACGAAGCGACGGTAGCAAATCTCCCATCTTAACCATCTTGGTACCTGACACGTGTAATTTTGCTTTATAATTTACCGTCGGATCCGCACCCTGCGTGTTTCCACGGTCGCACGGCCCGTTGAAAGTTGAAACGGCCCAAGCCACCGCTTAGCCTATGCTACATCGGCGATGCTCTCCCTCTCTCTGAATCCATGGTACAGGGAGGACAGGTTCTGTCTATCGTACATCCAGATAGAGAATGTGCTTGGCCTAGTTCGTGTGATGGCATCCATCTATCTATGACAACAAGACCACAGAGCAATGAACAAGTTGGTGGATGGTCGACCATGCCAAGCTATGGGCCTTCAGAGCTCCCCGCCGTCTAGATTGTGCCGCCTTTGAATTTTGGTGCTCTACTCTCCCTATGTAATACTACTCTCCCTATGTAATACGACCATTGTCAACCGACTACCTTCCCCCGTGCTATAATCTGTCGCGCCGTGCCGGCGATGTAACAACTTTGGCCTCCGGCCTTGACCCATGGCTCGCCGGCTTTCACCGGCGGCCGAGGCGCCGGCGGTGGCCCCCTGGCCACAACGTGGGCACAGGTCGACGCGGCTACGTGAGGCGCACACGCTGGGGGTGGCGGATTTGGCGGCGGAGCGGTGGCGCTAGGCGGCGGCGGCCGGGCTAGGGTTAGGCGGCGGTGCGGCGCAACGCCGGCCCAACGTCGGCGAAAACCTCGACGTGAACATACCCAACACACTCGTCTCACCCTAGGACATCTAGTGCTTCCCTCGGTTTCCTTCCTTGGTGCCTAGAACGATGTTTCGCTCGGCGGCGGCCATGAACTCGGCGGCGCGCGCGACGGCGCCGGCCGTTCCGGCAACGCTCCGACCCAACCAAAACCTCCTGCAGCATCGCCTTGACCTACTCGACTCATTGCTAGACTCAAACCTCCACAACAACCACAGCAAGACGGACTTCCATGGTGCCGGCCTTACCCAAAACAGAGAACTGCCGGCGTCGAAGAATATGAGGTCGTGCGGGCTCCGTGGGGCACGGCTTTGAACAAGGCTTGGCTCAGGCTATAGACGACGACGGCAGCCGGACGACAACGAACTTCGCCGACGACCGCCGACGAGGATGGTGAAACGGCGGGAAAAGAGGATAAACTCGACTCGCCGGCGGCAAGCAGGCAGGCAGCTCCCGTCGGCCTGCTGCCTTTTCTTTCCCCTCCTTTTCTTTTCAAATTGCCCATTTTGATTCCAAAATTTCTCGAACTTTACAATTTAAACTTCCCTCAAATCCTTAATCAAACTTGCAAACTTGGAGAGGAACTATAGGGCTTCAACTTTGGTACAGATCGTTTGGCCAAAACTTCTCTCAATGACTTAGATTTGCACTGTGAACATTGGGGGAAAATTTCGAATCCCAACTGTCTGTCAGTTAACTCCGATTTCAGATATTCCAGTGTATTTCATCCAAAAGTCGAGGCTCCAAATAAATAGCAAACCACCTCTAATTCAAACAAGATTTGGCATGGTACTAGTTCAAGTATCCAATATTCCATTTTGCATGAAGTTGGTGAGTACTTCATATGCAAAAAATGGAAGAAATTTTCCTTTGCAAACTGATTACACCATTAATTATTGCAGTGTCAATGACATCACAAAATAGTATATGCACAGCTCTCTAACGAAGAGAACATATATGCATTAGGTGTGTCTACAGTGATTTTCAGAACAAAAGCACCAGATGATTTTCAGATCACAACTTTAGTAAGTCCAAATTTTGCAGAACATGACAACCAGGGGCTGTATTGTGATCTCTTTGTGCAGAAGGCAAAGGCATCAGAAAGCACCATATAGGAAAACCAGTGGATGTATTAGTTCTTCTCATTCAGAGTTGTCACACCACCAGCTTTTACTAGCTACACCAGTTTTGGACATACCGCTACATCTATACACTAGAGAGAGCTAGTACGTGGTTTCTACCACAACTAGAGACACTGCAAAAAATGGAGATAGCAGGCAAAACTGCCCTTCAAAGAATGCTGCTTCTTGCTTTCCCTTATGCAGCACATAGCATGAAGCTTCGTTATTCCTCCGTATCATGAAAGAATCAGTTCCAACTTTGGTACCTGCAGCCAGTGTTACAAAAATTAGAGGAAATATATAACTAAGATATTCAGAAACTGTAATATTGAGAAAACACTATTCATGATAAATTTCTGCATTTTCATTTGACAGAAGCTTAGCTAACTATGAGTGGTAACAGCAGCTTACCTAACATATTCAGAAAGCGTTTAGAATGTAAGTTAACTAACACTACTCCCAAAACTACACCTGCACTGACAATCTAGATGAATAGGCAGATACCACTCAAGGCTTATGCAGTTTTCCTGCAGTTTCATTTGACATGAGCTTACCTAACAGGAAAAGCCCAACCATAACATGAAAAGCAGTTTCATCTAAACTTGCAATCTAGATTCAACCAATGTTTTAAATAGCTGGCTAAGGCATTTAGCTTCAAGCTTCTAAAAACGGGTAATAGCCGGGCTAAATAGAGCTATAGCGGCAAATAGCGGCTAAATTACACGTAGAAGCAAATAGCCGCATCCTCCTCAATCAAGCTATAGCCGGCTATAGCTGAGGCCTTAGCCAGCTATTTAAAACATTGGATTCAACTGGCAATCTGAACTTGTCGAGACGGTCGTTTGCGGCGGAGGAAGAGACGGGGACGAGGGAGACGGAGCCATATCTGAACTTGCCGAGACGGCGTTTCAGTCCATGGATGCTCTTCTTCATCTCGGCGGGGGTGAGGCTGTTTGCGGCGTTCGCATGGCCGTTGAGCATCCGTGCAGTGCGCGAGTGGGCCATGCACGCCGCGCCGGACGCACACGTCTGGAAACGTACGGATATATAGTTCCGCTCGCGATGGCGATGCAGCAGGGCGCGCACGACGTACACGGGCGACGGCGGCGTACGGCGCGGTGCACGCTCCTCTCAGCTCTGAGTACGGCGCGGTCCGTGGCGACGACGCGTACCTCGCGCGCGGGCTGTACGTACCAGTCCACCAACCCGCGCCATGCCATGCAAACTGGTAACCAAGTACGTACGTACTACACTTGAGTTGTGTTGCTGCCTGCCGGTGGCTCCATCGATCAGTGGGGCGCGCAGCGCAGGGTGCCGGTCATCATCTACGCTACACGGTGTCGCCCCATGGTCGTGCACGCCGGCCGAACCCAGCGAGTTCATGTCCGTCGTGCAGTGCCTCACCGGCACCGCAGCGGCAACGGCGTCGTCCTCCATCCCGGCGGCGGCGCCACCGCATCATCATCAGATTATTCCAACGTCGCCGTCGCTCCCGTTCCCGTGGGAAGCGTCAACTGCAAAAGCGGCGGCCGTGTGCCGGAGTCGTCGAGCGCGACGGAGCCAGGCGGCGACAACAGAGGAACCCGACGCTCGATCCCGTCCTGCGCGTCTCAAGTCCCCACCAGCACGTACGGCATGTTGCGGAGAAGCTCGTCCTGGTACCCGGAGTAAGAGCAGTAGAACGGGCACACGGTGGCGGCCAGCGCGCCGCCGTACGGTCGACCCCGCGGTGGCGGTCGGCGAGCTAGCCTCGAACACGCGCGGCGGGACGCGACGGCGGAAGGCCGGGGTGTCGCCGGTGACGGTGCGCGCGGTACGGGTTCCATGTCTTACCATTATAATGGTACATGTTTTACCATTACGAACACAGTTCGTAAGAAATAAAGTTTTTTCTTGAGAAACTGTAAGAAATAAAGGTAATAAAGTAAAAAAAAAACAAGATATGTTTTACCATTAGAAACCAATTTGAAAGAAATAAAGGTAATTAAAGAAAAAAAAACAGCTACAAATGAGAGTAAGAATAGTGGGCCCGTGTTATTCATATGCAGCATCTGTTACTGGGCCTTGCCTCTGGGCTGGAAGCCCTCGGCTCGTCGCTCGAGGAGGGGCGGGGAGATAGAGAAGGAGGGCCCCACTAGTCAGCGATTGAGGCGGGCGCGGCGGTTTTCCCCCTCCCGCTCTCTGGGGAATTTTTGTCTTCAACAAAACCCCCCGTTCCCCTTGGCCTCTCTGCGCGTCTCCCAAAATCGATTCCCCCAAATCGATCGAATCCCCCACCCAAATCCCTAGCGGCGGACAAAATCCCCCACCACCAGCAGCTGCAGCAGCCCATGGATCCGCCATCCGCCAAGCTGACCTCGCTCGGCGGGGCCGTGGAGGCGGCCGTCTCCGCCGCTGGCTTGCCGCGCGCCGCCGTGGTCGCCCGCGTCCGCGCGGACGAGGCCCCCGCGCTGCTCCACCTCCTCTCCTCCCTGGAGCTCTCCAGCGGGTGGGCGCTGGAGAACAAGCTGCCGCTCAAGAGGGCGGCCATCGCCGTCGACCTCCTCACCATCGTGGCCTCCGCCCTCCTCCCCGTGCTCGCCGAGGACCCGGCCGACAAGCACGCCCTGGACGAGCTGCGCCGCTACGCGTTCCGCATCAAGGATTGCGCCCAGATGGCGGGCGGTACCTTCCGCACCGAGGCTTGCCGCGTCGCCGGCCTGCTGCTCAACTTGCGCAACCGCGCTCGGCAGCTCGTCCCGCCCCCCGCCCTTCAGGACAACATCAAGGCCATCCGGAGCGCCATTGCGCAGCTGAAGTCGTCGCGCCTCACCCTGCTGGAGGTCAACGACGATGATGGGGAGAAGGTCGAGGTCGAGGTCGATATCGAGGAGGAGGAGGACGACGACGACGTCGGAGCCCGGCCACCACGCCACGGGTCCGGGCGCAAGAGGGGCCTCCAGGTGGCCGCGCCCACCATCCGCGCGACATCGCTCAAGCTCGCCATGGAGGCCGCCGTCGAGGCGGCTGGCAGTCCGCGCGAGGTCCTCGTCGCCGCCGTCCACCTCCGACACTCCACGGCGCTCCAGGAGCTCCTCCGCTACGAGCACCTCAGGAACGGCTGGAACGTGCTCTACGGCGACCGCGTCGAGGCGCTCGCCTCCGCCGACAACCTCCTCCTCATCATCTCGGCGGGCGTCCTTCCCGGCCTGGCCTCGGACCCCACCAGCAACCCCCTCCTCCGGCTCCTGCAGACGTTCGCTGGCCAGGTCAGACAGCTTGCTCAGGTTGTGGGTGGTTCTGTCGAGTCTGAGCTCACTGGCATGGTTGCCCTCCTACTCGACCTCGTGCATGATGCCCGTCTACCGGTCGTCACCCGCTCTTGGCTTCAGCGGAGCGCGCGCACGCTGATTGGGAAGATCACAACCCTTAGGACTTGCCAGGTGACTCTGTCCGAGGACGCATAGTAGCGCACATCGCATTCATCCCATGAATGCGTCCTGATCCCACTTAAGCATTGTCGTCGTACAGGCAAACACGGCAGTTCAAACAGAAGGATGTTCGGTTTGCCAATGTTCATAGAAAGAAGTTCCGTTAACATCACAATGTAATAGGAAATTTTGGTTGCCCTCGGATATAGAGTAAACCGGGTCAAACTCTGGAATGGTATCTTCACCACGTTTCGTGGTTTCTCTACTATGTTGTCTTGATTTCCTTTTCCCCTGCACATTCTGCTTTGATGTGGTTTTTCTAATTGTCATTCTGTCTACTTACCATATGAATCATGAGCTGTTGGATATTGAAACAAGGGTTTATGATTGACAAAAGAAAGGTTACAGCTATTGGTAGATTTGGTTGAGTGCACTCTAAGATGCTTTTTTGGCTTACCAGGTTTGAGATCCATGTCCTTCAGTAATGCTTGAGTTCCCCATGTACAGGGTAAGATGGTGGGGAGCTCCTGGTATCAGTTAGGTATTGGGCAACTGGCATATTTTGTTCCTGATGAGAGTAAAACCTAGTTTTTATTAATCATGTGAAAAATAATGTTCATACTATAAAACCCGATGATTGAACATTAATGTCAAGATGATTGACTAGAATTAATGGAAAATTATTGAAAACGTTGATAGCTTTATTGGAATTTTTCTGGGTACAGTATTAAAAATTATTAAGCGTATATTTACAGTAATCTTGTTTAACTGTATAGTCATTGAAGCGCCAGTAAATTAGTTGTGCCACTATGTTAGGCCTAAGAAAAATGAACTGAAATCGTTACTACGTTGATTCCAGTGATTTTTTTTGGGAACAAATGTGCTCATAGTTTCTACCCAAAATAGAGATTTTTTTCCCATAAATTTTTGGCCTATCAATCCAGTTACTGAATTGATGAGGAGAAAATACTTGGGTAAGGCTGAAGAGGAAGATCGGTTCACAGTTCTGGAGAGGGCTGTTGGAGATCAAACATTGGTATTTGCTTGAAAGAGTTGTGGTAGTTAATTGTGTTATTCAAATAAAGTATTGGAAAGACTCATGGCCTGAGTTTGACCATATTTATAAAAAATTCTGAGACCTTGAAATTTTAGTAACAAGGTCATGGATACTTTAGGATGGAATTTACATTTTTGTCAATCGTTAGGCCTATTGAGATGATAGAGTAGGGAAGGCTCCAACAAATGTTGCTGGGCAGATAAGTCTATCTGAGAGATAGGGATATGGGGGGGCTAGAAAAGTTCCCCACTATCCTTGTACAGTGCTACGGTTTTTGGGGCAAAAGACCCAGAATGGATACAAGGCAATGCAAAATATTAGAGTTGTATAGGTGTTTAGTCTTGTATTGTATTTGACTTGTACTCCAAGCCTATTCGGCCTATATAATGAAAGGTCACCCCCCCTCCTAGGGCGTGTGGTGTTTGCCTAATTCTCTACATGGTATCACGAGTCCGGGCCCTATCCTAGGCCAGGCCGTGCGCCCCCCCCCCCCCCCTCCCCTCCGCTGCCCTAACTCGCTGTGGGTTCCCCCCACGTGCGCCCACCTCCAGGCGCCGCCTCCAGGCGCTGCCCCTCCCCTGCACACCCACCACGGCGCAGCCCTCCCTAGGCGCGCCCCTCCCCCCTCCAACAGATCCTCCTGTTGATGTCCGAGGTGATCAACGAGCTTCTCGCTGCTCCCTCCTCCCCAGCCGAAGTCTCCAGCAGCACTTCCGCTTCCTCCCCCTCCCCAATTCCTGCAATGGGTGAAGCAATCAGCCCCTACGCATCGATTCCCGTCAAGGCTCACGTCCCTGTGACGTTGGAACTCCGCTCCGGCAACTACACCAAGTGGAGCGCCTTCTTCCAGGCGATGTGCGGCAAGTTCGGTCTTCTCCAGCACATAGATGGGACAGCACCCCCTGCAAACCCTAGCGCTGCCTGGACTCAAGCAGATTGTTGCGTCCGGAGCTGGCTCTATGGCTCCGTCTCCGAACCAGTCCTGGACTTCACCATGGCGCCAGGGCAATCTGCCCGCCAATTATGGGTCGCCATCGAGCAGCACTTCCGGTCCAATCAGGCTCCTCGCGCCATCTACCTGAGTCATGACTTCCACACCTTGACTCAGGGAGATCTCTCTGTTGAAGACTACGGGAATTTGATGAAGAAGGCTGCCGACCGACTCCGTGATGCAGGACAGGCTGTTTCTGAGCCAAACATGGTGCTCAATCTCCTGCGCGGCGTCAACCCCAAGTACAGCACCACCGCCGACATGATTGCTGCCACCGCCGACATGACCTTCTCCAAGGCACTCGATCAGCTTGCCCTGAAAGAGCTGCGCTTGGCCAATGAGACCAAGGTTGCGACGTCCACTGCTCTCGTCGCCTCTGCTTCCTCCAGCGGGTGTGGCTCTGCCTGCCGCATGTCGTCTTCCTCTTCCGACGCGCCTCCGCAGCAGCAGCAGCGTCGTCCCAAGAAGAAGCGCGGCTACGGCGGCGGTCAGCAGGGCTACGGCAGCCAGCAGAGAAGTGGCGGCCAGCAAGGTGGACATCCTCGCTTGCCCTATCCTACCGCTCCGTGGTTCTGCGTTCCATGGCCCGGTCAGGGAGGGGGACAGGCGGGCGGTTGGCGCCCACAAGGTGCTGGTGGCTCCAACATGCCGGGTGCAGGGCTGTTAGGCTATGCTCCTCCGGCCCAAACAGCCTTCGCACCTGCGCAGTACTCCAGCCAGCAGCAGGCGCCCAATTTTGACCAGGCGGGTCTCATTGCTGCCCTCCAGCAAATGTCGGTGCAAGGGTCTACTCCATGGGTCCTCGACTCCGGTGCTTCCACCCATATGCATTCTTCGGAAGGTATACTCCTCTCCCGCTCCTTCCCGCTGCCCTCTTCTATTGTTGTAGGCAATGGTACTCATCTTCCTGTCACGTCTCGTGGTCAGTCTGTCCTCCATACACCTGCATCCAAATTTACTCTGAACAACGTCCTTGTCGTCCCTTCTATCGTTCGTAATCTTCTTTCCGTTCGCCAGTTCACTCGTGACAATCGTTGCTCAATTGAATTTGATGCCTCTGGTTTCTCTGTGAAGGACCTCAGGACGCGACGCGTGATTCTTCGCTGCAATAGCGACGGAGACTTGTACACCATCACTGCTGCCACACCTACCACTGCCCACGCCCTCATCGCCGCCTCCGCCTCCCTGTGGCATCAGCGTCTCGGACATCCTGCTCCTGCCGCCGTTGCCTCGCTTCGCCAGAATAAATACATCACTTGTAATAAAGTAGATCGCTCTATGTGTCATGCCTGTCAGCTAGGCAAACATACGCGTCTTCCCTTTAGTGCATCTACCTCTCAGACATCTTCTGCCTTTGAGCTAGTTCATTGTGATGTTTGGACGTCTCCTATTCCGAGTATTTCAGGCTATAAATATTATCTCGTCTTGCTGGATGACTTTACTCATTTTTGTTGGACATATCCTCTTCACCTTAAGTCCGATGTTCATGAGATTTTTGTTCAGTTTGTTGCCTATGCACAGACACAGTTCGGCCTTCCCGTTAAATGCTTTCAAACTGATAATGGTAGAGAATTCGTGAACACTTCTACCACAACCTTTCTAGCATCACGTGGTATTTTATTCCGACATTCTTGCCCTTACACGTCCGCTCAGAACGGTAAGGCCGAGCGAGTTCTTCGTACCCTTAATAATTCTGTGCGCACTCTCCTGATGCATGCGTCCATGCCTCCAATTTATTGGGCTGAGGCTTTATCTGTAGCTACATACCTCCTGAACAGGCGTCCGTCTACCTCTATTTTTGGCGAAATTCCTTTTTCCCGGCTTCATGGCAGCGCTCCTAGCTATGACCACTTGCGAGTTTTTGGGTGCCTTTGTTACCCGAACCTTCAAGCGGTCTCCCCTCACAAGCTCGCACCTCGTTCAGCTGCATGTGTTTTCTTGGGCTATCCTTCGGCACATAAAGGCTATCGTTGTCTTGATCTTACCACTCGTCGTGTTGTTATCTCTCGTCATGTTGTTTTTGATGAACTTTCGTTTCCCTTTGCACACGATGGTCGGATTCCTTCTTCTTCCTATGATTTTCTACGAGACGACGATTTGGATTTTGTTGTGCCTTGCTCTACTAACAATGCAGCAGGAACTTTGGACGCCGAGCAGCATCCCTCATGTGCTGGTGAGAGCGGTTCAGTACCCTCACCAGCCCCTCCAGCGGTCGCCCCGTCCACTACGGACGCTGCGCCACCGCAGTCTTCTCCCGGTGGGCGCGGCTTCGTGCCCCCACCTGGACGTTCGGAGCCTTCTACATCGGGCGGGAGTGGCTTCGTGCCCCCGTCTGATCGTGCCGCAGCCACAGCGGCTCCTGCAGCCGCACCAGCAGCGGCCGCGGCGCCCGCTCCTCATGCTGCAGCAGCGCCTGCAGCTGCTGTCCCAGTGCAGCCACCACCTGGAGCGCCTGAGGCTGGTCCAGTACTGCCTCCAGGGCGCTTTCGAGGGCAGGTTTTCAGCCGTCGTCCGGTCAATGGTCCGCTTCCTGTCCGCCGCTACGGTGCAACAGCCAGCGCACTACAGCCGCCACCTGCGCCTCCACGTCCTATGCGTGGTGCCTCACCTCCGCCGACTCTTCGGCGGCTCACTCGTCTGCAGACCGGTACTATTCAGCCTGTCAGTTATCGGAATCTTTCTGCTGAGCATGTCGTCGCTTCACCTATTCCAGGGAATTATCGCAGTGCTCTTGCTGATCCTAACTGGCGAGCTGCAATGGCAGATGAGTATAAAGCTCTCATGGATAATGGTACTTGGCGTCTTGTTCCTCGGCCACCTGGCGCTAATGTTGTGACAGGGAAGTGGATTTATAAACACAAATTTCATTCTGATGGTTCTCTGGCTCGACACAAGGCTCGTTGGGTTGTCAGGGGTTTTAATCAGGAATATGGCGTGGATTATGATGAGACCTTCAGCCCGGTTGTCAAGCCAACTACTATCCGGACTGTTTTGAGTATTGCTAGCTCTCGTCATTGGCCAATCCATCAGCTTGATGTCAAGAATGCCTTTCTCCATGGTTATCTCAGTGAGACTGTGTATTGTCAGCAGCCACCTGGATTTATTGATCCTTCATATCCTGATCATGTCTGTCTGTTGCAGAGGTCGCTCTATGGTCTGAAACAGGCTCCTCGTGCTTGGTACCAGCGATTTGCTACTTATATTCAGCAACTTGGGTTTGTTCCATCGGTTTCTGACACTTCCCTGTTCATTTACAAGAGTGGCTCGCATCTCGCCTACCTTCTCTTATATGTGGACGACATTGTTCTCACTGCCTCCAACTCAGATTTGCTTGCTTCTGTTATTCAGCGCCTGCACTCCGAGTTTGCCATGACGGATCTTGGTTCTTTACACCACTTCCTGAACATTTCCGTCAAGCGCACTTCGGATGGATTGTTTCTCTCTCAGCGACAATATGCCCTGGAACTTCTTCAACGCGCCGGCATGACCGAGTGTCACCCGACCTCCACTCCCGTTGATAGCAAGTCCAAGTTGTCTGCTGAAGAAGGGCCGCCAGTCGCTGATCCCTCTCTCTACAGGAGCATTGCTGGTGCTCTTCAGTGGCTTACCCTGACTCGGCCAGATATTGCCTATGCTGTTCAGCAGGTTTGCTTGTTCATGCATGATCCAAGGGACCCTCACCTTGCGTTTTTGAAACGCATTCTTCGTTATTTGAAGGGTACTTTGGACGATGGTCTTTACATTGGTTCCGGTTCAGTGGATTCCCTCACTGTCTACTCTGATGCGGATTGGGCAGGCTGTCCAGACTCTAGGCGCTCTACCTCTGGTTACTGTGTTTATCTCGGAGATAGTCTGGTGTCTTGGTCTTCTAAGCGACAGACAACGGTATCTCGCTCCAGCGCTGAAGCAGAATATCGTGCTGTAGCTCACGTTGTGGCTGAGTGTTGTTGGCTGCGCCAGCTTCTTCAGGAGCTTCATCTTCCTCTCGACAAGGCAACTATTGTTTATTGTGACAACGTCAGTGCTGTCTACATGGCTGCGAATCCAGTTCATCATCGTCGCACTAAACATATTGAGATTGATATTCATTTTGTTCGAGAGAAGGTTGCTTTGGGACAGGTTCGGGTGCTCCACGTTCCGTCGTCCCATCAGTATGCTGACATCATGACTAAGGGTCTTCCTGTACAGTTGTTTACTGATTTTCGGTCCAGTCTTGGTGTTAGTTCCCCTCCTGCGACTGCGGGCGGGTATTAGAGTTGTATAGGTGTTTAGTCTTGTATTGTATTTGACTTGTACTCCAAGCCTATTCGGCCTATATAATGAAAGGTCACCCCCCCTCCTAGGGCGTGTGGTGTTTGCCTAATTCTCTACACAAAATTCCCTCGAAAGCACAGTTCTTTCTGTGAATGGTCTTTCATGGGGAAATCTGAATGTAAATGTTCAAACAGAGTGAATCATTTGATCATATTGTGTTTAGCAGTTTTCTTGAAGATTTTATCAAGGAAATGCTAGGCTATAGCCTGGAATCCCAATTGCCTATCTTTGATGTTGTGTTGAGAGGTGCCAATGGAAAGGTCTAGAAATTTTAGTCTTCATTTGTGCAGGTGCTATGTGGAGGCTCTGTAAGACTAGAAACAACATGACAATGGTGCATGGCGTTTGTCATCCCCTGTGGCAATGGTGCATGGCGTTTGCGCGCTATTTGAAACTGTTGCTGCACAACAAGGAAGCCCCACTTTTGTAGTGTGGTGGAGCAGTAGTAGGATCAGGCTTCATTTGAAACTGAAACTGTCAGATGGAGCCCCCCGCACGATTGATGTACCTGTCCTGTTAAGTTTCAGGAAAGTCAATCTAAAGAAGCCATAGACAAGTGCTAATCAAGTATGAACTGCAACTCAGCTGACCCTGTTCTGGAAACTCTTGTGGAAGATGTAGCAGGATAGACAATTGCTACTTCTTTGGCAATGCTAGTTGACTTGCAATAAGGCCGGGAGAATCTGAGAGGTGCAGAGGATATCTGTGGGTGGAATTCGACAAACTTTTTTTGAAAATTAAGGAATTCGACAAACTGGTTAGAGAAGAAAAGCCTGATGTTATACGATCAGAAGGAGGGGGTGGGCGGTTGGGCTTTGTAGCAGCCAGAAAACTGGAGATCATCTGCATTCCTTTTGATGCAGCGGTTGTGGCCTGTCTACAATGCTGTTGGGCATGCAAAGAACTGTTTTATGCCTCCAATGCTGCTGCCGCCCTCCGAAGCTCATACAAAGAACTATTTCTGATTTGGGTGCTAGCTCGGTGTCCACTTATCCCGTAGCTAGCACTAGATCAGCCTGGAAGTGCCATTCCATACAGCAACAGTTTTCATTCATGCTATCGCTTGCAGCTTTGCTCATTGGATTCGAAGCAAAAGTGAGCCCATATTGTCGGAGGTACGACCATGGGCCCACAGGGACGCATGGATAATCTCCAGAAGGAGTCGTACCAAACAATTCTAAAAAAAAAAGGAGTCGTACCAAGTGTGGAGACTGCGAGTAGAGTACTGTAAGGACTCTTCTCGTTATGGAAACCAGTCGTAAGACATGTAAACTACTCGGAATGACGTGCAAAGCACTCTACGAGTTGTGTTAGGTTAGGATTCTACTCGGAACCGACCTTATAACCCTGCCCTCCGTGTATATAAGGCTGGGCAGGGACCCCTCCAAAAGATTACGATCTCATCAATACAAACCACCATACAGGGCGTAGGGTATTACGATATCTCGGCGGCCCGAACCTGTCTAAAATCCTGAGTCTCTTAGCCTTTGCGTTCCTGATCTCGACGAAACCCACCTGAAACTCTACTACCTCGGGATACCCCTCGGTAGGATCGACGGTAGAACACCGACATCTGGCGCGCCAGGTAGGGGTTTTCCTCGAAGATCCCGTGGAGAACGCAATGGTGACCTACATCCAATCTGAAGCGCCTCAGGAGGGCACAACGTTCCACTTCGGCTCGTGGATCTACGTCGCAGATGGCTCGGGTGGCTTCTATAGCTACATCGAGACGCCCGCAGAGTTGAAGCAAGAACCGGCGCCCATCATAGAAGATTTGGCAGAACAACTCGGCGAGATCACGCTCACGGACTTGATCCGTGGGCAAGAGTCCGAGTCGATCACGACTTTGGAGCAGCAAACAACCCTCCCACCCCAATTCCCGTTTGGACTCCGCAATTCGACCCACGCATACTGTGAGGCGTTACGAAGCCAGAACGAGCCCATTACGGACTCGAAGCGGGACGTCCTAGTCCGAGTCATGGTAGGACACGCCAACTCACTGAGCCAAGCGGTCCCCGTATGCCACTCGGACTCGGACGAGGAGATCCTACAAGATGATGGCGAGCACGACCTGGTGATCTACGCCACGCCCGAAGGACGATCCGTGTACCCCAGAGACAGGATACCGCGGGACGTCTACGAGTCCCGCCAGATCTTTGTACTATTTAGGTTTGAAGTTATTGACGACTTGCCATTCCAACACGGCACACCGCTACTGCCAGAAGAGGGGAGCTCTACGGAACTCATTACCCCAACCTCCAGCGACTCTGTCGAACCCACTCGACAAGTCTTCATGGCTGGCTCGGCGGCAGCTGGTGATGTCGACAACGACCCACGCTACGCTTTCGAGCTGGAAGCTGACGTCTCCGAAAACGAGGAACCACCCGCTGGCGAATCCACCGCAACCGCCATGGACAGGGAGATCCGAAACAACAGGAGGGCTCAGCGACGCCTAAACGCTCGCAATCGCGTCATGGCTGGTCGCAACCTTGCTCAAGAGTTTGCAAAGGTGGCACGGTATGACTCTCCTATGGCCAACGCCATGGAGATGGTCTACCACATTCGTAGCCTACCACGAATCCCAGAATCAGCTGCTGCACTTGAACGGATCAATGATATGGTCCGCACTCTCGACAAGGCTCTCGCTGCCTCCTCGACGCGCAGCGGCCGGCCAGCTCCCAGCGAAGAAGTCAAAAGCAGCGGTCGCCAACCCCCTCGCGACAGGCATTGTGCACCGAATCCAAGCCGCCTGGGGGATGGCAACCGCGGAGAAGTCGTGCCCCCACGCCGACTAGAGGATGATCGCCAGCGAGGTGGACGTGCCAATGCCAGTCGCAATGACGGAGCCACATCGTCTCACAGGCCAGCTCACAGTCTAGACCTCCGGCAAACCATCAACGCCAACCGCGAGATGCGCTCCAGCCTCGAATCCAAGAAGCGTGATGAAGCCCGGGGATACAGAGAAGAAGATGATGAGTACCCGATGTTCTCCAGGGACATCCGGATGGCGGTATACCCGCAGCCATTCAAGCCAGTCGGCTTCGAGAAGTACGACAGCAAGACCTCTTCCGAATCGTGGCTACGCATCTACTCAACATCCATAGAGTGCGCAGGCGGCAACAATGCCATCAAGTGCAGATACTTTCCTATGGCACTTGAACCCGCTCCGCTCACATGGTTCGAGAACCTGCCACGCCGATCCATCGAGTCATGGGAACGACTCAAGAAGATATTCGTGTCGAATTTCCAAGGCACCTATAGCCGGCCCAAGACTCGACACGACTTGGCAATGTGCAAGCAGCAGAAAGGAGAAAGCGCACGCGATTATCTGCGTCGCTTCATGGAAATCAAGACTCTGGTGGTGGACGTGTCTGATCGCGACTGCATCAATCTGTTCCAGAACGGCATCACCAACAGGTTCTTTGACAGACAATTTGGTCTGCATCGACCAAGGACTCTGGACGCCCTGCGCGATCAGGTTGAAGCGTGGTCTGAGCAAGAAGACCGCAACCTCGAGAAGTACGGCCCTCCCCAGGGTAGAGAGGCAAAGCAACAAAGGCCAGCAGGGCTCCCAGCACAACAAGCGCAAGCCAGACAACACCGTTGCGACTCTGGAGACTGGCATGAGAAGCCAGAAAAAGAACTATCACGGCAAAAGCGACGTCGAGAAGATCATGGACAGGCCGTGTCCAATGCACCCAAAGCATAATCACACCATGGGCCAGTGTTATTATATCCAACGTGTTTATGCTGAGAAGCACAATGAGGGGAAAGGCAACAAGAAGCCGGCAAGGGAACCACTCGATCCAGAGGCCAAGAACAAGGAGAAGGCCGACGATGAGAAAGACGAAGATGAGGACGACCAGGCGCCCAAGTTCCAGAAGCCCAAGAATGTACTCATGGTGATCATGGGTGGCGACTACAGTTTTTCCACCCGGAGGAAGCAAAAGCTTGCTCTGCGCCACATCATGGCCGTCGAGCCAGCTGTCCTGTAACACCCTGTTTTTAAGGCATTTAGGCTTTACAAAACTTTTCTTTAAATTAAACCTAATTTCTTTCCTAGCAATATTCAAAATATCTTTTCTAAAATAAACCATGCATCGAATTAAACATACGTGTTGCATTTTTTATTGTCTTATAAATCCCTTCTGATCCTTGAATTCCAAGAGATAGATCCCTCCTTCCAAATTCCCCTCCAAATCTTGGATTTAATATTTAAATCTAATTTAAATATTAAGTCCTATTTCAACTCCACCAAAATCCTCCAAAATAATATCCATTTCAGACCTCACATCAGAATTCTACTTAAAGTTGAATCCCCATTCAATTTTGAGTTCCAAATTATAATCAAACAGTTAGAAAAGCCTTTTAACGAATAGATGCGCCAAACTCCTGCTTTCAGGCCAGCAAGCCCCGCGGCCCGTCTTCAGAAGTCCAGTTTCTCCCCTCCGACTCCTTACCTCGGCTGCCTCTCCTCCCCGCGGCCCAGTCCTTTTTCCCCTCCTCCGGTTAGCCCACGGCCTGCTCCCCGCCTCCCTTCGGCCCACTCCTCCTCTTTTCCCCTCCAGCCTACTCCGCTCCGCGCGGCCCGCACACGCGCGGCCCACTCCCGTTCGGCCCGGCTCGCGCGTGCTGACGCCAGTGCGGCGTCACCTTCTTTCCCCTTCCTTCCCTTTCCCCTTCCTCTCCTCGTGGCCGCGCCGGACTGATCGCCGCCGCTCGATCCACGGCCGCCGGCCGAGATCCGCCCTTGGGGCACGCACGCGACGCGTGTCAACACCGCAGGCTGCCACCGCACAGGCAATGCGGCGCCGACCACCTCCGCCGGCCGAGCCAAGGCCGTCCGCCGCCATTCTTCCGTCCTCCCAACCGCCGGCATTGATGGCACTGCCAGCGCCCATACCAGCACCCCAAACCTCCTCTTCCTTTTCCGCTGGATCGCCTACACCGCTTGATGCACCCAGGCACGGCTAAGATGAAGCCCTGGTGCCAGGAGCGCCGCACAATGCCGTCGCCGTCCGCCGAGCTCGCTCTCCCCGGCTGGCACCACGCGTCCGCCTCCCGCCGACCTTCCTCCTCCCTCCTGGCGCGACGTGGCGCGCCCCCGAGCCCCCAGGCCGCCTATAAAAGGGAGGGCACCCCTTCCTTTCCCCGGCACGAGCTCAAACCGAGCCGAGCCTTTCCCCCACCATAGCCATGCCGCCCCGCTCATCCTCCCTCCCCTTGTTGAGCACGGGCGAATCCGTCGTGCTCTCCTCTCTCTCCTGGTGCAAGCCGCGACGCCGCCGACGAACTCTAGCACCGGCGGGGCTCACGCCGGCTGAGTCTCCGTGGCGGCGCTAATGGCGCATGCGGCGACGCCGCCGTCGTTCCCCGAAGGGGTACGCCGCCGCCCCCCTTCCGTCAACCGCCGTCGCTCCCTCTCTCTCAAGTAAACACTGACGAGCGGGACCTCGCCCAATGTCGTCACCTGGCGCCGTCCCCCTTCCCCGCTACCGCTGCCACGCGGGCCCGGCCGACGTCGTCAGCCACGCTGACGCCGTCCCCCGCTCTCGCCCACCGCCAGGTGGGTCCCACGGGACGCTGGCCGCGGTCCGTCGCACGCCTCAGCGCGTGGACGTGGTCCACTGGGCCGCACACCCCGCCACGCGCGGTCCACTGGCCCACGAAGCCGGCGCACGAAACAGTGCGCACAGCGGGCCCCACCGGTCTACGCCAGCCGGCCACCCCTCGCGTCAGCGCCATTCAAAAACGCTAGGTACACCCGGTAAGTGTACACAAACCTTTATTTAGAGCCCTTCCTCCACTCCAAAAATTCCCCAAATTTCTCCTAAAAATATTAGGAATATTTCTAAACCTATTAGATCCGTCTAAACCTTTTTAGGATAATCCTTGACCTCAAACCCCAAAAGAGTAACTTCCCTCCAATAGAAAAGCCCATTAGTGCACCCCCAAATATTGCCAATTCTACTCCAAGCTCCATAGAATCCCCATGAATTTCCATAAATACTAGGGATTATTATAAGCATTTCCATATGCTTAATACCCTAGGATTTATATCCTAGCTCTGAATTCCAGTCGCACTCTTTAAATACCTCGCCGAAACCCCGTTAGAAGCCCCGCGGGCGCCGTTTCGCCGTCCGATCGAAACCCTGGGTTTTGGTAAAACCCTAGTCGTTGTGCTACCCAATTCCATTCCATCCCATTAATTATTTAGAAACTTATTTCTAAATAATTAATATAACCATTCATTATTTATTCCGGGATTATTGCTTAGCTGTCCAATAATCCCCAAACCCCCTAATCCAAACCTTCCTTAGAAGCCACCGTCATCCGGGGGTTCTCTCTTAGAAATCCATAAAACTCCCCGACCATTCGATCATCTCCAAGGAAATTACTTATCAATTTCCTGGGAATTCCATTCCTTTGAATCCATTAATTATTTACCATAATTAATGGATTATCTCTTGATATCTCTTTTATCCTTTATTTTCATTCTATAGGAATTGTTTGATGTATTGTTATACTGAATGTTATTTTCCGTGTTTTATTGATCGATAGGTCGATGGCGTGACCAGGCCCTGCCCAAGATGCCGAAGATCCGGAAAACCTAGAAGCCACGCCTGGTCAGCATCGAGCATACGTACGCATTAGCGGACGTCCGAGTACCAGTTCATGAAGGCAAGTCCTGACAACCGACTCCTTGATCAAGCCAGTCCCAGTTCCTGCATAATAAAATCAACCAAGTTAATAACATGGAATGCATAATTTATTAAAACCTAAGGAGAACCCTTTATATTCCACCTCCCCCTTGATTTAGAGCCATTTCTAGCCCAAAATCCTATTAATAACCCCGGTCACGATCTATCGCTGACCGAGCGTTATTTAGAAGTAGATTTCTTAGGAATTTCTGAACCTTTTGTTATTCAGAAGAGATTCCGAGAGATGAGAGTGAATGTTGGACTTAATATAAAATGAACCAACTAAGAATAGAACCCCTAAGGATGGACTTGCGAGTAAGGGAGGCAGCCTCGACGGAGGATTCCTGTCTCAAAGGCTTGCTCTGGTCGCATAAGGACCGGTTCACGGGAGAGTCTTTCTAATGCTAGCACCACCATACGGGCCAAAAAGGACATAGCCTTCGGGAATGACCTGTAATGTGAGGCCTTGACCCACACCCCGCTAGCAGCTCCTAGTAAATCCATCCCAAGGAGCCGCATGATTAGTGCAGAGTGCCGACCGGCGAACTGGGTAGCGCCCAGGTGCCTAGTCGGGCACGCACCAAGTCGGGAAACGGATGTACTGGAGACAGCCCCAGACAGAGGGCTGGGACTGGGCGGCACGGGTTGACTAGAGTACAGGGCGGGAGGCCCTGAAGGGCAACATCCCTAATTTATGAGCTCGAAGACTCGGGTCGATATTCGCGAGGCGGATGATTAGTAGCCCCTGCTTAGCCCCCAGTACTATCTGTGGCTGGACCTAGGAAAGGCTGTCTGGTGACAGACGCCGGCAGGTACGGGTCTCGTAGGGCAACACTGCCTTTCACGGAGGTATGTGTTGACCGACCATATGGCATAGGGTGCAAGCTCTGCAGAGTAACCAATCTATCGATAGTCGTGGCTCACGGTCTTGAGCCCATTGAGTCAAAGCCCCCGTTGATTAGCATTCACCAGTAGTAATAAAGTATGAAATGACGAGATGGGCGGAAGCCCAGATGAGTGAGGCATAAACCAGCCCAGGAGGACCCTGACGGTCTCTGGGAGAGAGACAACTAAAATATGGGGACTGGCAGGAAAGAGAATACCCCTCCAGGACCAAACAACATAATACTTCCCCTTTCCCACCCCTGTTTACAGATGTATAACTTTACTTTGTATTTATATTTCCACCAAAGGATAATCTCACTCCCTCGCATACATCATAATTTTACACAGGATTTGCTGAGTACCAATCATAGATGTACTCAGCCTTGCTTTCAAATGATTATAGGTACATGGACATGTAGGGCACTCCGGCCCATCCCCTCCTTGAATGGGCCATAATGCCGCTCTCCGCTAAAGCGAAGGTAGTGTTTCTTTATTTGCTGCGCTTTTATTGCTTCCGATGCTAATCCTGTGTAAAACCTGTATCAGCGCACTGATCTAGGGACTGATACAGGTGATTAAAGGACGTCCGAAGGATGGTCCCCACATGTCCCACGGTACTTAAAGTACTCAGAGGTCCCAATTACCTTCTCCAGGGTGGACCAGTGGAACAGCTATGACGAACCAGGGCAATTACCACTCGTCTTGGACCCTACGGTGGTGGGATCACAACTTACCAAGGTGCTCATCGACAGCGGGGCGGGGCTGAACGTGCTATTCTCTGGCACCCTGAAGATGATGAGACTTGACATCGAGAAGATGCTGACTCCCACCGACTTCCCCGTTTTACGACATTGTCCCTGGTAATGGCAGTCTTCCTCTCGGCCAGGTCACATTACCAGTAACATTTGGCACACAAGAGAATTTCAGGACGGAGTACATAAGTTCGAGGTGGCAGACTTCGAAACATCATATCAAGCCATCCTCGGACGTCCTACTTTGGCCAAGTTCATGGCCATCCCCCACTACGTCTATCTTGTCCTCAAGATGCCAGGACCCAGAGGCGTCATATCTCTCCGTGGCGACTTGAGGCGGTCGTATGACTGCGACAGAGAAGCAGTAGAGTTCGCGGCAACCACTCAGGTGCCTAACTCTATGGCCCAGATCTTCGCGGCAGCTCAGAAGCTGAAGCAGTCAGAGCTCGAGGTTCCTAGCAAGGAGCCCGGGCCACTCAAGGCGGCCGTCCCTGAGGATGTGGCGACCAAGGACGCACCACTGCTGGAAGGCGACCAGTCCAAGACCACCAAGATCGGGGCCGGCTTGACACTGAAATAGGAACGCGAGCTCGTCAGGTTCCTGCAAGCTAACCGCGACATCTTTGCGTGGAAACCCGCAGATATGCCAGGGGTGCCAAGGAACCTGATCGAGCACAGCCTTAACGTCGACCCTAAAGCTACCCCCAAGAGACAGCGGCTGCGACGATTCGCAACCGACAAGCGTGAAGCGATCAAGAAGGAGCTGGCGAAACTACTCGCTGCAGGATTCATCAAGGAAGTATTCCACCCCGACTGGTTAGCTAATCCAGTCCTGGTGAAGAAAAAGAATAACAACGAGTGGCGCATGTGCGTCGACTACACTGACCTGAACAAGCATTGCCCCAAGGATCCTTTCGGGCTCCCACACATCGACCAGGTTATCGACTCCACGGCTGATTGCGCTTTACTTTGTTTTCTTAATTGCTACTCGGGTTATCACCAGATATCTCTGAAAGAGGAGGATCAGATCAAGACGGCGTTCATCACCCCGTATGGCGCATATGCTTACACCACGATGTCCTTCGGGTTGAAGAATGCTGGAGCGACTTATCAGCGTGCTATCCAACTCTGCCTCGAGAAGCAACTTCATCGCAACGTGGAAGCCTATGTCGATGATGTGGTCGTAAAGACCAGAAATCCAGAAGACCTCATCGCTGATCTGGAAGAAACTTTCGCATCTCTGCGGAAGTGGCAATGGAAGCTGAATCCAACCAAGTGCGTCTTCGGAGTACCCTCTGGGAAACTTCTCGGGTTCATCATCAGTCACCGAGGCATTGAGGCCAACCCAGAGAAGATCAACGCCATTACGGCCATGGAAGCTCCAAAGACAATCAAAGACATCCAGAAGCTTACTGGGTGCATGGCGGCGTTGCACCGATTCATCTCGCGACTTGGAGAGAGCGGTCTCCCCTTTTTCAAGCTACTCAAGAAAGGCGACAAGTTCCAGTGGAATGAAGAAGCAGCAGCAGCATTGGCGGATCTCCAGCAGCATCTTCAAAAACCGCCAATCCTGACTGCTCCGCAAGACGATGACAAGGAGCTGCTACTCTACATTGCAGCCACGATTCATGTGGTGAGCACCGCGCTGGTGGTTGAGCAGCGCTGAGGACAATCACGCATACCCTGTGCAGAGGCCGGTATACTTCGTCAGTGAAGTACTCACGGAGTCCAAAGCTCGATATCCTCACGGTGCAAAAACTACTCTACGCAATTCTTATCACATCTAGAAAGCTGCACCATTACTTCGACACATTCACTATCACGGTGGTTACAGAGTTTGGCCTGGGTGACATCTTACACAACCCGGACGCAACCGGGCGAATTCCAAAATGTGCTGTCGAGCTTGGCGCACTCAGCATTGAGTTCAAGTCCAAGAAGGCCATCAAGTCACAGGTCCTGGCAGACTTCATGGCAGAGTGGCGGGAGAATCAAGTCGATATCCCCGTTGGCAGACTGGAGCACTGGATCATGTACTTCGATGGCTCTCTAAAACTTGAAGGCGCCGGCGCGGGAGTACTTTTTATCTCGCCCAAGGGCGACCAACTCAAGTATGTCCTGCATATCTTCTGGAAGGTATCAAACAATGAGGCAGAGTACGAAGCCTTGCTACATGGCTTACGACTCGTAATTTCTCTGGGAATCAAGCGGCTAATGGTGTACGGCGACTCTTTTGTCGTCATCAATCATTGCAACAAAGATTGAGACTGCCAGAAGGAGAACATGGATGCTTACTGTGAAGCTGTGCGCAAGCTGGAGAACAAGTTCGCAGGACTCGAGTATCACTGGGTGGTCCGTGATGACAACGTTGCAGCTGATGTGCTTTCCAAGTTGGGATCCACTCGTGCAGAAGTTCCAGCAGGAGTCTTCGTCCAAGAGCTCCGCAAGCGAACAATTGACTTTGAGCAGTCTGCACCGTCCCACAATGGTGAGCCCGGACCAGACAGAGAGGACCTGATGATTGAGGAAGACTGGCGTGTCCCGTTCATTGAGTACATCAAGAACAAGGCCTTGCCTTTGAACAAGACGGAAGCTGAGCAAGTCGTGCGGAGATCAAAGAATTATCTACTCATTGGCGATCAGCTCTATAGGAGAGGACTCTACACTGATATCACCATGAAGTGTGTCCCGAGAGCAACAGGCAAGGGCGTTCTGGAAGAAATTCACGAAGGAGTGTGCAGGAATCATGCAGGATCACGCACGATGGTGGGCAAGGCATTCAGATCGGCTTATTATTGGCCCACGGCTCTGCAAGACGCAGAGGAGATTGTCCGCAAGTGTCCCGGGTGCCAATTCTTCGCCAGACAGCAACACGTGCCCGCCCACAAGCTTATTGCTATTCCTCCATCTTGGTCGTTCGCATGCTGGGGCTCGACATGATTGGAAAGCTTACGACTGCTCCAGGTAATTTCACACATGTGCTGGTTGCCATCGACAAGTTTACCAAGTGGATAGAAGTCAAACCAGTCACAGACATATCTACGGTCAAGGCCAAAGGGTTCATTAGTGATTTGATGATCAGGTATGGCTGTCCTCATCGTATCATCACAGATTTGGGTTCCAATTTCAACAGCTACGAGTTCAAGGACCACTGTGAGAGGAACGACATCGAAGTAATTCATGCATCAGTAGCTCATCCTAAGGCCAATGGACAAGTTGAGAGAGCCAATGGTTTGATCCTGGATGGTCTTGCAAGCCAACCGGCCACTCATCCTAAGGCCAATGGACAAGTCGAGAGAGCCAATGGTTTGAGCCAATGGCATCAGTAGCCTTGCAAGCCAACCGGCCACTCGCCATATTTTCTGGTGTATGGATCTGAGGCTATCCTGCCAGTAGACCTGATCTACAAGTCCTCAAGAATAGAGCAATATGACGAATGAGTTGCTGATGACACACGACGACTGGAGCTTGATTTAATTGAGGAGGAACGCTGTGCAGCTTTGTTGAATTCCACTCGATATCTCCAGGGAGTCCGGCGCTATCATGACAGGAATGTCCAAGAGCGATCGTTCAACATTGGTGACTTGGTGTTGCGCAGAATTCAGAAGACCACGGGTATGCACAAGCTTATGTCCCGCTGGGAAGGACCTTTCATCGTGCACAAGGTGACAGGACCCGGGTCGTACCGATTGAAGAACAGTGACGGAGTCGAGGAGAGAGATTTATGGAATATTGAGCATCTACACAAGTTCTATGCTTAGAGTTCTTTTCTGAGTCCGTCAAGAATCTGTACAATATTTTGAAGATCTATGATCAAGTTATCAATAAAGTGCAGTTTGTGTTCTCAGTATCTGATCTCTGATTTCTCGGCGTCATTTATGCTTTAGTTGTCTTCTAAGACTACTCTAGCTTCTGATAATTCCGGAGTTCCTTTTGATACTTGTTGGTTCAACAAGTATACATTAGTCAAAATCCGAAGAGTAGCTCAAATGGCTACTTTCCAGGATCCCTGATTACTTAGTTTCAACTAAGACCAAGCTGAACACCTGTAGAGGCCAGCTAGCCTTATAAAGCGTCTACCTACGAGTAGTAATTTCAAATCTCTGAGTACTTATTTGAAAGTATTTTAGAGTCTACTTCGTAAAACGAGTAGTAATTTCAAATCTCTGAGTAGTTATTTGAAAGTATTTTAGAGTCTACTTCATAAAATGAGTAGTAACTTTAAATCTTTGAGTACCAATTTGAAAGTACTTCAAAGTCTAACTCGCAAAACGAGTACCAATTTCATAACACAAGTATGCCAACACAACACAAAGCAGTCGTAATTCATACGTGCTGCACACATACATATCATATACATACAGATATATTTATATCATAGATATATTGCGATAGACTTTGTTTTCCATAGGATTACAAGTTAGCATAATTTCATGTTCTCTACAACTTCTGCTGCTATGGGCTCAAAGTGCTTCAGGTGTTCATCAAACTGGGTTTTCTCGCAGTCTTCAGCTCTACCAGTCGGGACGTCATCTATCTCTGCATCTGGGTAGAAAGACTGGATGACCGCCAGCACATGATTGGCCACGTAGCAGCAGGTTTTCTTCAGATAGGTGGTGAACTTGCTGGGGGCTTCCTGGATACGCTGTAAGAGTGGTTTTTGAGATTCTTCGGAAGCGTTGTGATCAATGGAGTCTACCAGTATTGTCGCCGCCTTGACAAGTTCACCATGCTCTGCTTTTAGCGCTTCAAATTCCTCTCCGACTGCCTTGCTCTTCTCCAAGGCGTCCTTGAGGGTGGCGTCTGACTGCTCCAGCATCTTCATGGCTTGATTATACTCTGTCATGAACTCATTATGAGTCTCGTACAGAGCATCATAGTCACGGGAGACTTTTTCTTTCTCCTCAGTGCATCTATACATACCGTTCTTCCATGCAGTGCACTCAAACTGGAGCTTCATATGCGCTGCTATATGTTCTGCAAAAAGAAGACTGTTTATCAAGATTCCAATCAAATTACAAGTCGAGGAGATGACATTGGGATAAGACCACTCACCATTATTGCTTTGGTTTAGAGTGCGATTTCTTTTCTTGAGCTTTTCCTCCTCAATTTTCCACTCTTTTTCCTGGGCAGCAAGCTTCTGGCGTTCCTTGTCCAGTTCTTCCCAGGTGGTGAGTTTCTCGGCCTGGGCAGCATCAAATTGCAGAGATAATTTGGCCAGCTGTGCCTTGGCCTTGGACAACTCGTCCTCCAATTTCTGGGTCCGTATGGATGCATCAGACATCGCATACAGGGCCTCAGACTTCTTCTTCGAGCGGGCGACCATTTCCTGCAAGGAGTTCATCACTTATAGTCTCCGAATGACCGGTAATTGAACAAGCTATGATAAAGATAACATTACCTCCACATATTGGATGGAGCCCTACGCCATTTTGATGATCCTGTTCTGCGACTCAACATACGCCGCAATGGCGTCCGACTCGAGTAGAGGATCTTCAAAAAGTTCTGCTGCTCCGGGTACAGCTGCGTTCACTTCCGCGGGAAATATCTCTTCAGTAGCGCTTGCCCGACTGGATGTGGGCATATACTGCAGTCCAAGTGTTTTCTTCAGCGTGGACTTCGCAGTTGACTGTACTACCTGCTCCATGGTTTCAGCATCCTTGTCTGTGAGCAATGGCAAGTCGGGAACTACATCCCTGGCACTTTCCGTTGACTCTGGCAAGGTAACTGTCACTTGAGAGCCTGTCGGCGACAGGACCCTTGGGAATTTATTCTGCTGCTGACTGACTGGGCTCCTGATCAGTTTCTGCCGGTTTCCCTTGCTCACCAGGAACAGGCTGGACTTTTTCAATGTGAGGCCCTTCGGTTGAAACCTTGGCCTTCTTCCTTGGCGGCAAGGGAGCAGATTTCCTACATCACGACAATGGTTAGAGTTATCAAAATTACCACTCTATTAAATCAAGAACTGGATCAAGAATGTGGTTGTTACCTTTTCGATTTCTTGTCCGGCATCTGTGGCTCGCCAAATACCAGTGCAGGCACATTGGTACTGGTACCTGACTCGGGTCCCTCCTTCGGCTTCGCGGCTGATGAATCAACCACGGCCTCAGTACGGGCACCTTGGTTTTCAACTGTGTCCCTAGCCGTTTCAGCTTCGACAGTTGTTGTGGGTGGCTCCTCCGTCACTGACGTATTGCTCGGGGGCTCCGACTGCTCTTCAATTGGACTGTCTTGAGCACTAGTATCCCCGAGACTGGTAATTTAAAAGGAATCAATTGATTACGAGTGGTTATTTCAAAGAATTCACGAGTGGTAAAGAATTTTACATACCTTGGATTGTCACTTTCTGTGTGACTGGTGGCGGCTTTATCACTGTATATTTTCTTCTTCCGAGCGGCTCTTCGCTGGCGCCCAGGAGGTGTGAAGGCAGCTTCCTTCACAATATCCACAGGCGGGGCACTTGATGTGCCTTGTCCATCACTTTTCGAGTGGTGTACCACTCGAAAGTCTTCCACGTCGTCTGACTGGTCCGACGACTCGTCATCTTCAGCATCGTCCAAGGGAGGTCTCCTTAAATGAGATGGAATCTTGAATTTCGGATCCGCTCCCTCAGGAACTTGGTCTGGCATGATGGGCCAGGAATAGAAGAAGTCAATATCCTCCTGCATACATCAGAGATTCATTAGACTGATGATTTGGGAGAAGTTTGGCTAAATCATTCAAGAATTTGCTACTTACTTGCTTAGGAGGATGGTCTGCATCAAAGAGTTGAGGTTCAAATGGCACGCAATGCACTCCACGCATCAGCATTTGCACTCTTTGCATAATTTCTGCTTCACTCAACTCGTCACGGATCATTCGAGAGGGGTCGTCTATACCCTTGTACTCGAAACCCCAGCCTTCCTTCTGGGCGAGTGGTTGCACTCGGCGTTTGATCCAACAATAGACGACTGACGCCCCTGTGACACCCTTATCTGTCAATGCCTTGATCTTGGCAAGCAGCTGGTTCACTTGTGCAGTTTCTGCAATGCTGGGTTGTTCCTTCCACTCGGGGAAGTCCACGGGGGCTACTCCAGTCCACTCAGACAGCTCGGGATCATAGTTCCCGATATTACCACCATAAGTTTTTCCAGTCGGTTTACACGCCGTGTAAACGCTACATAGTGCCTAACTGTGTCCGTTTAATCATCCGTTAGCCCGTTTAATGGCCGTTTAGTCCGTTTAATGGCCGTTTAGTCCGTATAATGAGTTAAACGATGGGTGGCCGACTATTTACCGTTTAGCGTTTAGGATAACACTGGTTGCTGTGCATCTCATACTCCAAATATGATGGGCGCATACCTTGGCGCATCTGGATTCCGGCTCCTCCGACTGGAGAAGTTGCATCTTTCTTCGGCTGCGGCTTCACAAAGAACAAGCGTCGCCACAGATTGAAATGCGGACGAATTCCAAGGAAGGCTTCGCAGAAGTGGACGTAGATCGAGATTTGAAATATTCCATTGGGAGTCAGATTGGGCAATTCAATCCCGTAATAGAAGAGCAATCCACGCAGGAAGTCGCATGTTGGAATGCCCAATCCCATTTGGATAAAGTGATTGAACATCAAGATCCTGTCCACAGGCACCATTGGCCATTTTTCCTGTTTCGCTGGTACTTGCCACAACAGCTCCTCCTGCTCCTTGAGAAATCCATCTTGAACTAACTTCAAAAGTTGTTCTTGGGTTACCTTTGATGGCTTGAGGTAATTGCAAGGTAGCGGATGGACCCTCTGTTGAACTCTGCCGCGCTTTGGCGACGGCAACCGCACTTCTTTATCGCGGGCCCCGCTGCGGTTTGACTTCTTGTCCCTCTTCGACATCATCCTGGAAATCACGAGCTTCTTCACCCGCATACACTCGGGGGCTCAGAGATGTTGGTTGGAAAAGGATTGGCGGGGCAGATCCGAGATAGGATCGATTTCGCTCGGGGGCTCGAAGATTGCCTCGCTCAGATGAGGAATGGCGGCGGTTAGGGTTTGTGGAAAGACTTGGCGAAATGGATAAGTGACTGCGGAGGCGCAGCGGTGAGTTTTATTGACTGCGTTGTGACGGTTGATTTTCCAAGACGAAGGTAAAAAGGGTTATTTTTCATTTTTTATTAAAGAAAGGATTTATTTATTAACTGATTCCTTACAGGGACACTCTGGGCAGTTATATTTATTTTTGCTTTACTTTAATAATTGTGGATTATTTCTCTTTAACCCTAAACTACTCTGTGGGTCACAAGACTTGATCCTTTTGTATATAGCCATATAGTTCAAGGCTCGGGGGCTGCAGGGTAGTAAAGGAATTGGAATTTTATTTTTTCTGAAGTATAAAGATTTCATCAAGACCCTCGGCTCGATTCTTTGATTCAACCCAAGGCTCGGGGACTACTTGATATCAAGTGCAATTTTTTCAAAATTGCACCTTTCAAGACAAGATGAAGGTTCAAGATTTTGTAGACCCTCAACCCGATTCTTCGATTCAACTTAAGGCTCGGGGGCTACTCCATATGGAGTGCGATTTTCATCGCACCCCATATAATATTTTGAAGACTACAAGTCGAACAGATCAAACGGGGCTTAAGCACCTCATGGCCTCGTGACAACCAAGACCTGTCCAAGATTGATCAAGCATTCGAAGAACTCGAAAAAGAACTCGATTGGCTTGGCAAGCACTCGGTTGATGATACTCGACGATGAAGCGCTTGGAGGCTTGTCGGAGGTACGACCATGGGCCCACAGGGACGCATGGATAATCTCCAGAAGGAGTCGTACCAAGCGTGGAGACTGCGAGTAGAGTACTGGAAGGACTCTCCTCGTTATGGAAACCAGTAGTAAGACATGTAAACTACTCGGAATGACGTGTAAAGCACTCTACGAGTTGTATTAGGTTAGGATTCTACTCGGAACCGACCTTGTAACCCTGCTCTCCGTGTATATAAGGCTGGGCAGGTACCTCTCCAAAAGATTACGATCTCATCAATACAAACCACCATACAGGTTGTAGGGTATTACGCTATCTCGGCGGCCCGAACCTGTCTAAAATCATGAGTCTCTTAGCCTTTGCGTTCCTGATCTCGACGAAACCCACCTGAAACTCACGAAACCGACCTGAAACTCTACTGCCTCGGGATACCCCTCGGTAGGATCGACGGTAGAACACCGACACATATTCTGTTCCAAAATGTCATGAGCTTTTACACCCAAAAAGGAATAAATCCTGAACTGAGATTGGAGATTGAAAAACATTAAACGTTTGGCATGCTGAAAACATTTTATTCGAGTTGACAACTTGGCATCCGGTTCGTCGGGGGAAAAAAAACCTTGACATCTGCTGCACGATCTATCTTCGGACGGTATTTTCCCGATTCTCTGTCCGCTGACGGAACGGAGTCCAATTTCGTCCCGTTCATTCAGGCGCCGCGCCGGCCTGATTTCTTTTGGATTCGAAGCGAAATCGAAAAATCAGAAACAGAGGGGCGGGCATAAAGATAGATAGACCGGGACCGGGTGGGATTGGGGAAACGAAGCGGAGGTGATTTCTCGGCGAGATCCAAAGGTGAGGGAGACATCTTCGTCTGCTTCAACGACCATGGGGCTACTGGCGTTGCAGCGGCTCATGTCCCTGCAGCGCGACCGGCAGCGCCCTCGCCGGCAAACTCGAGCGCGGAGTCACTTTGCCCCTCGCCCTCACTCTGGTACGTTTTGCTTGGTGGTTGTTTTCTCCAGTTCATTGAAAAAATGTTTTTTTTTTCAATCTCGTGTTCCCTACCTAATATCCCGATTGATTTCGTTTAGATTTATGAGAGCCGCGTACCAATTTTTCGTTCGTTTGAGATTAAATAGATTTCACCTTGTTGGCTAGTAGGATTGTTTGCCTCAACCGAGCTCATTTTAATTTACCTTTTTTTAACAAGGAAACATGGGCTCACGCTTAGTGGAGGCAATTAGCAGTGTCCTTTCTTCCAGCGCTGTTTTCCCTTCGTCGTTGCGTCTCCACGGGCTCACGCTCACGTTGCTGTTCCCATTTTTCACACTGAGTAAACAATGGGAGCCTTCAGTGGATAACCCCTCCATTAATTCCTGAAGGCAATTAATTTTGAGAGGATATTTCAATTTCTGTTCGAGTTCGTTTTTTATCCTTATTTCAATTCATGTCTGAGATGGAGTATCATAACCATGCTTGTTGTGTTGCAGATGGATCCATTTGTTCAGTGGATACTAGAAAGGGCTCAGCTTGTCAACAAGATGATGATGGAGATTGCCAAGGTGGTAAAATAACGACAAGTTCAATTCCAGACCTTCCTGAGGTATGGCGGCATAAACTTGTGATGATGATGATGAGGACTGCAATAAATAGTGTCACTATAATTCTACTAATTCTCCAGACTAAGCTACTACCTGAATATTATTTATTAGAAGTGTACATATCTTTTTGTGCTACAACTGGTCATGCCCCTAGACTTCTAGTGAATTGGTATCTTTGATTTGTCTAAAAGTAACAGTTCTCTCTGCAAAGGCTTCTAATATTACCATCTCGTCCGTTACCAATACACATTCTGTTCTATTATCTATGAAGGGTGCATCACATCTTTAAATTCTTTGAACTTCTTGGATTAATAAATGTTCAATTCTTATGTCGCCACTCTTCCTACAGTCCAGAGCCAGAGTGTACATCCACCGACAATGCAAGGCATATCACTGTTGATGCTGCTTGATATATCCACCCCTCATATTTTTTTTTCTTTTTGCAAATATACTCTTTACAGCCTAGAATCTCCCACCTTGCGGGCTGTCCACTTAGATATGTGACTGATATAGTGATATTATCAGCCTTCGCAACAGTTAGTAGCAGCTCCATCCGAATGTCATAGAGTGCTTGTTCTTAAACATATATATAGATTGCACTAATCTTCACCCAATAAGTACATATATTTGCATGTCTTCAAGCGTGGAGTTCTCCAATTTATTGTCAGGCACCTTTGTATTGATGCACATGCCATGAAACTGTAGAATTTCTCTAGCTCCCCAAAGAAGACACAGCCTAATAAGATTGTTACTTATATGTTGGCCAATGGTCATAAGGCTTGGCAAGCATGCGTTGAGTTATTTCCCTCAAAAGCCAACAACTGTAGTACATGATCTCCGACAAGCAATCAAGAGCCATAGCAGAAATATGAGCAAGCCTAACGTCTCCATATTCATTTAAGAAGAATGTGAAAATTGGTTGGTCTTGACAATTTAACATAAGTGGGATGATTCCTAATTCCTATTACTCTGAATCAAAACATCTTGATTTTTTTTCTCTAAGTATTCAGATGTATTATTTGCATCATATTCAGTTTGACATATTTATTTCTGTTTCTTTGATACTTTGACCTGTTCATAAAATGATATTGCACAATAAAACATCATCTGTGCATTTTTTGACTCGCAGAAATGCACACCAAACTAATATTGTTGACTCCTCAATGGTCCAGCACAAAGAGTATTACATAGTAGTTAATCAGTGCAAGCCACTAATAACTGCTTATTTTCCTAAGAAAGCCGCTGGCCACACTGTTAGGAAAAAAGACAAATAAATTTTCTACAATCAGTTTACCTTCCACCACTGCGCTGTCGACCCATGTAAATGTAATGCTGCACGCCTTGTGCAATCATGCAAAAAGCTATACCTGCGGTAGAACACTACCTACTGTTTTTCTTCCTCCAGTTCAAGTAACCATTGAGCTTTCCCAGCATTGAACTTTTATTCACATCCATCTTCTTTAATACAAAAAGATGTGCACCCTTACTGTGTGTTCGGAAAAAAAAAAACTTTTATTCACATTCTTGTGTATGCAGGACATCTGGCGCCATATACTTTCCCTAATGCCACTGCGTGATGCTGCCCGTGCCGCTTGCATGTCTCGTGCCTTCCTATGTTCCTGGCGACGTCGTCCCAATCTCACCTTGAATAGGGATGTGCTTCTCTCGGAAGAACATGCAGATGAAGTGAATGTCGGCCACATAATTGATCGCATTCTAAGAAATCACTCTGGCACTGGATTGAAGATATTGAAGCTTCAATTATATGGCATTGCCGATCACTACTGTCTTGACAGTTGGCTTCAGGTTGCTGTTACACCAACGATTGAAGAACTCACCGTTGTGCTATGCTGTATTTTCAAGAAAAAGTACAAATTCCCTTGCTCAGTTTTATCCAATGGAAATGGAAAGTCGATTCGGCATCTTGAACTGGGCCTCTGCGCCTTTCGCCCGACAGCTGAACTTGGCCCCTTGAGAAACTTAACAAGTCTGAATCTGCACTCCGTGCGTGTTACAGGGGATGAGCTAGAGTGCTTTCTTTCCAACTCTCTTGCTTTAGAGCAGTTGGACCTCAGTAGTTGCAATGAAATACTTTGCCTGAAGATACCTCGTGTGCTGCAAAAGTTCAGATGTCTCAGGCTTCTTGGATGTGAGAGGCTCCGAGAGATAGAGAGCAAAGCTCCTAATCTCTCCAGTTTACGCTTCGATGGACATGTAAAGCTGTCACTTGAAGAAACATTGCAGATGAAGAAATTAAGCATAGTCCGTCAAAAGGTTGTCTATTATGCTCGTGCTGAGCTGCCATCTATTATGCCAAATCTTGAGACTCTTGACATTAGATCCAATATTGAGGTATACTCTAAAACTCAAGGCCTTTTATGCATATTAAGAGTAGTCATACCTTGTATAATATGAGACATGGCATACGTTATGCAGGTGGTCAATACACCATTGCTGCCTACCAAATTCCTCTACCTCAAGCACCTTTCCATATCCATTACATCAGGAGGCTCCTTTTCCCCATCCTACGATTATGTTTCCCTGGTCACTTTCCTTGATGCATCCCCTTCCTTAGAGACTTTGATCTTGGATGTAAGTCTATTCATTCCATATTGGATAAATATCTCTGTTTACTCTGTTGGATCCACTTCATTTTTCTTTTTCATCTTCAGGTATCTCAGCAAATTATGGAGCATAAATCAGTTTTTGGTGATTCTTCGGGTTTAAGGCAGATGCCCGAACAGCACCATTGTTACCTGAGGGGTGTAAAGATGACAGGGTTCAGCTCTGCCAAGAGCTTGGTCGAGCTAACGTGTTATATTGTGAAGAACGCCGTGTCACTTGAGTGTCTTGTATTAGACACCCTTTATGGGTTTAGGTGTTCTGGCGAAGATTCTAGAATAACGAGATGCGACTCTATGAGCAAGAATATCCTGAAGGAGGCCACTAGAGCTGTCACGGCTATCAGAATGTACATTGAGGATAAAATTCCTAATACAGTTAACTTGACCGTTTTGGAGCCCTGCACTCGGTGCCATGCTGTTGGGAGATGGTAGGTGTCATAGGTTATTGTTATCTCGCAATGTATAACCAATTATTGGACAACTGATCAGATGAACCGTTCTTTGTACTCCGTATAGACACTGATCAGGCCTGCTCAATGTCTAATTGCCCTGGAATCAATGTGAATTTTTGTTTGTAGAGATGAATTGGCAGCAAAGCACGTGTGAGGTTTGATAGCATGTTTAACTAATTAACTGTATGTTTATTTGTGTGCACCATGAAATATGTTCGCCAATCGAATGTGATCCTTGCTGGTTCACACGGGTACTTCACAGCATCCGTATGGGCAGCAGGTAATCCCAAGACCAGCATGAGCCATTTCGTCAAGCAAGTATAAAAAACATGAATGGAAACAAAAAGGGCGAATGTCTTTGTTCGTACATCATAACAGAAAATTGGAAGTATCCCGCTATACATCCCTTGGACCAGCCAGAATACAGACTATGTGGCATGTACAGTAATATGATTATTTGCTGTAAAGAAGCCCCGTCTGCCATTAGAAGTTTAGAACGAGAATACCATGGTCAATACCTTTTTGAAAAAAAAAAACTGCCATTATCAATACACAGCAAGGTTATTGAACATCGATCTGATATCAACAGACTATAAAATCCTTGTCCAAAGTCAACTTGCTGAAGATTAGTGAGCCTTGCAAATACATCATGCATTCATGCCCCCTTGGTCTCTATTTGCAAATGACATCTATGCTAACTGTTTTCTAAGTTGTTGTAATTGCTCCCTAAATCAATATGCAAGATTCCAACATCCAACTCCTACAATACACCACAAAAAGGAATATCAATATTTCCCTAATTGTACAAGTGGGTAATGAGCAAAACCCCATATGATTATCACAACAGATGCAGAATGTGCGCACAGCCGCACACTATGACACAAGTCAAAGTCAGTCTAGCCAAAGTACACTCAAACAATAAGAGCCCAAAATTCACATAAGCAGCGTCACCAAATTATTGGAACTCGTAAAGAAAGGCAAGGCCCAGCAACAGATGCTGCATATGAATAACACGGGCCCACTGTTCTTACCCTCATTTGTAGCTGTTATTTTTTTTCTTTAATTACCTTTATTTCTTTCAAATTGGTTTCTAATGATAAAACATACTCCCTCCGTTCCAAAATAGATGTCATTCTCGCTTCCCGAGAAGTCAACGTTTTCAAAATGCCGACAATTATATTTTAAAATATATAAATATTTCTGTTAAGTAATTAGTATCATCGGAAAGATCTTTAAGTCTAGTTTTTTAACAAATTTATTTGAAAATAAAATGTTGCACGTTTTTTCTATAAATTTAGTCAAAATTGAAAAAGTTTGACCGGCACGCTTTCCATAACGTCATCCTTTTCGGAACGGAGGGAGTATCTTGTTTTTTTACTTTATTACCTTTATTTCTTACAGTTTCTCAAGAAAAAACTTTATTTCTTACGAACTGTGTTCGTAATGGTAAAACATGTGCATCTAGTTCATATTATTAACTCGGCTCGTATTTGGAAAAACGCTTATCGGTCTCAACACATTAGTGTCGGTCGGCTTGAAGCCGGTATTAATGTCGGCATTAAGTACTGGCTCCAGGGACAGTACCTCTGGCATCATGTTAGTACAAGCTGTAGCCACCAGCCGATACTGAAAATGACGTCCGAATATTCAACCTTCACCCGGTACTATGTTAGTACAGGCTGTGTCGTCTGTGATCTGACAGCAGATTCAATCGTCGTTCCGCTACAGGGACAGCTCGTCGCCGGGTGGGCTAACAATCTCTTAGTCTTAGGATCTCCGCCGGCGCTGGAACACCTGAACAACCCATGAGGGTGTCTAGCACAAGGCACTCAGGTGACACGGCGGTTCTTCGCAATGTTAATTACACGCGTTAGCTCAACCAAGTTGTTGGCGGAGTTGAACCCTGTCATCTTTACACTCCTCAGGTGGCAATGGCGGCGTTCCGGCATCGTCGGCCTCAAACCTGAGGGATCATCAAGAACCGATTTTAATTCATAAGTCATGATTTCCTGAGATATCTGAAGATGAAAAAGGAAAAAATGAGCACGTGGATCCAAGTACAGAGTGAACAGGAGAGATAGTACGTATCCAAGTACAGAGTGAACAGATCGAGATAGCACAGAGTGAACTGAACACCGAGAATGTTGTGCTGTTTCGTTTTTTTAAAAAATAATGTTGCGTTGTGGCCAGGAGGCCCAAGAGCATAGTTTTCCAAATGGGCCAGGCCCGATCGACAGCCCGAGGCACGGCCCTAAAAAGCACGGTCCTAGCCCGGCCCGACGCCCGATGAATAGTGCTTAGTGCCGGCCCGGCCCGATGACTCAATAGTGCCTGGGCTGCCACCCCGGCCCATAGTGCCGGCCCGAGGCACGACCCGATATGGGTGGCGGCCCGACCTAACCTGCAGCTTTTCATATATAGTACAAACCAACAAAACCCTAACCCTAATTTCACTCCTTCCCATCCCACCCACTGCCGGCCGCCACCCCAACCCTCCATCCCGCCCCCTCCTCACCCGCCCAGCCGCCCTCTGCCCCCTTTCCTCACGCCGCCGCCGCCAGGGACGCGACCGGCGAGCGCGGAGCCCCTCCAACCGGTCGCCACCGCCAGGGACGCGACGGCGAGGCGGAGCACCTCCGGCCGGCCGCCCCCTCCTCTCCCTCCCGCTTCGGCAACCGCCCCGAGCCGGTGGATCTGCGCCGACTGCGCCCCCTGCGCCGTCCGCCGCCCCGAGTCGCCGGATCTACGCCGGTCGCCGCCCTTCCCTCCTCCATCCTTCAGGCATGGTCGCCATGGCGCCTGTGCTGCCGCCCCAAGCCGGGCTGGCCAAGCACGGTGGGCCGGCCGTGCCATCGGGCCGGCCCGGCACGAAAAGGGGCTTTAGTGTCGGGCCTGGGCCGCCATGTCGGCACGACAGCCCGACACGGCACTATCAGCCCATCGTGCCTTATAGTGCCGGGCCCATCAGGCTAGTGCCGGGCCGCCCATTTGGTATGCTAATACCCAGGAGCTAGCCTTGTGGCTGTGGGGCCGCGTGCTCGCCACCGGCATACGTGTCCTTGCGGCGCGTCATCGCGGTGGCTGCACAGCGAGCGGCCCGTGTCGGTGCTGCAGCGGCAGGAACGGATGGCACGTGCTGCTCGAACGGCGTGCCCCTACGTGCCGCGTCCATGTCGTCACGCACTGTATCGTCAGAGTTGGTTCGTCGTAGTGTTCTGTCCAACGACCCACCATGGGTCCGGGCAAGAATATCACGAATTCACGATCAAGGAGACCGCCGCTCACTCGCTCGCTCGCTTCCAGTAAACAGCCGAACAACATTGATTGAGCTGAGCATCAAGAAACAAAAGCACTACAGCTATCTTTTAGTCACCAGGAGCAGAGCACAGATGATCCTAGGCATGCATGCACCCGTACGGCCGCACCTAATGTACGTGGCGTGGACACACGCACGAACGCACGCACCCTTTTTTGTTCGATTTTTTTTTATATCTAACGCTCGTGGTGAGCTTCGTGTTGTTTTTTAATATCTAACGCTCTAAATTTGGCTCGTGACGCTCTTCGTGACTAAACTGTTTTTTTTTATATCTAACACTCCAAATTTGGCTCGTGACGCTCTTCGTGGTGAGCTTCGTGAGTGAACTGACGAAAGGCTCTGGGTCTCATCTAGCCGAGGAGCGGCCTCTGTGAGTGACACAGGGGTGGCGCCGGACGCGGGCGTAAGGAAGAACGACAGCCGGAAGATGCAGCCAGCCGCCGCCGAGCACACGCTGCACGGTGCCGGAGTTGGCAAAAATTAAATGGCACATGGGAGAGTTGTTTGTGTGACTGCGCCGGCGGCGGCGAGGCCGAGCGCAGCAGCGTGGCGCACCCGGCGAAGGATGGTCGGGGTGGAACATGATGTGCGGGTACTGGGCCCCATTTTCTCGAGCCCAACTCTTTCTTCTTTTCTTGAGGCCCGCCCACGCGCGTTGGGAATTCGGTCCGGCTAGCCCTCGAGCAGAGCGCGTCGGCGACTCCGCCGCCGGCAGAATGAACGCCTTTTGTTGAATGCGATCCTCAAAGCCAGCGTAATTGACTCCAGAAAGAAACTGAGTTGGCTTTTACCGTGATGATGCCTGGTACATGCAAGTTCATGAACCTGCAATAACATTCACAAGTAGTCGTAAATGGGAGTGTTAGATGTGTCAGTAATTCCAAGTTTATTTTTTGTGATTGCAAAGCATGAAAAAACAACTTACTACTTGGGTTGGCGTTGACGTCTTGACTCTTGACGAGCATACCGGCGCCTCCAAAGTCGCAGCTCGCCGGCGACGTAGCAGCTTCCCATGGGGCTGGATGGCGGAGCAGTTGGCGCCGACGATGCCGCACGCGTAGTCGATCCCGTTCTGGAGTTCCATGTCCGTCAGCCCCGTCTTGAGCCCTGCGCTTTCGTCGGATCGCCGCCCTTAGGTGCTGCTGGGAGCGTAGATTTCCGAATTTTGGGCTGGGAATACGGAAAAAATTGGGTGCTGGACGACCCTGCGCGCGCGAGCTTCACCTCCACGGCGCGCGCGTTCCGGCCCAACCGCCGGCAGTAGGCGTGGGCGGCCGCCAGGATGAGGCACGGTGGCCGCGGCGTTATCCGCTTCTTGTTGGTTGGCGTCCAGGATGGAGAGGTCCAAGTCCTCTCCTGGGGCTTTGCTAATTCGCTTCGCTCAAAGTCGTGCTCGGATCCGACGGCGCGATTCCTTCGCGTATTCGATTCCTTCGCGTATTCTAAATAGAAATTGAAGTTGGAAACCGAAACGAAAACAGAGTTGAGATGATGCGTATATGCAGATATAAAGATAGATAGCAAAAAGGTAGGAGAGTAGCAGAGATCCGAGGAAGGAGGAAACGTCGTCTACCCCAACACGGGCCTGCTGCGGGGCACATGTCGCAGCACGACGGGCATCGGCGTCACCGGAAAATCATTGCCCCAAGTAAGCCTAGCTCTCCCGCCCTCTGTTTCGTCGTGTTCTTGCAACGTGATTCGCCGCTGTTTCATCAGTCCATGAAGAAAAAAAAAAGTCATCGTTTCGTGTTCTGTTTGAGTAAATTAGATCCACCAGCATTTCTCTTTGCATCTGTGTTCTGTTTGGGGGAAGGGAGGGAGAACCTTTTCCTTTACGAAGATATGTACAGGTTTGTTCAGAGTTAACATAGCTGTGTGGGTAATTAGCTAGCGTCGTTATTTCACTTGTGTGGTCAGATGCCAGCGATGAGCCAAAAATTTTAAACTTCAATATTATGAGTAAAAGCAATCAAAAAGTCCATGTGAAAGAAAATTAACTTTGGAATGAGATTTCAAGAGATTGTTGGCTGTTTGTTTGAGTTAGTTTTTTTCTTCTTAGATCTATTCAGGTATTCATGTCTGGCAAGGAACATCATAACCATTCTTGTTTCTTTCTTTCTTCTTTTCTTTTGAGAACCTATAACCATGCTTGTTGGGTTGCAGATGGATCGATTGCTTCAGTGAATAAACGGAAGTGTTCGCCCTGTCAACAAGATGGCGATTCTTCTTTTTTGAAGGAAAATGGTGATGGTGATTATCAAGCTGGCGAAACAATGACATGCTCAATCCCAGTTCTTCCAGAGGTATGTGGCATGGAATTTTGATGATTGGGGGGCTTAATAGCAGGCATACCATCACCATAATGGCTCTTAATTCTTTGGAGAGTATGCTAGCTAAATATTATCTATAAACACAAAACAGATCTCCAATTTCTATAGTCTACAAAGCTCCTCTACTAATAAATTAGCAGCTTTCAGTCTTAGATTACCTGTTATATTGATGAGTACATCCGACTTACTGGAGTTATCTTAATTTCTATCAAATTAGCATGGGCTTTGTTTTTCTTCTTATATTATTACTGTGCACTGGATCCACTGTGTGCTCTTTATTTCCATCAGAACTCTTAATGTGCAACTTAGTATCTTCCACATATATCACATGTCATCCTTGTCCAGCCCAACACCATGCATTTTTCACCTAAGCTTACCTCCTTAACTTATGTCAAGTTCTTAGATAGATATGCTCATTATCAGTTATAACACTACTCTTGTTACCACCTCTAGCCTGTGTGTATATTCACCAACAGTGAGACATATATGACTTTGATATTATCTAGGATATGGTTCCTCCGAAATGTCTAATAAAGATATACAATGTACTGTTAAGGAAAAAAATATTCTATCTTTTTCATTGGCTTCACAAGTAACAAGAGAACATCGATTCTATCATGTTGCTATCTAAATCTATAACAAATGAGGGTTTGAATAACATGTTTCATGATGTTTGGGTGTTTGGCTTTGCTTTTGGTACATTATATCTTTCACATATTTACCAAGGCTTATGGTCTTACACTGTCAAAACTCAAAACTGCTTGATTCTATCTATTTACCAAGGCACTCAGGTTTGCTAGAAGTTAATTTTATTTTTTGTTTCTTTGCTACTTTAACGTATTTATAACATGCTATATTGGCTATCGCACAATAAAACATCATGCTATGCGTTGCACAACAACCAATACCGTTGTCTACTCGGTGCTCTAATACCCTCTATACTGTCTTTTTTTTCTTAGCGAGCAACTTATAGGTGACAGCATTATTAGGGACAAATTTTGTATGGGATGCTCAGTTGACCTACCAACATTAAGTTCCATTTCACTATCTACCGAAGCAATGTAGCAAGCCTTGTGTGAATCATGTGGTTCTATTGTTTTTCTTTCTCTGGATTAGGTAACCATTTGGCTTTACATCCCAATGTTGACCATGCTTGCCCATGCAGGATGTCTGGCATCATATCCATTCTCTGATGCCACTGCGTGATGCTGCCCGTGTGGCTTGCCTGTCTCATGCCTTTCTACGTTCCTGGAGGTGTTATCCCAACCTCACCTTCAATGACCATGTGCTTAGCCCTAAAGCACATATATATGCGTCGCATATAATTGACTGTATTATGAGAAACCACTCAGGCACTGGTGTGAAGATATTGAAGCTTCAATCAGTTTATACCTCCTTTGACAATCTTAATAGTTGGCTTCGGGTTGCTGTTAAACCAGGGATTGAAGAACTCACCTTTGGGCTATTTCATAGATTCAGGAAAGAGTACAAGTTTCCCTGCTCGCTTTTATCAGATGGGGTTAGGAACTCAATTCGGTACCTTGAACTTTACCTTTGTACCTTGAGCCCCACAGCTGAACTTGGCCCCTTACAAAGCCTAACAAGTCTTCGTCTTTGGGAAGTGCGAATCACGGGGGATGAGTTAGAGTGCCTTCTTTCGAACTCGCTTGCTTTAGAGAAGTTGGAGCTCTTTGAGTGCAATGGAATACTCTGCCTGAGGATACCGTGTGAGCTTCAGCGCTTCAGCCGCCTGAGGATTTCCGCATGCGGGAGGCTGAAATTGATAGAGTGCAAAGCTCCAAATCTCTCCAGTTGCACAATTGCGGGGAAAGCCAGAACTATCACTTGGAGAAGCTTTACAAATGAAGAACTTAAGCATGTATGATTCAAATTTTTTCTGCTATGCTCGTATTGAGCTGCCATCCATTATGCCAAATCTTGATACTCTTTACTTGAGTTCTTATGATGAGGTACTCTAAAACTTTGTGTTCTATATGATTAGCACTATGGTCATATTGCACTAGTCATCGCTTGTGAATAATTTTAATCTGAGATGTGGCATATTTGTTTATGCAGATGGTCAAAACACCAATGCTGCCTACCAAATTCCTCTGCCTCAAGCACCTGACCATCCATTTGGGACCAGGACCCTTTCCTTGGTCCTTCGACTATTCCTCTCTGATTTCCTTCCTTGACGCGTCTCCTTCCTTAGAGACTTTAAGCTTGGATGTAAGATGTTGTTTGTTCTATATTGCAAGATGTATGATTGCTCTGTTGTGCCAAGTTAATTATATTTCTTTTTCATCTATATATAGGTAACAAACGAACCTATGAAGCAAGAATTGGTTTTTAGACAATACTCAGATTTGAGGCAGATAGCTGAAGACCAGCATCGCTACCTCAAGAATGTGAAGATCACAGGGTTCAGCTCTGTTAAGAGCTTGGTTGAGCTCACCTGCTATATCCTCAAGAACGCAGTGTCACTTGAGTCTCTTACATTGGACGCCCATTGTAGCTCTACTAGGAGGTGTTCTGACACTAAGAATATATTTGGACGGTGCAGACCGGTGGGCAACAGTCTGAAGGTAAAACGAAAAGCGCTTCTGGCTATCAGAAAATTCATCGAGGATAAGGTTCCTGCTGGAGTTAAGTTGACTGTTGTGGAGCCTTGTACCCGATGCCATAAATCTTCATAATCATTTGAATTGTATTTGTTTCGAACGAATCGGCACTTGAATTTGTGAGTGGGTGATAATCACTTGAATTTAGAAATTGAATGTGGAAACCGAAATGAAAGCAGAGACGGAGATGATGCGCATGTGCATATTGGATCATTGCTGCTGATGAATTGGATGGGATTGCCCGTCCGGAACTGCATATCTGAACTGAGTCTGCTACTGCACTGTCGTTAGTGTCCAGTAACTCAGAACATTCAGTTTCGCCAGTCCGTGTTCATGGCCCTTGTCCATTCGTATTAGTACCAATGTATATGTACCAAACTACGTCAACTAGTAATAGGCAACACGGCCAGAAATTTCTGCACCACTTTCCTTCTGTGTATCTGTTTAGTTTCGCTTGATCAACTGGGTGGGGATGGATACTAAACCTGAACTCTGCAATCTCGTTGCTGCTACCAAGTAACGAGATTCGGGCCATAGAGGGATTCAGTCTAATCTGGCATCTGGAATTCACATCAGGTATCCAAAGAAAATGACACATATCTGACATAATTCTTTCAGAAGAACACCAAGCATTGAAGCTAAGCAAATTTCATCAGGGGTCCATTAACTTTCGTCTCCGTCCCACCTAGACCCGTTAACTAAAAAACCGGTCATTTGGGTCCACGATCTATTAAAGTGGTGCAGTGGAGATTCAAAACTGTCCATGGTGGCACTTTTCGCCTGTGTGGCGCTGCTAGCGTGTCGATATTTTACACCCCCTCTATCTCTATTTCTTCTCCACTCCACACCTCTCCCTTCCATCCCTTTCAGGCATTACATCGAGCACGTCACGCACGCCCCTTTGATCGGCGATTCCCGTCGGCGGCGAGGTTCACCGGCGGTGAGGAGATGACGTACGCGACTTATACGATGAGTTGCATCTACTGAGGTGCTTGCCATGGATAGAAATTCACCGAGCCCTCACCGGCGAGCGCCGCCATCAGGTTGAGGCGCCCTACATCGCGACCACCATCTTGAGCAGCTGTCTGGGCCGCCGCGACGCCATCACACAGAGGTTGGCGTGCGTGTCCACCACCACGCCTACCTCCACGTCCGCCGCCGCCGAGGCGCGGCTCGCCTCCTCCGCTCCGACGATGAAGGCTGTGCCACCGCCGCCATCCTCCCACGGCGGCGCAAGATCCGCTGCCGCGTGAGATCCGCCGCTGCCGGTCGTCCTCCTCTTCCTCGCCGCGCGAGATCCGCCGCCGCCGGTCGTCCTCCTCTTCCCCGTCGCGCCCCCGCCTCCTCCGTCGGCCCAACCGGGGGTCGTCCGCCGCCCGGCTCCGGCGGTGCTCCCGCGCCGCCTCCGCTCCGCCGCTGTCTCGCCCGCCACCACCGTCGGGCCGACCGCTGCCCCCGACCCCCTCCTCTAGGTCTGGCGGTGGTGGACCCTCCCCCTCCCCGAAAACCCCGGGCATAACGGCCCCCTCCTCCCGCCGCCTCCCCCGCGGTCGGTGGGCGAGGAGGAAGAAAGGGCCTCTCGTTAGCGCTAACAAGAGTCCGGCTTCAGTATAGATTTTACGAAAAAAAAAAACTTCCTCCATGGATCCAAATTCTAATAACGGTTCAGGTGAACCCATCAAAAGAAAAAGAAAAAAAAGAAAGGGGAAAAAAAGGTGACCCACAACTCCTGCATTTCCGATTGGATGGAAAACAGCAGCAGGTTGCATTTTTACTGCCACATTGCTGTAAGTTGATGAGGTTATGGATCGCAAACCTGCTGCAACGTGACGATTTTTGAGTCTTGGGGTCACCTCAAGTTCAAGGGTACAGCAAGAGCCCAAATATACTTGGACAGATTGCATTGTGTCGTTGAAGCAGGCCACAGACGCTGCGGCCAGCGTCGGCGGCGCGGCCCTCCACTGCCACCGCCAGGCAGCGTAGCCGGAGGCAGGAACCCGCGCGGCGGCGGCGCTGTTAGTCGGCGCCGACCCGGGTGCCGCTGGCCGCTTCCGAGGACACGAAGTGCGACGGCCGGAACATGTCGGCGGCCACCGCGGAGCGTGATACGGCGAGGGGAGGTGCGCGGTCAAGGGCGGAGGCGGCGCCGTTGCCGGCGGCCGTGGAGATGACATTAGGGGATCAGAGCGTGCTGCCTGTGGCGTGGCCATGGCCCATGGGTTGCCGGCGACGCCAAGCGCTACGGCGTGGCGAGCACGAGCGCGTGCACCAGGATGGCCAAACAACAGCAGAATCACAGCACCGATCCTGGCACGAACACACAGCTCGCGGTTGCCAACCAGAAAGAATGCCATGCAAAGCGGGATGGGTTAATCCACACCTGAAATCCGTCCCCCTCTTTCGCACGCTAACGTTAGCATGACGTCATCACCATGTCAACCGTCTTCAAGCTCAGGCCGCCGCGCAACCCGCCATCGCCGGCATCCACCGTCGCCTGCGGCCAGCGGCGTACGCCGTCGTGCCACTCCGCCCGCCTCTCACCGCCGCCACACCACCCACCCTCATCGTTCATAATCGTTGTCCCGTCGCCAGCGCCGCCCGCTGGGTGGTGGACCGCCGCCGTCCTCGCACCCCGCAACCCGCCACCGCCGCCGGGCATGCCGCCGCCACCAACAATCCTCTAAGCCCCAACCTCAGAAACCCCAAATCCCTAACCCTAAGAGCAACACCAGCCCAGCTCTCAAATGGGTCTCTATACCTATTTTAGTCTCTCAAGTAGGAAAAAACAACTCCAGCCAAGCCCCTAAACGAGCTACCATTTTGTGGAGGCCTCCAAATTTTCATCCAGAGCCCCTAGGAATGGAGGCCCTCTATTTCCACCCACGTGGGCCCCACCACCCTTTTTTTCCCTTCTTTCTTCTCTGTTCCTTCCTTTCCGCGGGCGTCTGTTCCCCTCGTGTTGCTTGCCGCCGTAGCCGGCGCCGGCGGTGGAGGGGTTCCGTGGCCTCCGGCGCTTCTTGCTGGGCCAATCCGGCCGCTTCGTGCCCATGGCCGACCAAATCCGGAACGCGAAAGGCCAGTGCCGACGCGGCGACGCCGCCGGCCGTGGCGGACCTGACGGTTGAGGAGGCCGGGTGGGTGCTGGACGCCGCGCCGAGGCGGCCAGCCCGAGGATCTGCGCGCTGCATCCTTCGCCGTCCGATCCGTGGTGAGCCGCCAGCGGGCGCACACCAGCACCCGCTCCCGCCGCCGGGCTCGCGGTGACCGGGGCCGTGCCTGCGCCGGTGCCCTGCCGGCCAACCGCGGCCGCAGCCGGAGGAGATCCTGCCACCTCCGAGCCGGGATCTTGGGCCCTCGTCGCCGCCCGCCGCGCCGCCCTTCCCCGCCGTCGGCGCCATCGCCACTGTCTCCTCCGCGCGTGGCCGCGGCGGCGGCGGCGCGCAGGAGGCCGGCGCGCAGGAGTCGACGCTCAGGGATGCAGCAAGCACCCGGGGAGGCCGGCCGGCGGCGGCGCTCGGGGAGGGCGGCGACGGCGTGCCGGGACGGGGGCGAGGCGTGGCGGGGGCGTGCCGGGAGGAGCCGCATCGTGGCGGGGGCGAGGCGCGGCGGCCGGCGAGTCGAGGGAGAGGCGTGGGGGCCGGCGAGGCGGGGGTGAGGCGCGAGGGCCGGCGAGGCGTGCGGGCGCGGGGAGAGAGAGGGAGGACACGCTGACAGGTGGGGCCCACCAGCCGGATGATATAGGGGCCTTCATTTAGTCGGGCTGGCTGGAGGAGGAAGATAATTTTAAGCCCCTAAATTTTTACTGGCCCACTAAAAATGCAAAATAGAGGCTCGTATATAAGGGCTGGGCTGGAGTAGCTCTAACCCACTGTCCTCCACCACCACCCGCGACTGGCGGCGACGCGCCGCTTGATGCCTCGCCCACAAACCACCAGTCCACCACGGAAGAAAGAGGAGGCGGAACGGCGCGCGGAACAGGAGGCGGAACGGCGCGCGGAGAAGAAGTAGACGACGTGAGTAGGAAGAAGATGTGCCACGTCATGCTGACGTCAGCGAGTGCCTCTCCGCGGATTTCATGGGGGACTTAACACAACATTAACATTCCCATGTACACACGCGCTGCGGGCGGGACTTGGCGTGTCACACCCTGAAATTCTTCAATTTCAGGATGTGAATTTAGAGAATAATTAAACAACGATTATCTCTCAATTTTAAAATTTTTCCCAACATTTATTTATTTTACAGAGAATTTAGCTAGAAAGAAAATTAATTGTGTGTTTCTAAAAATAAATTAATTGTTCTCTGTGTGTTGCAATCATGCCGAGTTGCATCTTGGTGTTTCATGGGTGCTAAGGTTTCAAAAATGCGTCCTTAAACGTTTAGGTTTAGGTGCTTCTGAGAATTTTCTAGATTTTTCTGGAAATTATTCTCCTATTCCTAGAGCTAAATCTATTTATTAGAAGGCTCTAAAATTGTTTTCACGAGCTCTAAATATTTTATCTAGACTCCTCGTGTCCAAATCTATCTCTAGGATTTTTCCTAGAATTTTTGGGAGTTTCTGGGTATTTTTCGTTCTTTAAAAACATGTTCTAGATTTTCTGGAATTGTTTTCGCATTGAAAAGTATTTCCGGAAATAATAAAACCTAATCCTTAACGGATCGGGCCGGATCCACCTAGATCCGACCCAACCCGCATCGGCCTAACCCGCCCCGTCCTCTCTCTCCTGGTGGGCCCCGCCTCCTCCTCGGGCGGAGCCCGCGAGGCCCGGTTCGGGCTCGACCAGGCCCGCCAGGGCCCATTGGCCCGGCAGCCAACCGAGCTCGGCCGGCCGCCGCCGCTTCTTGGCGTGCGCGCCAGGCCAAGCCGCGCCTGCCGCCGCGCCCTTTAAAAGGGCGACCCGCAGCCATGCGCCCTCCTGCTGCCTCGCCGCCCCGTGCGCTCGCCCTCGCCGCGCAGCGCCGCCGCCGCACCAGCCGGCCGAGCTAAGCGCCACCGCCGACCGTCGCCGCTCGATTCGCCGAGACGGGGCACAACCGGCCGGAGCAGCCACCGCCACAACGTTCTCCAAGCCGAGACGCACGTCCTCGACCCGTTCCCGACGTCAAGCACTGACTGGAGCGCCGCCGCCGCAAGCCGTCCGACCCGGCCGCCCTCCGTCCGCCGCCGGCCGAATTCCTGCCACCCTCGTCCGTCTCCGCCGCTGTGGAGACCATCAACGCGACGCCCTTGACCTCCTCTCCGTTTTCCCCACATCGCCGGAGCCCCAGCGCCGCCGGACCGCCGTCGATTTTGGCCGGCAGAGCCGCCGGTCGGCCATGGCCCAGGGAGGAAGAAGAAGCCGCCCTTTTTGCGATCTAGCCCCTGGAGTAATCTGTAATTTTTATCCATTCTTTTGTGTCTTGGAAATCTTACACGAAACTCCCTGCAAGGATCAGATCCTTTCAATATAATCCAAGCCTTGATCTTTTACAGATCTAACCCTGTCTTTTCATCTATTCACGGGTACTATTCACTGAGTCTGCGGAATCTTCTCAGCTAGCCCCTGAAGTCTACGGTTATTTGCGTCAAAGTCCATGCAGCCTTCTTTTAGGTATAACTTCCACGTTTTAAATCCGTTTCGATCCGTTTTCGTTTTGTTAGATTTGTAATCACTTAAATTACGTGTTAGTGGTGTTGTTCATGAAAATTATGTTTTTCTAAATTAATTTTAAATATTAATTTGATTAATTGCTTATAGGCATGTTTTGCAATTAAAATCTATATAGCTTTATACCACGTGCTTTCATAATGAAATTTAATTTGGATAATGTTTATTCAATTACCTTTTCTTAATAAAATTTAATTAGGATATATCTCGGCTTTATTAAATAATATTAACTTGATTAATGCTCACTTACAACTTGCTTTTCTAATAAAAATCAAATTAGGCATACAGCGGCTTTTATAAGAGAAAGTTAATATGATTGATGTTATTATAATTTATTTATGATAATAATATGATTAGTGGAACACGTTCGATAAACTTATTCGTTTAGATGCTTCATATGCCTTTCTTTTCTAAAGTTAAATGTTTAATTGAAGTAACAAATACTTGAATATGTTTAAATAAAATATGACTAGGTTTTATAGCGTCTTTCTAACATAAATGTAATTTTGATTAATCTTAACATAGGATATTTCTCTGAAGTATCCCTTACATCGTCTTTTCCTAATTAAAATAAATGAAGCACCTAGCTCTTGTTTTGATAATTAAAATCTTTCGATAGTTTATTTTTAATCGCGGTTCGTTTTCAGCGTTGCGTCTTGCGCTTGTAGCAACGAGTCCTTCGTTTAGTATACTCTTTAAAAGCTTTTATTTTGATTGGCGTATTGTTCTTAGTTGTCTTTGTTTGCTTGCTCTAGAATGTTTGCTTTGCTTGGATGATTGCTGCGAGTAGAAGGAACTCGGTTCGAGAGCTTGAAGAGTTGAAGAATATTCTGAGCAGCTATTCTCTGGATTTAAGGCAAGTGTGTCCTTGATATTTTATCCCAATAACTATATTTAATCACCTTTGCATGTGCTTGCATTAATTTTGATGGGTCCTATTAAGGTTTGCCTAGTCTTTCATGATTATTCCTTGTCAACCTGGGTTTATCTTTATGTTGGGTAGCATTGCTAGTTGCTATACTTGGGTTATGGTGGTTCTAATGAACATTAATGATAAACCTGCTTTACTTTATGTTATACCTCTGGTTAATACAAGATCATATGATTTAATCGGAACATGGAGAACCACCCGGAAAATAGTGCAACCATAAGACTAATGGGCTCTGGTCTTGGCTGAATAATTAGAGACTCTAGTTTGTGGTAGCTTTACTCGTAAGAGGCAAGAGGGGGAGACTGTAGTTGGTGTATAACCCGGCCCCTATTTGGGAGGAAGCCTTTGCTAAGGTGTGCCCATTGGAGAGGTTTATACATCACGCTGATCATGAATCCTTAGCGAGCTATCCTTACTAGGGAATCTTTGTAAAGGCCTCGTAGCGTCCCTATGCAGTCACACCTCGGTAGTGTGATATGCGCCTGTGTGGTGCTGTATGGTTGGGTTTAAAGTTCTTTTGGACTTTTACGCGACTTATGGTGAAAGTGTACAACCTCTGCAGAGTGTAAAACTGTTATAACAGCCGTGCTCACGGTCAAGAGCGGCCTGGACACTCACATGATAATTGAACTTGAAGATGGACTTAAATCGTGGTTCTGGTTGTGCCATATTCTTGTGGCGCTCTGTTTTTATTAATGTGGTTTGGTATATATTTATATCTTAGTAATCAGGTGCTAATAACATTTTGACCAACTAAAATTGCTTATCGCTTTAAACCTCAACCTCTCCTTGATTTAGCCTTGCATTCATACTTTCCCCACACTTGCGGAGTACGACATGTGCTCACCCTTGCTATAAACAATGTTGCTCAGAAGAAGGAAGCTGCTATGGAGTTCACTGAAGACGTTGCTGAGTGCTAGGCGTACGCAACCCCCGGTCGTCTGCTTGTGGAGTTGGAGCCTCCGTTTCCAGGATTTGAGCTGTGTAATACTCTGATTCATTTTGTTTTACGTGATACTGTCTCTATTATTCACTTTTCGTTCGCCGTATGTGTGAAACTTGATCCTGACACACATACGGTGTGCACTCGGTTTTGTTTTCCAGAACCGGGTGTGACATGGCGGCGGGCGAACCCAGAGAGTTCATGTCCGTCGTGCAGCGCCTCACAACGGCGTTCTCCTCCTCTTCCTTGGTCCCGGCATCCCACAAGACTGGTTTTCCACCAATCTATTAATGCTGCACAAATTAACATTCCCTCGTATTGACACGTTACTGCTAGTCATACGCTAATATAAAAGTTTGTGAAATTAAAAAAAAGGAAATGTGAGGAAGCACAAACCTGCAATGCAGCTTGAAGGAAATGACTTTGTGAAGCACAAACCTGTTGGTTGTTGTTAGATTAAACTGTCAACAGGTAATGTGCCAAAAATAAAGGCTATTTTTATAAGCAGAAACATATATATGGCAATGTAAATAAATATTTAGTCCTATCTAAACTACAGGATTTGTAAAGTTGAATTTGGAGAGAATATGTCTATAAATGAAATGATGTTTTCATATGAGCCCTACAGTTTTATATATGTATGGAGCTTTCCTCTGTAGAGGCACTCCATTGAGTGTAATGTACATACTTGGGAATTATATTTGTGAAAATTATGTTTGTATGTGTCGAAGTGTAAGTGTGACATGAATTTAGCATATTTGTGATTTTAAGGACTGCAGAGTCATACAAGATATAATTCTTCTCTTTTTTGTTTTTTGTTTTGGAACACACAATTATTATCTCGTTTTCTCACTGTACGGACATATTTTGGTTGTTTGCAATTATAAAATGTCTGTAATTTAATCAGTGTTATTAAATTAGGCCGTAGCGTTAGCACGGGCATTATACTAGTCAGGCAAAAGGATCACTACGTATAAATCAAATCAGATCAAGCAGCGAGAGGGAGCTATGAAGGTTGGGGTTCGTGACGACTACGTGTGAAGAGAGAGACTACGGCCTTATCATGTCGCCCGGAACAGCACACAATGAGAGAGGGCCGAGCGAATTGCTATTGGGCTCTCCGGCTCAACAGGGCTGAATTGCACTTCACGGCCCAACAGTGTGCATATCCCGCCTTCACGTCGCCGCGCTGCGTGTTTTAGTACCACCTCGCCAACTCCAAGGAGCGCTAGCACCACTTAAATACCCAAGTCTGCGTGCCCCGTCGAACTTCTTACCAACTTGAGCATAGTTCCCACGGTATTCTCTGTTGCTTGTTCATCCTGGCTGGTGTTGCCAGTTGAGCCGCGTCGGGAATTCGGTCAGGTTAGCCATCTAGCAGAGCGCGCCTTTTGTTGAATGCGCTCCTCAAAGTATTTATTAAACATTTTAGAAAAGATTAAGTATTTATTTAAATACCAAAAAGAGGGTAAATAAATAAATACCTAATTTATTTTATTATTTAACCTAGGATTTATAAGAATTTTAATGCATAAAGAAAAATAAGAAAGTCCTAAATAAATTGGTCTCACTGTTTTTGAACATTTCTACAATTTACTATGAATTTTAGAGTGAAAACCGAATTTAAATTCAATTCTAAAAACTTAAAAGGACTCTTTACAAAACCCCCCTGAACTCTTATCTCCTTTTATCCGGGGTCCCTGCCTTCTTAAAAACAAGCCCTCCGGCCTTCCATGGCTCGCCGGCTTTGACCGGCGGCCGAGGCGCCGGCGGTGGCCCCCTTGCCACGACGTGGGCACAGGTCGACGCGGCTACGCGAGGCGCACATGCTGGGGGTGGCGGATTTGGCAGCGGAGCGGCGGGGCGGTGGCGCAAGGCGGTGGCGGCCGGGCTAAGGTTAGGCAGCGGCGCGGCGGAACGCCGGCCCAACGTAGGCGTAAACCTCAACGTGAACATGCCCAACACACTCGTCTCACCCTAGGACATCTAGTGCTTCCCTCGGTTTCCTTGATTGGTGCCCAGAACGATGTTTCGCTCGGCGGCGCGCGCCGCGGCGCCGGCCGTTCCGGCAACGCTCCGACCCAACCAAAACCTCCTGCAGCATCGCCTTGACCTACTCGACTCATTGCTAGACTCAAACCTCCACAACAACCACAGCAAGACGGACTTCCATGGTGCCGGCCTTACCAAAACAGAGAACTGCCGGCGTCGAAGAATATGAGGTCGTGCGGGGCGAAGGTTTGAGCGGAGTGGTTTGGGCTACGGCGGCCGAACGACAACGAACTTCGCCGGCGACCGAAGCGAAGGTGAGGATGGTGAAACGGCAGGAAAAGAGGATAAACTCGACGACGGCGCGGTACTTATTCAAATTTTTCACCGCCATCGACTCCATCGTGTTGTCCTTGAGCGATGCCGACGCGTGGCACGGCCGAATTCACCTCTGCTCGCCGGCGGCAAGCTGGCAGGCAGCTCCCGTCGGCCTGCTGCCTTTTCTTTTCCCCCTCCTTTTCTTTTCAAATTGCCCATTTTGATTCCAAAATTTCTCAAACTTTACAATTTAAACTTTCCTCAAATCCTTAATCAAACTTGGAGAGGAACTATAGGGCTTTAACTTTGGTATAGATCGTTTGGCCAAAACTTCTCTTAATAACTTAGATTTGCACTGTGAACATTGGGGGAAAATTTCGAATCCCAACTGTCAGTTAACTCCGATTTCAGATATTCCAGTGTATTTCATCCAAAAGTCGAGGCTCCAAATAAATAGCAAACCACCTCTAATTCAAACATGATTTGGCATGGTACTAGTTCAAGCATCCAATATTCCATTTTGCATGAAGTTGGTGAGTACTTCATATGCAAAAATGGAAGAAATTGTCCTTTGAAAACTGCCAAAAATTCGGCCTTATTCTTTTTCATCTTCAGGTATCTCAGCAAATTATGGAGCATAAATCAGTCTGGTGATTCTTCGGGTTTGAGGCAGATGCCCAAACAACACCATTGTTACCTGAGGAGTGTAAAGATGACAGGGTTCAGCTCTGCCAAGAGCTTGGTCGAGCTAACGTGTTATATTGTGAAGAACGCCGTGACCCCTTCATGGGTTTAGGTGTTCTGGCGAAGATTCTAGAATAACGAGATGCTACTCCATGAGAAAGAGTGTCCTGAAGGAGGCCACTAGAGCTGTCAAGGCTATCAGAATGTACATTGAGGATAAAATTCCTAATGCAGTTAAGTTGTCCGTTTTAGAGCCCTGCACGCGGTGCCATGCTGTTGGGAGACAATAAGTTATTGTTAGCACTTGAGATTCACAGCACAACATTAGTAAGCCCAATTTTTCAGAACATCACAACCAGAAGTTGCATTGTGATCTCTGCTGCACTTCGAATACATCATCACTTGAGATTCAGAACATCATCTGCTGAAGGCTGAAGCTCCATGATCCTCCACCGTGATTAGTCCTCGACTTGAGATCACAACGTGATCTGATCTACTGGTGCACCTTTTGTGTAACCAACCAATACTAACAATTATGCATCCAACTCCTAGGGCTTATACAGTAGCAGCTCAGACAACATAGTCACAGCTACAGTGCTGCCACAAAAGCAGAGTAGCTTTGACCCAGTAGCATTTTGAATTGAGCTATACTTGCAAGGAGAACAAATACCACCTTTATAATCCTAGATTTCAAACAGCTATCAAAGTTTAATTTCTGTACTAGACAAAATAAATGGATACAAAACATCAGCATTACCAGTATGTAATGTAACCAGAAAAAAAAAACACAGTTCCAAACTTGATCTCAAAAATACTTCACAGATCAATTTAATTTGCCAATATGATCCTCCTGCTCCTTCAAAACCCAAAAACTCCAACAGAATGAAGATGCAAAAGAGGTTAAGTAATTTGCACATCACAAACAACAAAGCAGCAGCAGCCAACTTTTTCTCATTCAGAAACCACCATATAGAAAAACAAGATCGTTTTTCTCATTCAGAATTGTCACACCACAAGTAGACTTATTAGTTCCATCAGCTTTTACTAGTTAAACCAATTTTGGACTGGCTGTTTGACAGAGCGCTACATTCTATATCATTAAATCGGCTGGAATCCCCGGCAGGCCGATTGGTCCACGTCATTGGAATTTTTTCAGCCGTCTGATCGGCGATCCGACGGCTATTGATGGACATTTGCCGCCCATATTTTGCGTATGGGACCCTGCAGTTTCCGAAAATCACACCCCAGTCCTCCAACTGCGAAATATCTGCTCTCCGCAGCTTCTACACCCGCCGCCCACAATCCCGAGCCTCCTCGCCTCCCCCGCCGTCCACCGCCGCCTCGCTCCATCGCGGCTCCGCCCCGCCCCACGCGCCACGGCACCTCCAAGATTGGCCCGCCCCACCATCGGCGCCGCCACACCCCGTCTCGCCATCCCCGCCGCCGCCACGGACCCTCCCGCCCCACCGTTGGCAACTGCCGCTACCGCCGCCGTCACCGACCCACCAGCGTCAACAGTCAGCCGGCGAGGGTGTGACGCGTGCCCTCCCGATGCCATCAGGGTGACCAGGCCGAGCGGCGACCGGGCCGAAGCGGCGACCGCGGATCCGGCGGTGCCCGCGGCGGCATCGCAGCCACGGGGGGCAGCAGTGACTTGGGCGAGCGGTGTCCGGGCGCGGCCTCCGCGGGAGACTGGCGGCGACTCGAGGCGAGGTGATAGCCCTCATGTACGCCACCTCAGCTCCTCTTCGCGCTATGTTGCAGACTCCCACTATCCCATGGCATTGAACCAGCCTGATGGCCTCTCTCCTTCTCTCCCTTTCTCCTACCTTGCAGCGCGCTTGGTCTGCTCTTCATTCCATCGCCCCAAGTAGAGGTACAGTGCAGGCAGCCAATGCGCGCCCCTTTCCCATCCACGCGGCAACCAGGTCGCTGCAGCTTGACAGCTCGGAGTGCATCGGCCAAGCAGGGCGGGTGCAGGAGGGCGTGGCTGCAACATCATCGCCTCCGGATTGCTTGCTGGCCCTCACACGCAGAGGGGATGGGTGTGGTATGGGCTGCTCTCCAATCAACCACATATTCATCAATGCCCAGCATGGCTTACATGTGTAGCACACCATGTGTTTGCGATATTGCCTAGGCATCTCTCCATTCATTTTAGTATCTCTACTCCATCCTATTTGACTCCTTTGGCCTTGTATTAACGTATTATTCCTGCTGGTCGTGGCTGCTGGGTTCCAGAATAAAAGGGTAAATCTATACCAATAAAACACAACCCAGCGCCCATCACCTTTACTTTACCATGTTCAAGAATTGGTAATGCTTTCCTACAATTGTTACTGTAACTTCATTTTCTTCCAAACCAACCTAGGCAACTGTTGGTCAGTTTTGCTTGTCAAATTGCAGAATTGCACTACTTGAGGGATTAGCAAACGAGTTTTGTTTGGAGCAAAGTTTAATTGCTAGGTTTGGTTAAGATGGTCATCCCATTTCAAATAACTATATGTTCGTTACAATTGTTAGAAACACAGCTTATTTCCTATGCCCTTTTCCCTATTCTGCTATTAATAAGTTTTACCATTACACAAGCAGTCCAATAAGAATGATGGTATGGGAACAACTGCCCCAGCTACCTGTTCCTCTCCCTCTAGGGTGCAACTTCGGTGGTTCTCCCACGTCGTACTGCAGTAGTGGACATGTGCTGCCCCTCTCTGTCTAACCTCACGAGGTTGTAACCATTCCTGTGATTAGATGTATTCATAAATCAATTTGGTTGATACATTGTTCGAGTTTGTAATCTTGCATTTCATTGGTTGATTGTGGTTCTAGGCGACTGCAGCTGGTCAATTTACCAATAAGGAAAGCTAATTCGGACGCTTGCCATAGTGCAGGTGCTGGGACAACTCGATAGCGGCGGCTCCCTTTGATGGATTGCGCGTGAAAGGGGATCTTCTGTTAATGTAAAGCTTTCATCTAATCATTCAATTATTAACTACTTCATGATCTGGACTTCTATTGCTTATTTTGAACTCCGACACAAAAATATGGAGATAAAGCTCCAACTTACCATCTGAATTAAATAATTGTTTCTATCTTTCCAAAGAGTTACACCATGGGGGTTATAAAAATGGCTTCGTTTACCAACTTTACATTGTCGAAACTCAAAGATCATTGAACTGTTTCGATGACATTGGTCAATTTTTTCCCCAATGATGGCAATGGTCATTAAGAGTGCTTTCCCCAAAAATTATAAACTCATCAATATTCCTACTTTTCTTTTAATGTCATTGCCTCTCATGGTATAAAACGGCAAGCAATTTCTTTTTTACTTCCTTTGTTTTGAGTTTTGACTGCTCAGCTCCTGACCATGGAGTGCTTTCAGATCACAAATCGAGACTGTGTGTGCTTTATAACCTGGTTTTTGGTCATTCAGGAACCTTTCAAGCATCAATATGTTTTTACAACCTAGATTTGCTTATCTCTGCTAAAGCCTTGTCAGGTTGGCACTACTGCAATTTATTCAGCTAGAATGGCTTAGGAAGTGGCTCTGTACTTCTAGACAAAGGCATCGCCCCTGTAATTGGTTCTCACGTTTTGCCATCGTCTTTGTACATTTGCAGATTTCTACTGTGGTTTCATGCCCAGCAACAAAACCATGGAGTACTTGCAAGATAGAGAATCAGGATACCTCTAAGCTTACATTGTGGTATGAAACTATTACTTTTCTATTTTCATCTGCTAGTGTTTTTCTTTGAGGCTCTACTGTTTGTGCTAGTATTTTACATTGTGGCTTCGTGCCTTTTTTGTCTTTCCTATCCTTGTTTCTTTTGGATTTCATCTCTAGCCTACCCCAACTTGCTTGGGACAAAAGGCTATGTTGTTGTTGTTGTACTGTTTTTCTTTGAGGCTCTACTGTTTGTGCCTTTTCATATTGAGTACAATAATTTTACTTCCAGTGCCAAAAAATGGTTGCTATTATGTTATTATTGTTGTTGCCATCGTGCTTCAAGGCCTAAACATTAGCTGGAACCCTCTATTGTGTGTTTGTGTCCTTCCAGTTATAAAGAAGAGAATGTCAAAAAAGCATGACCAGTGCACTGAATTTGCCTGTACTATGAGAATGAGCACATAATTAGCCACTACATTAATTTTAGGAAACCTACATTTATATTAACATAAAATTGTTAGTTTCTTGGGAACATATTGAAGATCCATGTCCTGCCAGATTATCTTGCAAATACCATGACTTAATATCAAGGTAAAAGAACGTTGGTCTCATATCTTCCATTCTGCTATGCCATCATCAACATATATATCCATCACATGTTTGGTTTCCATGTACCGACTCATGATTTATTTGATCCCTTTGCATGTACGTTGATCTCTTTGGTTTACAATAAGTTTATTTTCTTAATTCCCTTGTCACAAATATAATTTTTCTTCAATTTTCCTTCTACAACTTATAAATTAATTCATGCTATACCAATCAGGTTCACAACTTCCATCTCTCACATACGGAAGCATCATAAAGTTACTAATTCAAGTGACAAGGCTCCTTAGTCCTTGCAAATTCGAGAAGTATCTCATGTGGAGCCCTTTGTTCATGCCAAATTGCCAAGGTGGTTAGGCTCTATCTTGGAATGACTACTGTGTCTGTTTTGCAGGTTGAAGCATGTGTCTTCCTTGTGGGTTGCTTGGCCCTCATCAAACGCAAAACCTCCGAGACAATCTGCCAGATTGGAAAGGCATACTCGGATTCAGGGTTCCTTTTACCACATTCATAGAGATGAAAATATCATAATAGATACCTAACTGATGACATCTTTTATTTTCGTTGTTTGTTGTAACTATGCTTTTAAAGAAAAGCTCTGTACATGGCCAGGTTAGGCCAAATCATCTAATACCCACGCATTTGAAGGAATGAAAGCCCTTCTGGGCGTTAGTCTTAAAAAAATATCAATGGCTATTTTTTCTTATAGCATTCATACTCTTTGACATGCTATATGCATTTGCACAGCATTGCCAATTTGCCATATGTGTTACATGTATATTGCAAGATTGTACAACTTCGAGTTCAATCGCGCGCATGGGCGCGCGCCCATTACTAGTCTATACACTAGAGAGAGCTAGTACGTGGTTTCTACCACAACTAGAGACACCGCAAAAAATGGAGATAGCAGGCAAAACTGCCCTTCAAAGAATGCTGCTTCTTGCTTTCCCTTATGCTGCACATAGCTTGAAGCTTCAATATTCCTCTGTATCATCAATGAATCAATTCGACCTTTACTACCTGCAGCCAGTTCTGCAAAAATTAGAGGAAAGAAATGACAGATGAAATGAACAAGAAAAAACATACAAGAAACCATGCTCCAATTAATGAATTATTAAGCCGGGATATATATAATATCAGGAATGTAGTGTTGGACAGGATGAAATTGCTCTTTCAATAATAAAACCAATATTTTACATCATAACATCATATATGAATGGCATATTCAAATGCCACAATTTGTCACTATTTTCAGCGAACTATCTAAATTCAGAACACCTAAGGTATCCTCATTTTCTAAATTCTGATGACTTAAAAAGAAGGAAATATATGCACAAAAGTCTCTACTTCACAATGAGATCAAACAATAGATAGGCGGTACACCCACATGACTAAAACAAAATGTTGCCTGCTAGTGCACTGCAGACAGGTTTGCTGTTTTCTCTAGAGTCAACTAGACAATTCAAATAGGAACACTCTGCACATTCTAACGCATATGTGATGGTAACAACCAACAGGGAGTTATCATAAGCCTACCAATAGGAACAATGAGCATTAAACATACATTCAAACATTCCAATTACCCTTGCACGGACAATCACATTGTGCCCACTGTAACTAACATGTTTTCTGCTATTCATCCACCATGTTCAGAACATACCTGCTACGATGGGGGACTAGTCGGAGGAAGAACTGGAGCCGGAGCCGGAGCCGGAGGCCGAGCCGTCGTCGTCGGGGCCAGGCGTGGGGCTGTGGGCCCGCGTCGGCCGAGCCCTCGATCCGCCGCGAGCGAGGCCAGCGATCCGTGCGGTGCGCCGCCGGCCGATCGAGCACTGGACTCGGGTGTTTCACGTACGCCACGCGCACGTATGTACTACTAGTACACACACATTCGATCGGTCGCGCCGCGGACGTACGGACTTGGGCGGGTCACAAACACGTACTTGATCGAGTCGTTTGCTGCCTGCCGATGTGTGCGGCCCCGGCACACCGGTCTGGCGGCAGGCACACGTATGGAACGGATCGATGCCACGTGCTTGCTGGTCGAGCCACCGTTACCCAAAGAGTGTCTAGTTCGTAGATGCCAATAGTGCCCACATATGATGGCTTCGTCACAAAATGAACTGCAGATGTACGTGCGAGATTCAGATAACCAGATCATGCAGCATAGCTAGCACAGACAAGTACTAGTCCATTAAATCGCAACAAGAAACTTTTAAACTGTACCAGCCACTCGACTAAGCATCTCCTGGATTCAGAGATGAGAACAACAAAGCGCGTGGATTCAAGTGGCCCTCAAACAAAATCTTCAAGGAGGACACATCACGTTGCACTTGTCCATTTTCATCGATATAGTAATTATCTTTTCAATTCAAGAATACCATCCCTTGTATTGCTATCATAGTTTAATTTTCTTCTACCGTGGAGCCAAAGCAGATGCATTAAGCATGGCATGACAACTTTACAATGACCATCGGAGATTCGGAATTACCAGCCACTCAGTTCAGTGAAACCACAAGGCGCTACAAAACCTGTGCTACGCTAGTGGAAAAACGACCTTTGGTCCCAGTGCATTTAGTCCCGGTTGTGTTGTGTTGGGACCGGAACTAAAATTGTTTTTGGGACACTTTAGTTCCGGTTTATAAAAATAGTGACTCCGGAGGCACTGCGGCTGATATTCCGAACCGGTACTAAATTGCTCCGAGATCATTTAGTCCCAGTTTCAACCCTCACCCGGTACCAACTGCACCACTAAAAAATATCCCCACCGGCTCCCCCTGTCTCTCTTTATCTTTATCTCTCCCTCAATCCCTTCTCATCTCTATCTTCTCTCTTTCTCCTTATCACATCTCTTTCTTATCTCCTCCTCAGGTGGGCAGGCATCGCAGGAGCGAAGGGCCGGCGGAGGTGCAGGCGCAGGCCGCGCGCGGCGTCCCCGGCGGAGGCGCGCGGGCGTGGCCGGTGCGGCGGCGGCCCCGGCGAGGCCCTGGCAACGGTGGTGGCTTCGACATGTTTTTTTTTCAGATCGACTTGTAGAATGAATTGGTTCTCTTTGAATCTGAGATTGAATGTTTAAAACCTAGTGATGTTTGAAAATCTGGAATCCAAGTGGTGCGTTTTGGATTGAATATTGATTCTTGGCATGAATGGTTGAACCGGGATGGGAAGGACAGAACGGGGGCAGGGCTCGCATGATAAGGCGGGCGTTTTAGTCCCGATTTTTCAAGTTCTTCCAGAGGACTTCGAAGGTGACATTTAGTCTCGACACTTTAGTGCCGGTTATAGAACCGAGAGTAAATCCGGCTTTTCAACCGGAACCTGAAGTCTATTTTTTTGCAGTGCTAGTACCCAACATCAAAATTCATAACACGAAAGCAAAATCTGCTCGATCTGACACGTACCCAGCAAACACAAGACACACTGCGCGCGCAAACAGCTCAGTCGGTCCGCCGGGCACGTACGGCTGCACGGTTGTTAGCGCGGGAAACGAAACACGGAACGGGGCCACAAACACAACACTGCACCCTCGTGATCACGTGACGCCAAGCAAGCTCGGACGCGCGCGGCGGCGGCGCACCTTCCCGGCCGCGCGCGGGCCGCTGCACGGTCGACGGCGACGACTGTATGTGGGCCCGGGCGCGTGCGCTGCTCGGTCGTCGTGGTCGATACTGTATGATCGATGCTGCCGCCGTCCGTGGCGACGACGCGACGTGCGCGGTGCACGCTCAGCTCTCGTACTCATACATGGCCGGCCCGCGGTCCGTGTGGCGATGACGCGTGCGCACCTAGCGCGCTGAGTACCAGTCCAACCCGCCATGCATGGCAACCATATCATCGTCGATGTGCCTCTCCTCCTCTTAAAAAAAAAGGATATATGTTCCTCTCCTAACCGCTAGCTCGTATACAAATGATATATCGTGCGTCCGCGCGCACCCCGGCCGCCGGCCTCATGCAGTCATGCATGCATTCCGATCCATTCCGCCGGCCGAGTGCGCCTATACGGCTACACAACTACTCCCTCCGTCCTACGATATAAACAATGTAAGCATTTGAAGCACTCAAATCTCAACTATTAAAAAGCATCTATGCCTCTCATTTTGCACTACCCACCAACTCTTCACCCATCCACCAACCCATTTAGTTTTGTCCTATCCCTAAAAATGCTTACATTATGGTACAAATTTTGAACCTTAGAAATGCTTACATTGTGGGACGGAGGGAGTAACAACACAGTACTACTTTATATCCCTCCACCGTCGTGTCACCTCACATTGCCAACACCTACCGATCTACTCCATCCGTTTCATTTCAACTATTTCGTAGAGTCAAACTATTTTATTTTTATCAAAATTATAAAGATGACTTTAAAGATTTATGATATCGAATAGCTATACTATGAAAATATATCTAATAGAATTTAACGGTACTTATTTGATATCATGAATGCTAGTACTTTATTTATAAATTTGGCCAAAGTTAAGAAAGTTTGACTTAAAAAAAATTAGAATGACTACTAGACTTGCGCTCCGCGGAGTACGGATGGGAGCCGGCGGACGTCGGTCTTGGGCTCCTGCTCAGATTTGAGGCAGATGGCTGAAGACCAGCATTGCTACCTCAAAAATGTGAAGATCACAGGGTTCACCTCTGCGGAAAGCTTGGTTGAGCTGACCTGCTATATCTTCAAGAACGCAGTGTCACTCGAGTATCTTACATTGGACACCCATTATGGTTCTCCTAGGAGGTGTTCTGCCATTGACGTACAGCATATTTGGACGGTGCAGACCCGTGGGCAACAGTGTGAGGCGCCCCACCCACAACAACACATTTCAATGTCAGTGACCATTGAGGACAAGCCAATGGGTGATCAGCAGTTAATCCCGTTGTACTGAAGAACAAGCGGCGAAGCTTTCCTGATCCTGTGGCGGAATTTACAAAAAACTGCTACGTGAAGGCAAGCGGGATAAGCACCGTTTGGGCCGTGAAGTGCAATTCAGCCCTGTTGAGCCGGAGAGCCCAATTACATGAATAAATGGCATTGTTTTTTTAGCGGTAAATAATCAAGCAACCTGATCGTTTACAGGAGTATATATCGTTTAATAATGACTAGATTAATATTAACAAGGGTCGGTCTAACTTGTTTGAGATTCGTAGAGCAGAGTGCTGCTGCTTGTTAAGAGGCAGGGTGTGTGCGTTCGTGCGCGTGTCCACGTAGTACATTAGGTGCGGCCGTACGGGGGCATGCCTAGGATCATCTGTGCTCTGCTCTTGGTGACTGGTGTACGTGTTTAGTAAGAAAAGATAGCTGTAGCGCTTTTGTTTCTTGATGCTCAATCAATGTCTAGGCAATGTGGATGGCATGTTCAGCTCTTTACTGGAAGCGAGCGAGCGAGCGAGCGGCAGTCTCCTTGATCGTGATCATCCATTCATGCCCCCATCACCCCATGGTGGGTCGTTGGACAGATCGAACACTGGGACGAACCAACTCTGACGACACAGTGCGCGACGACATGGACGCGGCACGTAGGGGCACACGCCGCTCCACCAGCACGTGCGCCTGCCGCTGACACCCACCGCGACGACGCGCCGCCACGTACGGACGGCGGCATCGGTCGACGACCGAACAGCGCACGCCGGGCCTCTCGGCACCGTCGTCCCACCACTACGAGAGAAAGTGAGCAACCGTCCTCGTTTGTTAGTGCTGGCTGGCCGAAGCCGGTATTAAAGGGCTCATTTAGTACCGCTTTACAAAATAGTGTCCGCAAAGCCTTGTTAGCCGGTACTAACAGGACGTCACTGACGTCACGAACAACCATTTAGTACCGGCTCGATCATGTCTCTAGCCGGCACTAAATGATCCCTAAACATTTAGTACCGGGCAGACTCAACACCCGGTACTACATCGGCACCTACCACAATATATCTGGCCTCTCTCTCCCTTCTTATCTCATTCCTTCTTTTCGATTTATCTCCTCTCTCTCTCAAGTTTTTTTGAGATGTGCATAGCACATTTTCCATTAAGCGGAAGAGAATAAGTTTAAGTACAAGACGACACAAACATGAAGAAAAGACCCACTCAACCCCAACACCTAAACACATGACCAAAGACATAGCCAAACACGACCAGCACCTGCAGAAGAGAAAAGCACCATGAACACACGCACATCACCGAAAGTCTAACAATCCGGAACCAGAGGTAGGTTGAGGGCGAGAGGGTCCTGCAAAACGATGCCTTCATGAAGGGAGCGGCGTCGACGCCGCCATCGTCCGACCGTCAACGAGTGAGCAGTCCAAGCTTTCACCTGGTGAAACTGGATGAGTTTGGAGGCCGCAACAACGCCCCCAACGAGGTAACTACATCAAAAGATGCAGCCGTTGTCGGCACCGGCCACGGCTTTCGCCAAAGGCCTCCAAAGCCAACTCCACACCACCGACCGACACGGCTAGGATGAGAACCAAACGATGGAATGGCAGCGAGTGAACCATGGTGACGACGATGACGAAGGGCAACCACAGGCACATAAAGCGACGACCTTAGCAACATCTGAGCCTACACGAAGAACAACACCACCGAGGCCGAAGACTGAGGCTACCAAGCGACACGAGGGTGGCCAAGCATCCACCAGAAGTAGTAGCATTGCGACGTCAAAGCATCGAAGACGACCAGCACGCAGCACGACGGCTAAGCATCCGTCCAAGACAACCAACCAGCAGCACGACTAAACTGCAAAGCATCCGCAAGAAACAATAGGATCACGACGGCAATGCATCCGTCGGAAACGACCAGCGCACACCACTACGACAAAAGCATCCGTGAGCGACAACTAATAGCAACGCGACTAGGCGGCAAAGCATCCGCCAGAGCACCGAGGTAGCCACAGCTCAAGCAAGCACAATGATGAAGTGTGAGACCAGCACAGGTAGTCAGCGCAGATGAAGATGACCGTCCCCTACAACCCACAGTCCAGCGAAGCCGGTAAGGCAGCTGGAGCGGATCTGGGCCTGGATCCCTGACGGGCCGGCATCCAGGGCGGCGAGGCGACCCCAACTAGCTCAGGCGTGGAGGGCAACTGGGACCGGCGGCAAGGCCACATATCCGACTGCCGGGGAGGCGGCGGCGCCCCCGGGCCCCGGATCCGGCGGCGGTGGGGCACAAGGGTGTGGGGGGAGCCGCCACCGCCGCATGGCCGGGATGCCGGCGACACCAGATCCGGCGGCGGCGGCGCCCCTGGGCCCCGGGTCCGGCGGCGATGGCCCGCAAGGGCGAGGGGGGAGCCACCACTGCCGCGTGGCCGGGGTGAAGCCGGCGACACCAGATCCGGCGGTGCCCGGGCCGCCGCGAGGGAGGGAGCCGCCGCCGCCGTCGCGTTCGGGGCGGCCCGAAGCTGGCGCGACAGGGGGGAGGGGGCGACGGCCGAGCGACGGCGGAGGAAGGAGAACCGAGCCTGAGGACGCCGGATCCGGCGAGGGAGACCACTCCGCGCGAGGCGGCGGCCGGCGACCAAGACGACCGGGCTAGGGTTAGGGTTTGAGTGGAGGTGGGGGGGGGGGGGGGTGGGGAGGAGAAGAGGGAGGGAGGGAGGCGACCGCGGGAGGGCCGGCTTCGGCGCCGCCGCAGGCTGCGCGCGCGGTGGCCGGTGGCAGCGGCGGCCGTCGGAGTCGAGGGGGGAGGGGCTTTGGCGGCGGGGTGGGGGCTCCGCCCGTGTCGCCCCTGGGGAGCGACGCGGGGGCGCGGAGAAGCGCGTTCTCACCCAGTCCCTTTAGCCTGACCGATTGTCACTTGATCCTCTCTCTCTCAAGTTGTGGGCGGCAGAGGAGCGTGGGCCGCCGGCGAAGGGGTGCGCGCAGGCACGTACGTGCCGTGCACCGAGGAACGTTTGCATCGATCGACGAGCAAGCATATCATTCGGCGGCTGATCAATCACGCGTGCCCTCCTCGGTGACTTACGATCGAGTGCGTTGTGTTTGTAACCCGAGTCCGTCCGCGACGGATCGAGTGCTCGGCCGACGCGGGCCCACAGCCCCACGCCTGGCTCCTCCGTGCTTTGCACGGACCCGGGGAAATCCGGCCGCTCCATTTTTTGCGGTGTCTCTAGTTGTGGTAGAAACCACGTACTAGCTCTCTCTAGTGTATAGATGTAGCGCTCTGTCAAACAGCCAGTCCAAAATTGGTTTAACTAGTAAAAGCTGATGGAACTAATAAGTCTACTTGTGGTGTGACAATTCTGAATGAGAAAAACGATCTTGTTTTTCTATATGGTGGTTTCTGAATGAGAAAAAGTTGGCTGCTGCTGCTTTGTTGTTTGTGATGTGCAAATTACTTAACCTCTTTTGCATCTTCATTCTGTTGGAGTTTTTGGGTTTTGAAGGAGCAGGAGGATCATATTGGCAAATTAAATTGATCTGTGAAGTATTTTTGAGATCAAGTTTGGAACTGTGTTCTTTTTTTCTGGTTACATTACATACTGGTAATGCTGATGTTTTGTATCCATTTATTTTGTCTAGTACAGAAATTAAACTTTGATAGCTGTTTGAAATCTAGGATTATAAAGGTGGTATTTGTTCTCCTTGCAAGTATAGCTCAATTCAAAATGCTACTGGGTCAAAGCTACTCTGCTTTTGTGGCAGCACTGTAGCTGTGACTATGTTGTCTGAGCTGCTACTGTATAAGCCCTAGGAGTTGGATGCATAATTGTTAGTATTGGTTGGTTACACAAAAGGTGCACCAGTAGATCAGATCACGTTGTGATCTCAAGTCGAGGACTAATCACGGTGGAGGATCATGGAGCTTCAGCCTTCAGCAGATGATGTTCTGAATCTCAAGTGATGATGTATTCGAAGTGCAGCAGAGATCACAATGCAACTTCTGGTTGTGATGTTCTGAAAAATTGGGCTTACTAATGTTGTGCTGTGAATCTCAAGTGCTAACAATAACTTATTGTCTCCCAACAGCATGGCACCGCGTGCAGGGCTCTAAAACGGACAACTTAACTGCATTAGGAATTTTATCCTCAATGTACATTCTGATAGCCTTGACAGCTCTAGTGGCCTCCTTCAGGACACTCTTTCTCATGGAGTAGCATCTCGTTATTCTAGAATCTTCGCCAGAACACCTAAACCCATGAAGGGGTCACGGCGTTCTTCACAATATAACACGTTAGCTCGACCAAGCTCTTGGCAGAGCTGAACCCTGTCACCTTTACACTCCTCAGGTAACAATGGCGTTGTTCGGGCATCTGCCTCAAACCCGAAGAATCGGCAAAAACTGATTTATGCTCCATAATTTGCTGAGATACCTGAAGATGAAAAAGACAAAAAATGAGCAAGTGGATCCAACAGAGTTAACAGAGAGATGTTTATCCAATATGGAACGAATGGACTTACATCCAAGATCAAATTCTCTAAGGAAGGGGACGCATCAAGGAAAGAGACCAGGGAAACATAATCGTAGGATGGGGAAAAGGAGCCTCCTGATGTAATGGATATGGAAAGGTGCTTGAGGTAGAGGAATTTGGTAGGCAGCAATGGTGTATTGACCACCTGCATAACGTATGACATGTCTCAGATTAATTATAAACTAGGTAGTATGACTACTCTTAATAATATGCATAAAAGGCCTTGAGTTTTAGAGTATACCTCAATATTGGATCTAATGTCAAGTGTCTCAAGATTTGGCATAATAGATGGCAGCTCGGCTCGAGCATAATAGACAACCTTTTGACGGAGTATGCTTAACCTCTTCATTTGCAACAATGTTTCTCCAAGCAGTGACAGCTTTACATTCCCATCGAAGCGTAAACTGGAGAGATTAGGAGCTTTGCTCTCTATCTCTCGGAGCCTCTCGCATCCAAGAAGCCTGAGACATCTGAACTTTTGCAGCACACGAGGTATCTTCAGGCAAATTATTTCATTGCAACTACTGAGGTCCAACTTCTCAAAAGCAAGAGAGTTGGAAAGAAAGCACTGTAGCTCATCCCTTGTAACACGCACAGAGCGCAGAATCAGACTTGTTAAGTTTCTCAAAGGTCCAAGTTCAGCTGTGGGGCGAAAGGCGCAAAGGCCAAGTTCAAGATGCCGAATCGAGCTTCCATTTCCATTGGATAAAACTGAGCAAGGGAATTTGTACTTTTTCTTGAAAATATTGCACAGTACAATGGTGAGTTGTTCGACCGTTGGCGTAACAGCAACTTGAAGCCAACTGTCGAGACAGTAGTCGTTGGCAATGCCATACAATTGGAGCTTCAGTATCTTCAAACCAGTGCCGGAGTGGTTTCTTAGAATGTGATCAATTATGTGGCTGACATTCACTACATCTGCATGTTCTTCAGAGAGAAGCACGTCCCTGTTCAAGGTGAGATTGGGATGGCATCGCCAGGAACGTAGGAAGGCACGAGACAGGCAAGCGGCACGGGCAGCATCACGTAGTGGCATTAGGGAATGTACATGGCGCCAGATGTCCTGCACACACAAGCATGGGAATAACAAAAGTAAAATGTCGGGAAAGCCAAATGGTAACTTGATGAACTAGAGAAAGAAAAACAATACTGTAGTAGCTGCTAATTCCGGTAGAAGTCCAGTACCATGACTAATCGCAGAACTAAAAGATCTGTTCGCTATTTTTGTAAGTAAAAATAGGATTGTTCAGCTTGATAGATCCTGAGAATTGTTGCAGTTTATAGTACTGATGATGGCGTCAGAAATTTATGCTTTTACCTCAGGAAGGTCTGAAATCCTAGCTTGACAGGGTGAGCCCTTTCTTTTATGCACTGACGAAGCAATCGATCCACCTACAGAAGGTTATGATCGTTATGTAAACAGAAGGAATTAATCTCAAGCGAACGGAAAATTAGTAGCCGGTTGGCATCTACTCTAGCGTGGTAGCGCCATGGCACGAGCAGAAGCTGCCGCCTCCGCTCTCCAAGGATCCAAGCAGAGAAATCGTTTCCGTCTCGTTCTCCCGTCCCTCAGATCGACTCCTCCTCCTCCTGCCCTGGTTCGGTTTTGAACTCGAATCTGTGTTTTTTCTTCAAAAAAAAGAGAAAAATCGAATTAGTGCTTCCTTTGGTTTTTGACTCGAATTTAAATTCGAATCTGAAACAAAATCGTGCGGCAGTGGGCGAGTCATGCAGGCTGTACTCAGAATTTTCTTCAGCCGCTACATGGAGGCCCATGTTTTTGCTACAGTCATTTGAGACCGGCCCAGAGTCATTCGAGACCGGCCCAGACAAGCCCATTTGCCATTTGACTGACGTTTTAACTTGTTTCACATGCCGAGGAAACTTCTCATGACAATTCCACTGAGACTGGGCTAAATAAAAATCCACAACTCCAAGACAACTAAATGTTAAATGGTTCATCTAGCACTGAATTGTCCAATAATTGGAAAAACTAACAAACAAACAAATTTAAGATGCATGGTTATGCATTGTGACGTGCGAGCCTATCTGGTGTTACAGACGGGTTAGGTGTTACAAAGTGTTACAAAGAGGCTGATAATATACCCCAATGTGCCGCTAACACCGGATATGTTCTAGACGTGACTTATGACCCCTGACATGTCTAATGTCATGGCACAGGGTGCAAGGCTCCAGAACAGTCAACTTAACCGTAGACGGAACTTTATGCTCAATAGTACATTCTGATAGCCGCCACAGCTCTAGTGGCTTCCCTGAGAATGCTATTTCTCTTGGGGCAACATCCTATTCTTCTTCTAGAATCTTCTTCGCCAGAACACCTAAGACCATGAAGGGTGTCCAATGTAAGAAACTCAAGTGACACTGCATTCTTGACGACATAGCACGTTAGCTCAACCAAGCTCTTGGCTGAGTTGAACCCTGTCATTTTTACATTCCTGAGGCAGCAGTGACGGTGTTCCGGTATCTGCCTCAAATCTAAGGAACCTCTGAAAACTGATTCATGCTCCATACGTTGCTCACATACCTGAAGATGAAAAACGAAATTGAGCTGGTGGGTCCAATGCAGTGACCAGATACATAGATGTCTGTGCAGGGTGGAATGAGTGAAAAATTCCCTACGTCCAAGATCAAAGTCTCCAAGGAAGGAGCCGCGTCAAGGAAAGAAACCAGAGAAAGATAATCGTAAGATGGGGAAAAAGATTCTCCTGATGCAAACATTATTGTCAGGTGCTTGAGGTAGAGAAGTTTGGTAGGCAACATAGGTGTATTGACCTGCGCACAACAGTACAACATTACAGTTATGTGTCTCAGATCAATTATGCACAAAGCATTGCTACATCAATATGTATGCATATAATACCTTAACTTTTAGAGCATACCTCATTGCTGGAGCATAAGCCAAGAGACTCAAGATTTGGCATAATGGATGGCAGATCGGTACGAGCATAGCAGACAACTTCTGATCGGATCATGCATATGCTCTTCATCTTCAATGGTTCTCCAAGTGACAGTTTTACATTTTCATCGAAGCGTAAACTGGAGAGATTTGGAGCTTTGCACTCCATCACTCGCAGCCTCCAGCATCCAATAACCCCTAGACGGCTGAACTTTTGCAGCACACAAGGTATCTTTAGGCAAATGATCTTACTGCAATTACTAAGGTCCAACCGCTCCAAAGCAAAAGAGTTGGAAAGAAAGCACTCTAACTCATCCCCCGTAACATGCACAAAACGCAGACTTGGACTTGTCAGGTTTCTTAAGGGGCCACATTCAGCTGTGGGGTGAAAAGCACAAAAGCCAAGTTCAAGATGCCGAATTGAGTTTCCAATTCCATTGGATAAAACTGAGCATGGGAATTGGTACTTTTTCTTAGAAGTACTAAATAGCACAACGGTGAGTTCTTCAATCATTGGTGTAACAGCAACTTGAAGCCAACTGTCGAGGCAGTGATTGGTGATAAGATAAAGTTGAAGCTTCAATATCTTCAAACCAGTGCCTAAATGGTTTCTTAGAATGCGATCAATTATATGGCTAACGTTCACTCCAGGTTCATATTCTTCTGAGAGAATGGCGTCTCTACTCAAGGTGAGGTTGGGACGGCACCTCCAGGAACGCGCCAGAAATGTTAGGTTGATCTCCAACCAGTTGGCCCAAAGGCAGGCCAACTGGGCCTTTGACTCACGTCCTGATCGGAGACGCCCAGCCCAATAGAAGGCTGATGGAGCCCCGTCGTGCAGCCCTATATAGAGGAGGTGGGGGCTATGGCACTAGACACGAAGTTTACCGCTGCCATCACTCCCCACCGTCCTCTAGCCCTAAGCCGATCTGAGAGGGGGGCTGAAGCGATGGGAAGCACCACCAAGCCGCCGTCGCGCCCCTGCAGTCACCATTGCTCCTTCAACTCTACTCCGACCATCGCTGCCCAGTGTGCAGATCTACACCAACGAACCAGTGACGGCAACAGGAGGTCAAGGTATGTCCTCCAAAGTTCAATTACCCGCTCGATCTACTCCTAGACGATCCCTAGAATCTATCAATGGCATCAAGAGCTAGGTCTAGAGAGTAGTTTCAGTTCGGGGTAGATAAAGGAAAAGGGGTTCATGTCGCCGGCCATGGCTCGACGGCCGAACCCGGTGGCGCGCTGGCGAGACAGCCGCCGGCGGCGCACGCACCAGGTTGGACCCAAAGAATGATAGAGAGAAACATCTCGATCTTGGATCAGGAGACGAAAAGTTTCGAAAGAAGAGAAACCTAACCCTAACCCTAGATTTAAAGAAGAGAAAGGGCCGGGGGAGAAGGAACTACCTGCTGGGCCTACCTCATCGCCGGCCACGACCGCCGAAGCGCGGGAATGAGCACCGGAGCGAGACCGCTCGACGGCGGCGCGCTCTCCCTCGCGGGGAACGCGCACGCCGGCGAGAGGCTCCGCAGCGACGCCACAAGAAGAGAACAAGGGGAGAGCCGGCGGCCTTGTGCCGGCGGCGCTCGACCTCGCAGCGCACCGGCGAGGGGGCCTACGGCGGCGTCGTTTTTTTCCTCCGGCAGCCACGAGCAAAGAAGGGGGGAGAAAAGAGAAGAAGGGGGGAAGAAAAATGAGAAGACGGCCGGCTCAAGCTCGACCGGCCATGGCGCGACGGCGAGGCCGGACGGCCGGGGCGGCGCGAGAGCCGCCGGCGGCGCCGCTGGTTATCGGGCAAAAGAAGGATAACGATTAGGGTTTTGGGGGGAGGCTGGCCGGCGGCCGGGTTTTGATCCCGTGGTCTCGACGGGGAACCGTCCGATTCATCGGACGGTGGAGAGCGGCCGCGGGCGGATGACGGGCCACGCGCGCGCTGGGCCTCATGGAGAAATGGGCCGCAGCGCGTGGACGCAGGGGAGCAGGCCGAGCCTAAGGTGCTGGGCCGCGAGGAGTGTTGTGTGCGAAGCAGGCCGACGGGCCGATTTTCGTGTCGGGCTGAAAAGGGTGTTAAGCACAGTGAGGTTTGTGAATTAATTTTCGCATTTTCAGAAGTATTCATTTAACGAATTATGTAAAGTTTTGATCTCCATTCAAATTTAAACTAAAGGGTTATTTTGTTTAGAGAGAAGCAAAGTTAAATGTTATTACTTCTGAATAGTTTTTTTTAATTGGAACCGACGTAAGAATTAAAATTTGAAGAGAATAGACAGGTCGTGTGACGGGTTTTCGGACTGCGCCGGCCCAAACAAGCAAGTCGAGCTGGGCCTTTTGGCCAGCTCGTGGGCCGAGCTGCGCAAAGGCGTGGACGCGTCAAGAAAAGTGGGCCGCGAATGTGTGAATGGGCTGTGGGCCGTTTGCGTAACAGGGCCAAAAGTAAAAATGCGAACAGTGACTTTTTGCATTTAATATTTAATCTTTTCAGAAGCAACTATATGTTGAATTTTATGAAGTTATATCTCTACACAAACTTGAACCAAGGGGATAGTTTGCTTTAGAGAGAAGTAAATTGAGATGTTGCTTCTGAATAATTTTAATGTTTCCGCTGCAAAGTAAAGTTTTCATTCTATAAATTAAGTTTAATTAGAGGAGTAGAATGACTTAGTTTTTAAGTTAAGATTATGGTATTGTTATTTTCTTACCAAAGTTGATGATAACAGTATTATAATTTTATAAGTCCAATGTTTATAGTTTGTATCTCTGATAAATTTTGTATCAAACTGATCTTTTTTTCAGAAAATTGATAAAGATTAAGAAATGCTCTTAAAGTAGAGCAATATTTAAAGTTTCTGCTGCTATAGATGATAATCTTCATATTAAATTCATACCAAAGGGATAATTTAATTTGAGGAGCAAAGTTTTAAAGATAATTGAGTTTTTTATGTGTTATTTTCACTTCTGCCCAAAGGTGACGTGAAATTAATGTAGAGATAAAGTTTAAGGAAACTCTTAAAGAAGAGAATGTTTAATATTTTTACGTTATTTTTTTCTACCCAAAGGTGATGTGGAATTAATGTAAAGAGATGTTGTTCTATTCTATTTTTTGCCCAAAGGTGATATAGAGTAGAACATAAATGTTTTAAGGTCTAACAAGCATTATTGTTGATTATTTTCTCAGAAAATAGATATTCATGCTTTCATTTCTGAAAGCAGTAAGAAAAATGATCTGGGTATTTGAGACTCAGAAGATGACAAAAGAAGAAGGCCAAGGAACAATGTTCTCTTCAAAGAGTGCCTTCGAAAGAAAGAATTCTTGGATATTGGTCCAAGAAGAAAGACAGAATGTTGAGAAGTAATTTTCATGTATTCTCTATGAGAAAGAACTTTTATTTCATTTCAGTCATCATAACGAGATGTAATAATCGTATGCATGTTTAATTTTGACCAAAGTCGGTCTAAGTATGTGTGTTATAGAACATTCAGATTTAATATCTGAATTTTGATAATTGAATATGCAAACAAAAGAGCCAATTTTGTCATTTTTGTCCCTCATGTTAATGCTTCTGTTAGACAATCCCTCATGCCGGGAGAAGATTGGTAAAAGATATATCCTGCAAGGCGGGAGAAAGTTGCTATAACTCATGTGCTTTTTTGCGTATCCCACAGTGGGAGACAAGCAATGAGTTTAAGAACCTAAAGATATGAATGACATGCGAGTGTGACTTGCAAGAGAACTAAGAATAAAGAACTTTGTTGAGTTCTTGAGGAAGGATGAGGAAAAAGTACTCTCGTACAAGCTAAGTAATAATTATGTTTTGCATGACGTAATCATACATGTGATGAAGATAATTAAAGTTTCCTCATTCACATTAGTTTGAAAGGATTGGAAATTGTGGTAGAAAGATTCTAACCACATTTCGAGGTGGAGAAATATGAGATCAATTAAGAAAAGAGAATAGATAAAACTTTCTCAATACTTAATGTAAATGCAAAGTGATCTATAAATGATGAATGTGATCGTAAGGGGGAGTACGACGGTCATAATATAAATACCCCTAAAGTAAAGAAATAGCTAAATTCCTGAATTCTATAAAGTTTCAAGAAAGATAGCGCAGTTACCCAGTATTCTATACTGGGCAAGTCTTAGCAAACCCTATTCATATTCTCAATAGAGTACAAAGTAAGTACCCTCGCTAAACCACTTGCGTGTGTGTGGGGAGCTCAACTGAGGCTAAAATATTGAACCCATATATAGGGAAGCAGATCCCAAAAGCTGACATTTCATTGGCAAACTTGAGATAAAGGATAAAAAGGTGAGGGGAGTATGGTGACTTGATAAATTGATCTTGAGGAGAAGAGAGCGCAAGTACTCACTTCGATGATTCAGATCTAGAACCTGTCCTTCAGGAGTCAATAGAACCCATTATTGCTCATGAGAAAGAATGTTATCGGCCCAACATGATAGAGTTTGTGCCATGAAGGGTGTTCACTTATCGAAGTGGCTCGTCACCATGGAAAATGAGTTGAACTCGGTAAGTTTCAACGTCCTTGGGACTCAATAGTTATTTCCTAATGAAGCCAAAACATCAGGCTGTGATGGGTCTGACAGTCGAATTGTGACTCCAAAGGGAACATGTAGAGAAATAAAGTGCAACATAAATCAAAAGATTTTGCACAAAGTAATGGCACATCATAATCTGAGTTACATCAGATGAAAGTAGATATGATTTGTATGAAGATAATTTATAGGCTAGAGCAAGTCTCTAGACAATAGCTTCTGAAGTTAAGGCTCAGTTATTTTTGGGTTAGAGAAAAAGAGAGGATAATTGCTTTTGTATAAAGGTATGGAATGGGAAGATCCTTTTCCTAATCATGTTCATATAGATGACATTTCACTTACTAGCAGTGATGTCAGTCTGCTAATGAAAACAAGGAAATCTTTGTCCTCAAAGATTCAATCTCGGTGAAATTCATCAAGATGAAAGAAAAGGGGTATTAGATATCGTACATGCACGTTAAGAAATGTTTCTGATTAAAATAAAATGTGCGTGCGAGAAAGCCTACGTCTGTCCTTAAAGTCAAGGGTAATGGTTTTGGAAACTTTAGTGTTTCAATTATGAATAAGAAGTGGTTATGAGAACTATAGTGTTCCAAGAACCAATAAGGAGAAGATTAAAATAATATGGTACCATATGCTTCAGTTGTTGAAAGCTTATTGCAAAAGATGCAAAAGAATAACATTACCTTGACGTAGTTCAAGTATCCAGGTTGTTTGGCAATGACCAGTCCAGATATAGACTACTGGATTGGAGTTAAGTATATCGGTCTCATGCTATATTAAGAAAGAAATAACCAGTGCTCTCAAAAGATTGTGAGTACAGGGTAGAACTTGTGAAATGTGTAGCGAAATCCACAATTGTCGCTAACTTTCACATTTTAGGGTTTTTGTGTGGAAAATCTCCAAAGAGTTGAACAATTATCATGAACGTGATGTAGAGATATAATATAGCATGATATGAAGCTGAAGGACAGGCAAAATGGTTGAGAGAACCAGTGCCCGGAGTTGATAATGGTTGACAACAGTAACAACCATCTAAGTATTTCACTCCTATGACAATGAGTCAAGTGTGGTGCCAAACACATTGACAGAAAGGCATACGTTGTAAAGGAGAAAGTCCGGAATCATGTTGGAAAGTAACAATCAAGTACTTACGGATCCGTCTATTAAAGGCTTACCACCCAGTGTGTGCAGAGGACACAGAGTCGACATGGGTTCAAGGTATTGCCTATTGACTTTTGGACTATAAAAGGCCCAAAGTTATGATCCTTCAAAATGGATAAGTGTATTGTGGCTGGTTAATCCGATTGAAATGACAATCATGATGACCCATGCTCAATGTGCTTGTTTGTAATGAAGTGGATGCTAAGCGAAGAGCTGAAGTGTAAGAAAACTTATGGTGAGATCAAGGGGGAGATTGTTAGGTTGATCTCCAACCAAAGGCCAACTGGGCCTTTGACTCGCGTCCTGATCGGGGACGCCCAGCCCAATAGAAGGCTGATGGGCCCCCGTCGCGCAGCCCTATATAGAGGAGGTGGAGGCTATGGCACTAGACACGAGGTTTACCACTGCCATCACTCCCACCGTCCTCTAACCCTAAGCCGATCTGAGAGGGGGGCTGAAGCGATGGGAAGCACCACCAAGCCGCCGTCGCGCCCCTGCAGTCACCATTGCTCCTTCAACTCTACTCCGACCGTCGCTGCCCGTGTGCAGATCTACACCAACGAACCAGTGACGGCAACAGGAGGTCAAGGTATGTCCTCCAAAGTTCAATTACCCGCTCGATCTACTCCTAGACGATCCCTAGAATCTATCAAGAAAGGCACGGGACAGGCAAGCAGCACGAGCAGCATTACGTAATGGCATTAGGGAATGTATATGATGCCAGATGTCCTGTATGCACAACCATGGGAATAAAAGTTCAATGCAGGGGAATCCAAATGCTAACTTGAACTGGAGAAACAAAGTCAATACTATAGCTGCTAATTCCGGTAGGAGTCTAGTACCATGACCCATCGCAGAACTAAAAGATTTGCTCTGTTTATAAGTAATAAAAGGATTATTCAGCTAGGCTGGTACCCTGGTCCCAAGAACTATCAAATCAATTACTGCAGTTATAGTACTGAACTACTGATGCTGGTGTTATGCTTGCTGTCCTCATCATCGTCAGAATTTTATGCTTTTTACCTCAGGAAGGTCTGCAATCCCAGCTTATTGAGAATCTCCACCATTAGCGTCTTGCTGACAAGGTGATGAGCACTTTCTTTTATTCACTGAAGAAGCAATCGATCCACCTACGACGCGAGAAGCATGCAGTGTTTGTGATCATCATCATTAAACAAAAGGAATTAATCTTGCTACCCATGCACCAAAGTGAAAAAGATTAATCTGAAGCAAACGAAAATTCAGTAGCCGGTTAGCATCAATCTAAAATTCTAAATTAATCTAGGATCAGGACTTGTGAAGAGGATCATTTGTATGGACTGAATCTTACTCTGGTGTTGTAGCGCCATGGCACGAGCAGACGCCACCGCATCCCCTCTCCAAGGATCCAAGCAGAGAAATCTCTTCCGTCTCCTTCTCCCGTCCCTCAGATTCGACTCCTTCCTTCTCCTGCTCCCTGGTTCGGTTTTGGACTGAATCTGAATTCGCTTTCGTGATTGGTTTGGTTGCGGACTCCAATTTAAATTCGAATCTGAAACGAACCGCTCAACGGTGGGCCGATTCATGTGCGTCATTGGGGGCCCATAACTTCTTCAGCCGCTACTTCGTGAGGCCCATGTTTCTGCTACAATCACTACCCATTCGAGACCGGCTCATACAAGCCCATTCGAGAACTAACGTCTTCCTCACTTTGTTTCCTTCCTTCCTCGGAACCCACCACCACCAACCGCAACAAGGGCACCCACCTCCTCGCCGTCGAAAGGAATCCAGGGGATCAGCGGCGGCGGTGCGGCGATGGGGATCGGGGAGCACTTCGAGGGCGTGAAGCGGCACTGGGAGCGCAACCTCAGCTTCCTCGACTACTTCAAGAAGGTCTACGGCCGCGCCGAGCCCCTCCCCAAGTGGTCCGACGCCGACGTCGAGGAGTTCATCGCCTCCGACCCTGTCTACGGGCCCCAGGTCGGTGCCCTGATCCGCTCGCTTCCCCCCTCTCTCCATCCTCCCCTCCTCCTCCTCTTCCCCCTCGATCCCCGTCTGATTACAGATGCGATGCGGTTTTGGTCCTGCAGCTCAAGGCCATTCGGGAGTCGAGGAAGTTCGCGCTCGGCGGGGCCCTCGTCGGCGCCGCCCACCTCGGCGGGGTCGCGTTCAAGTACTCCAAGGCGCCGCACGGTACGATGGGGGGAATAGATGCCTTTTTGCGACCGTGGCTGCCAGGGTTGATCGCGGGCCTGTGTTTCGCTGCTACATCTGACCGTGTGTGATTGCGATTCCCTGCAGGCGTCGTGCTGGCGACCGGGTTCGGGGCGATCACCGGCGCCGTGCTGGGAGCCGAGGTGGCCGAGCACTGGTACCAGCTCTACAAGGTGGACAAGCAGGGGGCCAACCTCAGGTTCATCTACTGGTGGGAGGACAAGGTTTCAGGTCTGTTCCTTTGTGCCTTCATGTCCCCCCTCCCCCCCTTGCTTCATATGATGATCCACAAAGTTCGTCACATGTTTACTTCTGTTGAGTCCTAGTTTGGGTTGTGGTATGTATATTGCCTGAGCTATTTGCAATGTTGAAAATGAAATACCAGATTTGATTGTGTTAATTTCAGCCTGATTAACAGGCCGGTTTGATTGTACTTGACCAACTATGTCCGAGTGAGATATGATGTTGAAATCCTAGATGCGGTTCTGTCAGTTTCAACACGAGTAATGTGCACGGCTAGTGTACTTGACCAACTGTAAGCAGGTTTGGAATTTTGCACTAGCTTTTGTAGGACATTACTAATTGTACGCAGTAATTCTAGTTGTCTGTGCAAAAGTTGCTGTGGTGAAATTAGGACTGCTAAGTTTATAGAATGAAGTTGTGTTCATCCCTCTCCTTGTACCTACTAATGCAATGATTACTTTCTGGAAACGCTCTGCTCATTTTAGCGCAAAATTTCTCATCTCTTTTCCTGAGACCTACGAAATTTTAGGTTATTATAATATTTAGAACTGCTTTATGTTGTCATAATGTATAGCCTTTACACCTGAGATCCACTACCACTGCTGTAAATGGTTGGAAGGGAACCAACCCACTTTTCTATGTATCTGAGACTGAAAGCAGCACCTATCTCAGAAGCACCTCTGGATGGATTCTCAAGCTAGCTCATGAAACCTAAACAATTAAGCCGCTAAGATTCATTTACATCTTCTTAACCCAGCTACATACTAGAAATGATGCCTTTTTAAGAATACTTTCCATTTAATTTTGCGTGCAAACTGTAGATTGATATAATATACAGTGCTGCTCATGTCAGGATGTGTTTTAGACTAGTTAAATTTGTTTTCGTGAGTTAAATAATGCTGGATTCCATTTATTCATGAGTTATCTGTCTAGTTTTCTCATGAGCACCGGAGCCAATCTTTAGGACTTCTGGTCAAGAGAAACATATGCAAGTTCTGTGAGGCAGTAAGAAAGCAGGTCTTTCAAATGCTAAATAACTCTTTGCACAGTGCGAATTGTTGGATAGATATGCTCAGGATCTAGTTCTAAGTAACATTTTGTGCTCACTGTAGTACATACATAATTGCCATGAGTCGCGACTACATTATGCTTATGATACATCTTTCATGTGAATTTGGAATAGTAAAATATATGCAGTTACTTAAGTTTCTAGCCCGAGATTACTCAGAAATGACTGAAGTCAATCAACTGCATGATTTTATTACGTTAGTTTGCCAGGTTTGTATTAGCTTTTGTTGAACATTATACCTAGCGATTCTAGCTTTGGCCTTATAAAGACACAATAGTGAATTGCAACTGTTAAAACTCTTGAAACTTGAAAGTATAGGATGGGGCTGCATTAGTTTCAGCTTGGTTGCACTTTATAAACACAGTTTGATTGCTGTAGGCTGTCTTCTTGCATTTTTCTCCCTTTTTTTTGTACAGCATTGAAGATTCCTTATTGCAGTTTGATTGTAGTAGGCTGTCTGCTTGCACTTTTCGCTTTTGGTTTTCTCCTATAGCACTTGTTCTAGCCTTCATTTGCTTTTTTTTCTTTGAACAGGTCAGAAGAGCTGAACCACATTAAATGATGCCTATGTGAGCATACCAGCTTGACAAAACAGTGATGCCTCTTCTGTGGAATTCGTAGTTTTTGCTTCCTAGTTTTTTTTTTCTCGAATAAGGTGTGTATTGGTTGTGGAAACCAACTGGACAATGTACTTTACTGTCAATCATGAGTGATGTTTATCCTTAGCCCTCTAAAATCTTTCACTCTGGTGTAAACAGTAGCCTGATCTTTTCGAAGACATGTTTTCTTGAATGCTTATTTTGCACCTAGTAGTTACAATTGATCTCGGATACATAAAAAGGGCTGGCACACTGCATTCAAAACCATTTAGCCTTCCTGTATACAACCCTTGGTCTTGAGGGCTGAAGTTATGATGTGCATTTAGGAAGTTACAATTTCCTTTTAGCCCCGTCGATGATTACGATTCATATTGTTATTCAAATGCTAGGAAGAAAACTAGAATGTCATATTCTTGCCTGATGATAAGAATTGTCTGTTTATGTTGCAAGCATTGGTGTGTTTGTTTTCCTTATAAATTTATCTATTGTCGTCAGTATTTCTTGGGAAGACAACCCATCTTTCACTATGCATTTTGGCCCATTTACTGACTCTGAGTTTAGTACATTAATTCTATTTCTGCTACAGTTATAGCTGCTGTACCAAATTAGAAGCACTAGGGGCTGATGGAGCTACAGTTATAGCTGCTGTACCAAATTGGATGCACTAGGGGCTGATGGTGCTTAGAATTGCCTGATGTCATGGTTTCTAATGCCTATGGTTTTTCTTTGTATATGTCACTTTTGCTCGCCTTAAGTCTGTGTGATCTGAGATCATGTGTCCATATTTTTGTCCAGTTGTGCACATCACATGCTCTGACAGTATTGCTAGATGCAAATATGAGAATGAAACACAAACATAGATTATCCATTAAGTGAAATAACACAACATCAGAGCTCCTCAAGAGTTCTTTAGGGGAAGTAAAGAACCACAATGTATGACAATACAATACCAGGGCACTCCTGAGGGACCATGTCCTATATATATAACTTAAGTTACATCAAAGTAGCAGAACAAACCATTGCACAATCATTATTAATTGTATTACACACTAGTAATCAACAGGAGACCCTCAGGGTGTTATTACCGTTAGAAGGAATAGCCCATCTCTGAGCCCCTACAATTAGAATAGCCACTCAGTATAGTCAGTGGGTTAGTGATCTCTTCTATCAGTGGGACTGTACTAAAATGCCCATTCTGCTGATCTGCTACCATCACGCCTACGTCGAGCAAACCACTCTGTTCTACTATCTGCATGCAACATCACATTCATACCATCAGCTTCCACCATGATATGGCAGACCTGAAGGAAGTTTATGGGTCAGATTCATATTGATAATCAGTACCTTTTCCTGGAGAATTTCGTTAGCAGCTTTCAACATTCCTTCCTGCATAAAAAAATGATACTTTTAGTGAGTCGGGAATTTTGCATCGGGTGTTTATAGAGTCAAGCAAGTAGAGAGTTTGGGACATGCCTTGCTTTTCAGTGCTTGGATCTCTTGAATCATTATCTGCATCTGTTTGCCAAGAAGGTTTAAAAAATGTCTGAAATAATATTTCATCAAGAAAATTTGGGAGTTTTTGTGAATTACCTTTGCGGAGCGGATGTTGTACATCCATATCTCCAAGTACCTCTCTAGGGCATTCAGTTCTTCAACAGTCATGTGTTCATTTGCCCTGTTCCCGTAGATGTACCTGCCAAAGTGTTTCTTTTTCGTCAGAATTCAAAGTGTGAGGATGTAAGCAAGTAGCAAACTCTGTTATTTCCTCGTTTCCTAGTAAAAAAATAAATCAGATTTTGATAGGGCAGTTCAGGTTTTCTAGTGAAAAGTTTGATGTGAAGTGTAAGTGCAAAAGTTTCTTGCGTTTTGGACGTTTCCATCTCTTGCAGAAATGTTGTGTTGTTTGGTTAGTTTGGTATTTCAGTGATGTGCTACCTACGGACAAAAGCATGGAACCATACTAAGCCCATGTCAAAGCTCTTACTCGTATGCAAGCCTAGATGTTTATCGAGTTTCTTTTGCATCTGCTGAAAACTGGAGAGTGGTGTTCTGAAGTAAATTGACTTGTAGGTTTTCTACAAACTTTAAGTCTGTATAAAGCTAAGCTGTAAAACAATTACCTCAGGCCCTTCTGGAGCAGATTGATTTCCTGTTGCAGCACCATGGTTTCCTGTTTTGGGTCCTGGGTCACATACATGGCCAAAGCTTTTAGGCAACAGGGAGGGCAGAGGATAAAGTATGATTGCAATTCAGTGATAGACAGGTACGAAGATGGTTTGTGTTTGCCATCAGTTTAAGCTGTGCTCAAATTTTATAGACATGATGGCATGGACACATGAAACCTTTCATGTCTCTACTTCTATAGCAGTTCATTCTGGTATGGTCCATGAGAAATTCAACCACTAGCAACTAATAATATTATCCTAGCAACTCTTGATGATCGAAAACTAGCATTAGTAAGCTGTACAGTGAAAATTGTTGCATATATTCAAGCAAAGAGAATGAATGGGCATGGAATATGATGCTAATAAGATCTAATTATTCTGAGAGCAAAAGACTGGTGACAAGAACCAGAATATGGTTCATTGATTCCACTAGGTTAGGAGCTGAGGGGGCTAACCATTCTGTGTTCGCCGCCGCCGCCGTCACCCTGCAGGGCTGCTTCTCCACTGGCCGTCTTGTACCTCTCGATCAGTTCCTCCATGGTTCTGTCCGAGTGAGTTCATCAGCACACTGATCATGGCAGCTGCAGAGAGAGACCAGAGAGAGATGGGGCGCCATACCCGGCGGTGGCGAGGTCGTAGAGCTTGCCGTGCGCGGAGAAGATGATGATGCCGATGCGGGCGTCGCAGAGGACGGAGAGCTCCCGGGCCTTCTTGAGCAGCCCGGCGCGGCGCTTGCAGAAGGTCACCTGCCGGTGCACCGGGTTCTCGATGCGCCGCAGCTGGACCTTGCCCCTCGCCATGGATGGATTGATTGGTTGGTTGATAAGGATTATCTCTATTGATCACTGAACAGCAGCAGCTTCTTGGATCGTCTTCCTCCCCTGCACACAACCTCCCACTAGTTTGGACTAGCTTCGAGGTTGTGAGGGTCCGTCCCTTTGCACTTTCCCTCTCTTGCCCCTCCCTCTCTCTTGCTCACCACATGCCTGCCCACCTCTGCATCTTATATACTGCTGCCCCGGACTCCACAGCCAGCTTCTCTCTCTTGTCTTTCTCTCTCTAGGCCTCTCTCTCTCTTTCATGGAGTCATCATGGAACGGATGATGGGAGAATAAGCTTCGTTTGGGTTGGTCGGGGCGATGCACATACGCATCTCTTGCTTTACACATGTTGCCATCCAAACGCTTGGTTTCTTTGGCTCGTGCACTCATGTTTCTGTGGCGTCTTTTGCGTTGCACGGCCACGCTGCTTTCATTCTGCTGCTGTTTCTATGGCAGAATTGTTCTCTTGTCATGCATGAAGGAGAATAGTTGAAGTCAAGATGCGTGGCAACTCTCTTCAAGTACTGATGGTCCCCTGCTAGAATTCTGGTTTGGGAGTTTGTATGGCCTCATCGACGTGTTTCTGGTTCTTGATGATAACCAAATTAATCAAACCGGTTGATCATGGCTGAAACTGATTCTTTGATATATGGTCAAAGCACAGTGGTGCATTTTTCTTTGAACAAGCGTGCTAGATTGGCCACAGCTGCTAGGAGAATTCTTTTTGGCAGTTTTATTTTGATCTAGCTCTACAGAAGCCGGCTTTCTCCTAATTCCGCTGGTCCTTTTGCGCTGTGCCACTAGGGTTTTGATGGCTAATGGCGCTAGGAATTCCTCCTCCATTTGCTTTACGACTATGTGTCTTGTTAGAAAGATGGCTAGCTTTGCTAGGGTTCATCGAAAACTGGATGCCCAGCAATTTAGTGTCATGTCAACAACCCCTCCTTTCACTCTCTTTTGTTGGACGGGGCATCTCTACCCAACAATTTGCAGTGCCCAAAAGGATTCCCTGGCCATTTTCATTTTAAAACCCCAGCTTTCTCAGTGCTCACTCTGGCAGAATTTGCATCTCCATCACCTCTGCAATTTTTTCTCCTGGCCCACAGAAAATTGGCTCTACTGCTACTCTTGAGGACTTGGCTCAAGAATGCATGGAATGGGAAGCCAACATTTGCTTTTCTCTTGAGGACTTGGAACCCGCATTATGTGAAAAGAGAGTGCCTTGTTCATGAAAACGATGTTTCCTCGTCTAAAATACATCCTGACATGAACCTAAACCAGATATATAGGCTATTTTAATCCGCAATTTGCGCGAAATTAAAGATAAATGACAAGTGTTTCCAGAAAGGCATATTGCTAGTAGTTAGGTGTTTTAAGGAGATGTGGATGAATCTGGGTTTGAATTGTTTGGGTTTTCATGAGCCAACTTGAGAAGCACAGTCTTTAAGATGAATCGGATATCACAAAAGATGCTTCTGATGAATTTCGTGCACCTTTCAGTTTCAGGTACACATTGTTTCTCTTCCTCCTCCTTTTGTTGCAGTAGCTAGACGTTCTTCAAAAAAAAATTTTTTTTTTACAGTAGCTACACTGATCTGATGTGCAGCTACTAAATAGTGACTTTAAAAACATAAGTAATGTGAACAAAGTAGTTCTAAATGCATGCTACACTAATCTACAATCCTTCTCACCATAAAAAAAATACATATACATATAATTCACTCGAAAATTAACGACAAGTGTTTAGCTGGGATGAGGAGATGTTGATGAGTCATCAGGAATCACAAAAAAGGCATCACTGAATAAGTTGCACCTTTCAGTTTCTTCAGGTGTGCAGAAGACTAAGATTACTCCTTTACAACAGCGATTAATTCATCCAATGTGTAGAGTCTAGAGAGTCCCTGATATTCACCAAAACTTATAGAGTTAAGCACACAGAAATCACAAGAAACCTGCATAAATCCAGATGTCAGTCCACATTCATCACTAAAATATGCTGCAGCCTGGAGAGGGTGCCACCTGGTGCCATTGTAGAAGTGGAGACATCTCCTTGTGGGATGCTTCATAGTAATAGATGCTATGTGGCTAGTGCTTTAGGGCATAAAGCATGAACTGATTCCAATTGGCTTTTGCCTAATGGAAGGCAAAGCAACCCATAAAGCGAGTGAGTGAGTGCATGCTCATTGGACATTCTTAAAAGAAAGATTGTTGTCATCTCCCTGCATGTTTGGCCTGTGACACTTGAGACCTTTTAGATGCTCGTTGTTTTTTCAATGCTCTCTATCCATCAGCATAGCATGTCCCTTATGCAGCGAAAGATCTACAATATAATGCTCCTAGCTAGCCAAGGATATGTTATTGTTCTAGCCTGTTCTTCTCCATAGTTCCTTGGCATTATTCGGTGGTTGTTGTAAGGTAAACTTAATAGTCTGTTCATGTTAAAATACATAGTATCAAACAAGCTTATCTAATATGGTTCCAAATGCATATATAACTGGAGTCACCAAGAACAAGATTGTTTGGAGGAATATATTTGGATTATATTGAACTCGGAGTAAAGTGCATTTTGTCACAAATACGCAAGGTGGCTGAGATCGTAAAGTTGTAAAGTCACATCCTGAAATAAAAGATTTTGCCTTTATATTTAGTAAAGGATTCTCTCTTTCCTTTTGTTTCAACAAGCATTGGCTGTCCACAAGCATGGTCCTCTTCACACTGCCAGGTATTAAAATCGGTCTTATTATACATGGAACTGCCACAGAGAATCAAGAGTGAACTCCAGCCAATCATATCATGTAACATCATCAGATTAAAGCAAGCTGCAAATCTATTACATATATCCTCAATTCCTCAAAGTAGAATTGATGGTTTCATGGCTACAGAATGCTGTTATATATATTCTACCTTAGGGGAAAAAAGATAGTCGTATCATATGTTATAAATCTGTATTAATCATAACAACCGCATTAGTGATCATTTCATAACTAAGATGCCTAGCTGCATGAATTGATCCATTTTAACGAATTCCTCCAAGATTCTTATAGTGTGGAGGGCTGGAGACTCTAATATAATGGAGCATCTTATGAAGCAATATCGCACGCACGCACACACAAAAAATTGGACACTTTACTCCACCTTTTATTCTCACATTTGTAACTATCACTATTTGAGCTCAACAACTACAACCTGTGATCTCTTTCCCCTTTTTTCTTGAACTTAGATAGATATAAATATAACTACAGAAACATACTGAAATACAACTGTGCCGATCCTCTACACTGCACCAATTGAATTATTGTATTGCAGGTTCTTGCTTGATCTTGTCAATGTCAGCTCTATATGTTTCTGAACAACGGCAAAGAATGGATGGATGAGCTGCAAGCACAGTAGATCAAAGCATGCTAAAAATGTAAACTTATCCTATGCCTATGTCTAGCCTAATCTCAATCGACAAATAGACAATTTTCCATCATGTTAGCGGCAGAATGCTGAACAATGTGACCAAGCACCTGCTCATGTCTGCCAAGGTGCACTGAAGTTTGATTCTGTGTGTTAAGAGGTACAAGAAGTGACAACAAGTACCATTGCAAGAAGAGAATTGCTGCCGTTGGAAAGAAATAAAACGGGGCCGGGCTTTCCAGGATGCAAAGGCAGCGATCAGCAAGGCGTCCAGGACCACTCCCTTTGGCTCTGAATCTTGGAACACCAAAAGCAGCCAATGCAGAGCCTGTTAAGTTGCAGGGTCGGTTAGTACAATACAATTCAAAGGCGATAAAATCAAATAAAATGCCGTCCTATATATGCAACATGCACAATCTGATATGATTGGTAGATATGATCCCTAGCTACTAGAGACGATATATATATATGTAATAAAGATGCATATAGTTTATGGGCTCCAAATACAGGGTCTTCCTGGTCCAACAAATGTGCACAACATGATTTGCTTTTCTTCAATATATTTTTGAGAAAGATGAAGGAAAAGATTTGCTCTTGTTCGTTTTGACTAGTAAACGAAACTGCTGGAGTGGGTTTAGTTTATGGCCTATATGGGTGTGAACAGATACTTCGTTCCATTGGCCTTTGGAGTTTCATGTGCATCTCCTCTATTTTAGGTGAGAGGAAAGCTCCTCTGGAACTGGAACTTGTCCAACAAGTGTCCATAAGTAACAATTGTAACAATCCCCTTTCCACTTTTCACAAGCAAGGCGAGTGAAACCATGCATATTGACATGAATTGGTAGCTGTGATGGCATTGGTAGTTCTGATTCAAGATATGGAACTGAGCCACATTTCACTCAAATTGTTCGAATTCAAACAGAAAAGGGAGCAGACTGAGTACAAGATCTGGAACTTGAATATATGGTACCGCCAGTTTTACTAGCACAAAGTACATGAAAGAAACACTAGAATAAACAAAATTACAATCCAAACTTAAGAAACCGCACGCTGTCTTTTGAAGCATATATATAACAGATCTCCAGTGTCTAGGACAAAGAGTTCTGAGCTCAGTACAGAAACATGTTTTCACTACAATCAGCGCATCCGTCGGGGACCATCATCATTCCCCAGTCCAAGGGACTTCTGTGCATTGGCAATTCCTTCTTCATCTGCAGGATATCCAACACAGGGTTCAGTGAGAAAGGAAAAAAAAAAGATGCTGTCTAATTTGAACTAGGTCAAAAGTTGAAGAAAGATAAGCTAGCTAGATTCATTGAGCTAAGAAGAACGATCCAGTGAAGATAGCAAGTATCTATGCTATTTATTAGGCCTTTTCCCCTTAAAGGTTTGGAGAAGACATCAACAAACATTTATCAACCATGAGACCTACATGGAAGTACTGGATTGAAATTACTGCAACTCTATTGCTACTGTTTACTATACACGTGGATGCATAGTTCAAGTGAAATAGTGTCATTGAGGCGATACAGATGACAAAACATTTAGATAATTAGTGCAATATGGAGATGAAATAAGATATAAGACTTAGGGATACATGTGGGTAAATAAGACAAAGTATAGGGGCAGGCACACCATCACCACCAACTCTAATGTTTAAGGTAATAGAGACAAGGAAAAAGATACGACATGTGGGTACTATGGAGTGTATGATTCTTCACAGTGCAGATATTATAAGATGCTCTCAGCCCCGTGGATATGAAGGCCATTGTTTGTACATGGAGCAAGGTATCAGCCCCTTACTCTTAACTTGCGAACATTAATGCAACTAAATTATTGCAATGACACAACCAGAAAAAACAGGCTGAATGAGATCAGAGTGCAACAAATGAAGCCTAATTGCCAACACACATCATGATCAACATAGCTTACCCCAGAACTGTGTGAAGATCCGGAAGAAAAAATTTACATTGCGAGATACACTGTATGCCATTACAGGAGGAAGAGGCTTGACAAGTGTGTCCACACTAAACACTCTCTTCAGAAACTGCAAAACATCAAGTTTAATGTCAAATAACTAGGCAACAGCCACACATATTCAATGCATGGAAGGCCAATCAAGAACTAAATTTTATATAGAATAATACTACACTCAATATAAGTAGAAGGCTTCAAAAAAGAGGGCATCATCCACTTTTTTTTCTTATCTATTTGTACTGGTTTAATGCCCATATCCAAATAAAATAAAGCATGCACTTCAAGAGAGCTTATAATTGGAGTGAAAACAAAAAGGAAAGACAATGTCATAGATCATGAAAAGCTAAAAAAGCAGTGGCACAATGCACTGATCAAAGTGGTGCCATTGAGCTATCAACCGAGTAAATAATTCAGGCTAGAAAAGCTGAAAGCACTAGCACAATGTACTGATCCAAGTGGTGCCATGGAGTTATCAACCGAGTAAAGAATTCAGGTTACAAAACCAAGACATCACACACAGCGTCAAATGCCTAGGCTGTGTTTAATGACTTTCAGGTTTTGATAGCGCTCGTAGTATTTGCTCCATCCATGCACTAGTGTGTAAAAGCAGACATGTCCGGGAAGGAATTGAATTTGTGGAGCTTGGATAAACAAATAGGCCTTATTTCAGGTTCTGATGGTGCACGTAGCAAGATGGTTGGATGTTATGGTGAACAAAATCAGGATAAGTGTCTGGCTCAACCGCACACGGTAAACTCATTAGTGGAGCATGATAGGCACAGCCTTTTCATTTGCACAACTGTCGCCATTGCTGCCATTGCTGGCAGTGAATGTAGCAGTAAAGCTACACCGCATGCATTAACTATGATAGTAAATTCAGTGTGACACTAACTTGACAAAACAATATTCATGTACTCCCTCTGTCCCAAAAAGAATGTTCTAAAATTTTTAGACAGATTAAGAGTGGATGGAAAAGACGCATGCACCCTTAGTTGAGTTGCATGTATAAGTTAGAGACAAATATGTTTCCAATAAATCATGCATGCACAAGTCTAATGCTCCAAATTATTCATACATGATGTCTGAATCCCATAACATCACTCTTTTTGGGACAAATTTTGAATTGTAGAACATCATTTTTTTGGGACGGAGGGAGTACTTGTATAGAGGTGGAAACTGCGATATGACGTCAAATCCTGCAAGATATGCAAGAACATATGGTTTCTTACATAACTGCAATTTACAAACTTGCAATGCTGTTCTTATCCGGTGCAATTTTTCTTTTCAATTCCTAATGGTTAGCATCAAGAAGTTCACAAGTAAAGCATAATCCTTCTACTAGTCAATACAGTCCAATTCAAGTTTCAAAAACACACAGAAGACTTGTGCCTAACACACGTTAAGGATTCAGAACTTGCCTTCCTGGGGTCAGGTTCAGGTAATTCCATTACAAGTGCAACCTAATCAAACTAACAATTCGTTCGTCGAACATATAGAGCACATATCCACGCACACATGAGATCGAGGAGGAATGGGGGTTAAAAATTTTTAGAAGATTGGAAGCGAGGGGCGGGTGGGGAGGGGATGGTAACATACCCTGCTGTTCCGCTGGAAGGAGTAGCGCAGCTCGGGGTCGATCTCCTCCTCTTCGAAGTCGTCGACTGCGGGGTCGAGTTCCTGGCGCCTGCTGCGGGGCACGTTCATGGTGGCCGTCTCCCCGGGGTTGTTGGTGACGCTGACCTTCCCCTCGCGGCTGAGCCTAGCCGCCTCCTCGTCCTCCGCGGCCTCCCCCGTCCGCCACGGCGCCGACGACAGCAGTTCCTTCCGCTTCCGCGCCATCGCCCTTCTCCTCCCTCCTCTGCCCTCTCCGAGGTGGCTTTGCTTCGCGATTGGGTTGGCTTCCGGCTTTGCGAGGAGGAAGAAGATGATGAGGCGATGAGGTTAGGCAGCTGGTGGGCCGGGCCGTGGCCTTTTATGGGCCGAATTGTTCGAGATGAGCGATACAGGCCGGGCTGGAATCCAAGCCCAGCAGGGCCTTCTTCCCTCTGATATGACCATGACCTTATCCACACGCCCCGTCCCCTTGGCGGCTTGGCTTGGCCACTGCTCCTTCCTGCCTCCCCCGCTCCCACACCAGCAGCGCGCATGGCGCTCCACGCCGTCTCCCCCGCGGCGGTCTCCTCCCCGCTGCGCGCCCTCTCGCGCAGCCTCCCACAGCGCCCAGGTCCGCTCTTCCTCTCCCCACGGATTCCAGCGCTGCGCGGGATTTGAGCGTGTTGTAGACTGTAGTGAGCACTGAGCAGGGAAAACAAATCAGTGTCAAATGGGGAACCGGTTAAACCGCTGGATGGAACAGTGCGCAAGCCACGCGGGATTGTAGCCTCATGACCCAGCATTATTTGATTCATAAGCACGCACGGTGACGTGGTGTTTTACCGCATTTTCAGCAATGAACCAGTAACTAGACGGCTAGACACCAGGCCTAGGAGTAGGTTATTTACTTGCCTGCCTGACATTCCTCGGTTCAGGATCAGAATTTTCTACTCCACTTGTAGGATATGTGAGTTTGGCTGCTTTGGGGAGTGATGCTGTCATACTATTGGCACCTGCTAAGCTTTTTCACCAAATAATAAAACAATGTGTTTATCAGATTCTTTTTGTCGATGGGAGTTCCCCCAAAAAATGTTCTGAGCTATGGTCTAGAGAGGAGGCTATTGCAGTGCTCGTTCTCATGTGCTCTAAATATTTAGTTTACAATGTGACTTGAAATCAACAATGTGGCAAATTGTTGACAGCAAATGTCTTATTTTATAGGCTGTGGCTGTCTCCCAAAGCAATCGGCCTCCATTTACTCAAACTTTGCAAGACTTCAGGCTGGATCAGTGGACTTTGTTGGCAGGCCTCTGGCTCTTCGACACTTGGACAAGAGGCGAGTGGTTGCAGATATAAATACTTATCCCATGTTCTGGACCATCAGATTAGCCTTCATTAGCTTGTGGTTCTCATGTTATCAGAGCAGTTTTGACGCATGCTACCATCGAAGAAATCGAAGCAGAGAAATCTGTCATTGAAGAACAAGCTGTAAGTAATTGTATACTCTCTATTGGAAAGGCCCTTTTGTATGGTCAAGTTTTGTTCCTCTAGCTTTAACTAGCTTCTCGTATGTATATCTTCAGAAAGAAAAGATGGAGAAAGCAATCGAAACAGTCCAAACTAACTTCAACACTGTGAGGACAGGGCGTGCAAACCCGGCAATGCTTGACAGGATTGAGGTTTGATAACTCATTCTTGTATCCCTTTCCACTTATGAGGTACTGAACTGTTGCATGATCAAATATGTTCGATACTTTGTATTGATCACATCTTTAAGGCTTTTCCTTCTTGCATGCATTTAACTATTTTGTTTGATTTCCTGCTTAGTTCAAACAATGTAAAAGGTGGTGGTTCTCGTAGCTCAGTAACTTTAACATTAAACCTGAACTGATTTTAGCAAGCAAAGTTTGAATATGAGTTTTTTACAGGTTGAGTACTATGGAACTCCAGTGAACTTGAAGAGTATTGCACAGATAAGCACTCCAGATGCAACTTCTCTTCTTATTCAGCCATATGACAAGTCAAGGTAAGCTATTTAACCAATTAACCTTTCCCGTGCAGAGCCAATGTTGAGTTTTTCATCCTATGTTTTCACACCTATGTGCTGTGCAGCCTCAAGCTTATTGAGAAAACAATAGTTGCTGCAAATCTTGGTGTAACTCCGAGCAATGATGGAGAAGTGATACGTGTTACTGTCCCACCACTGACATCTGATCGCAGAAAGGTTTGTATTTGGAAATTCTTCTGTGTGTTACATTTGGCACTTGCTATGTTGTTAGGAAATCTTTAGAATTGTAACTCTGTGCATACCATAATAAAATGTTGCTGGAATGGTGGCCATGCAAACTACAGGCTCTAATAGGAGTCATTTAGTACTTGTATCTAAAACCACTTAGACGCTAGTCTGCAAAATCTACTGCTAAGACCTATTTTATCCGTATTGGAATCTTGTGGGATCACAACCCAGCACCTTTTTGCCGATGAATTTTACCAGTCTTATGTGAATTTAGTCTGGCCTGGCCCAGGCCTAAGTTTAGCCCTTACTATGCTTGGAAAATAGAAAGGGCCTCAGAGACCAACTTGGCCTGGCTCAGAAATGAGTAGCCCGCAGAAAGGGCCTACAATCCATAACCTTGCATGAGTTTTGGCCTTTTCTTATGTTAGGATAGTAAAAAATGTATGTCTTCTGCTGATTCTAAAGTTCTTAGCACTTTGTTATCCTTCTGAAATTCTTTATTTCTCTGCAGGAATTAGCAAAAACTGTAGCTAAGTTAGCTGAAGATGGCAAGGTATTATCAAAATTGTTACTGTTTACTTTTCTCGCTGTTTTTTACCTCAAATATTGCTTTTGCATCTTCTTACTTGGACATCTTTCACCCCCACTATTTCTACCCATAAAAGATCATATGTTTTGTTATCCTGTTTGGATTTGTAGTACATAGTGAACATGGTATCTATAACTGTTGTTTTTTTACTTTTTGTAGGTTGCTATAAGGAACATTAGAAGAGATGCAATCAAAGCTTACGATAAACTACAGAAGGTATGCTGCTCTCAGTTGGCACTAGTGTATGTGAGCTATAGGTTTATGATGAAACTCATATGCTGCACTTGCTTATGTAGGAAAAGAAGCTTTCTGAAGATAATGTGAAAGATTTATCAGCGGATCTACAAGTGAGGATACCTTTTCAAACATATCTTCCTGTAACTGTATTGAGATTCCCAATAACATGTCAACATTCCTTGGAAAGCTTTTTCGTCAGGTTGAGTGGGGGCTAACTTTCTTGTGCAAATTCTGCAGAAAGTCACAGATGGTTACATGAAAAAGATAGAATCCATCCAGAAGCAGAAGGAAGAGGTACCTTTTCGTCTTTTCATTGACCTTTTGGCAACCAATTATCTTGATTCAGCAGGAAGCATAGAACCAGCAAACAGGATGTCTTGGTTGCCAAAAGGTCAATACAACAACAACAATAAAGGCTATGTTGTTGTTGTTGTTGTTGTATACTTGTATTGACCTTTTGGCAACCAAGACGTCCTGTTTGCTGGTTCTATGCTTCCTGCTGAATCAAGATAATTGGCCGATTGATGATGCCACATTTGACTAAAAGCTACTAGATTGAATTGAACTTCTGAGTAAAATTAGTACACTTGATGCCGGAACAAAATATTGCAGTATTCTTGAGTTGCCTGTTAATCGCTATGACTGTCAGGAAGTGAATCTGAATTGTCTGATATTGTTTTCAGGAACTGATGAAGATTTAGATCTCAAGTTGACAGTATAACTGGTGAGTTACTGTTACTGCAAGTACGATCTGAACCAGGAGAGACCAGCATTGTCAATATTTGCTGCCGATGTTTTCTGAAGCAATTGTCTTGTGGTTGGCAGCTTGACGCTGTGCCGGGGATGCACGTTTTGGGTCGATGCTTTGCTGGAACTTTTGGACGCAATTTCAGACAACGTTGCTGTTGCTGTGCTTCTCCTTTTGTAATGCACGTAAATAGGCAGGTTCTCCCACAGTGGTGGTCAGACCACTACATTGTCAAATTGTCAATATTTCTCACCATCTGAATTTCAAATGTCTGAATTGTTTGGTTCTACTCTCAAGTCTCTGTTGTGAACTTTCTGAGAGGCTCGAAACAGTTTTGCGCAGCCGTTTCTGTCTAGTACATAAAAAAATATGAATCTGTTTGAACCTAACTAGTAGGTTGGCACGTGCCACATGCACGTGTTACAAAAATAACATAAATTTAAAAAAAATCTTAATTTTTTAAAAAATAAGTATGTAAAATAATGCATAGTTTTGTTAGATCGCATATTAAAATTATTCAATAGCATCTCATAATAAAAATTATATATTCGTACATCGAAAGCTTGGGCCTCTGGCGGAAACAGAAGGAAATTTTTGTATATATAAATCTTAAACAATCAGCAACATATATAAAAGAAAATATTCACGATACATGTATCCATGAGCAACTCGGCACCGCAGCCAGCTTTTTGATGATGGGAAGGCCGAGAAGGTTGCTCTCCTCGTCGTCGGTGTCGTGGAGCAACGACGCCACGCACTCAACGGCACCGGACACTGTCACAACGCGGAGCACGTTCCGCTTACCTGGCGAACTTGGACACGACGAGCGTCGTGGCCACCCTTGCGCCGCGCTCGACGCCGACGCCCTTGCAAAGAAATATGAACTCTGAATAGATGATGAGAATGAAGGGAGAGATTGTGTGCTTTAAGAATAAGGAGAGACCTTATATAGGGGCAGGAGGGCTAAGGAGATGAACCTGGACGCCCACGACTATGGTAAGTAATCGATTCCCTGATTGACTCCCACAACTATGGTAAGTAATCAAGTTTTTAAAGGAAGGAGACACCCGATTGCGTAGATGTCATTCCTTTTTTTAAAAGAAACCTTGACTGGTACACAACACATATATGGACGCTAGCCATCTACAAAAAGAAAGAAGGAAATTCAAATTCCTTGATGCACACGGCCATATAAAGAAAGGAAAGCGGGCGAATTTCAAAAGGAAGGTGTAGACGCCCTGATTGCATAGGAAGGTGGAGGAAAGAAAAGGGGTGTTTTTTTGGAAGGAAACCAGTGTATCTTTTTGCATACGAATACAAGGATAGAAAGGAAAGGAAAGCGGCGCCTTGATTGCATTACCATACAAAGAACGCGATCAAAAGGAAAGTAAGGCAGGCGAATTTACAAAAGGAAGGTGGAGGAAAGGAAAGGGGTGTTTTTTTAAGGAAACCAGCATATCTTTTTGCATACGAATACAACGAAGAGAAAGGAAAGGAAAGCGGCGCCTTGATTGCATTACCATACAAAGAACGCGATCAAAAGGAAAGGAAGGCAGGCGAATTTCCAAAGGAAGGTGGAGGAAAGGAAAGGGGCGTTTTTTAGAAGGAAATCAGCGTATCTTTTTGCATACGAATACAACGAACAAAAGGAAAGAAAAACGGCGCCTTGATTGTATTACCATACAAAGAACGCGATCAAAAGGAAAGGAAGGCAGCGGGTATACAAAAATGCCAAGGTGAGAAAGAATAGGGGAGCGGGATGGCGCCGAGGCGCAAAAGAACGGGGGGTGACGACCAAACGCGTCTACCCCTGGTCGTCCGGGGCCACCTTTTGACTCTGAATTGTGGGTCCTCTGTGAGGTTTAGGAGGGTAATTTTTTGGGTGAGAAACCGTTTCAATTGTGACACTCTTAATAGTATAGACTATATGATGGTGGGCTGCATCGTGAGGATGCACATGGAGTATGGGAGGGTGTGGGCTTTGGTGGGCTGGATCGTCCGGGATGAGGCTAGGCCCAACTTCAATTCCGACCGAATGGGCCTGGTTGGCTTGCATAGCATTCGTGTTCGCAAAAAGAAGTCATTGGAATGTTGTTGTTTTTTTTAAAAAAAAGGCAAACTGTATTGATGCATTATTACCAGAGTTAAAATATTTGCCAGCCCACTGCCCAAGCATTGAGGCCTGTTGCTTAATTTAAGCTAAGTTATAGAACTTCTCAGAGCAATCCTATTTCGAGAACCATTGGGTGTACCTTGATTTCCTACCATTCAGCTTCAAATTAAAGCGATGATCAAGCATTAGTACACTGTTAAGTTGTGAGTCATGCAAAAGGCTATCTCCCAATTTAAGGAATTGTGACTGTAATCAAAACAAAAAAAAAAACTCAGGAAATAAGTCTGTACCCTTTTATAACGAGAGTGCAGCGCGAGACAATGGTGGAACTAAAGATTGATTTGCAGTGGTTATGAAATGTGGAATTTTTTTGTTTTAATACAATTTTTTAACGTAATTACAAAGTAGTATCTCATATTCAAAAAAATTCAAAAATGTACCCATATCGTCTACCCAATAGACGAAATTTAAATTTTGTCTACCCATTGGACGAAATCTAGTGATTTCGTCTATCCGGTGGACGAAATGTAATTTTCGTCTATTGAGTAGACGGAAATATATAAAATACAAATTTGCATGACGGAATCTATAATCATTAGACGAAATATAGATTTCGTCTGCTCACTGGACGAAATCTAGATTTCGTCTGCTCACTAGACGAAATAGTCCAGTGAGCAGACAAAATTTACCGGCTCAGTGATATATGTCATATAAAAAAGAAATGTATGGAAGCTAGTGTTCATAATTTATGAATCTTTATGCAAGCAAGATACTTGGACTCAGTGGCGGACCTATGGGGTGGTCCATATATGCCATAGCATACTTAGAATTTTGCTCCAAACAATTAACCATACAACCCAATCAAGAGTCTAGCTGAATTAATGTCCAAAGCCCATGTTTGTTCCTATGATGCGCACAGCAGTTCAAGCAAAAACTTGTTGCGGCATACCCTTTTTGAAATCCTAGGTACGCCACTAATTGGACTTATGGTTCATATGCATTCAATTTGTTAAAGAATGACGATGCCTATCTAATACAAAACCTTGCAAAGAATGTTCAGAACAAAATCGCAAATGGTTCAGCTATTAACATCTGTGATGATTCCACACCATTGCAAGTTGATAGAGTTATAAAATTGAGCTTTGACTATTCATTTCTGTTGACGGTGTTTTTTGACACGTAATTAGAGCCGGCGCCTGGGGGAGATTTAATAAGAGATCGGACCTAGATCAGAGACAGATTCAAGACTTCAGAATCGGATCGGACTCGGAGAAGTGAGTTGAAGGCGTCGCAAGCTTTGGGCTAGAATGGGCCGTAATGTGCTGACATTTCTTTTGTTATTTAGGGTCTTAGTCAAAGTAGTTTCTTTCTTTTGCGTCAAGTTTGTTCATGTCGTGATCGACTAGGAGTCTGTAATTCCAAGGTATAAATATAAACCCTGAGGGTCGTGAAGAGGTTACGAACACATCAATATACAAACTTTTACTACTTGCATTTATTACTTGCAATTTATTTACAAGTCGGCGACTTCGTCAAGCTTTTTTCTCTTTCAACGAGTTCTCCTGGGCTAGTCAAGGCGATCCAGATCTCCAAGGCTTGCTCGTGAATTCCGCTTTTACTGAGTAATATCTAAGGCTTAGCATCGGGCGTATCGCTGTTGCTCCGTTTAGATTTATTCGACAGTTATCGGTACTTGCTAGATTTTCTTGTCGTTTTAGCTTTTACCACCATCTATCCAGCTTAGAACTTTGTCTAATCGGCTCTGTCAAAGTCATAATCTTGAGATTTATCTGATAGCTGATTATTATTGTTCTAAGTGTTGCTTTACTAAGCTATATCGGATCGCTTCACGGTTATCTTTTATTGCTTAGTTATCAATCGGCTTTTTGCTGTTTGACCTATTGGAATCGGCTCCTTGTGTTGTTTCTTTATATATCGGAATCGGTCTTGTTATATTCGATTTCACTAACAAGAGAATCGGCTCTTCAGCTGTTCTTAACGTCCGATTTTATCCTTGTCAATCAACAGGTCAGATTGACTGGCACGCCCCGGATTTCAAGGCCACGCCTTTGCTCGTGTGTTAGCGCAACTGTCACCGCCCGATTTTTGCGTCAACAATTTCTTTCTTTGGCCCCTGGTTGAAATACATTGAGTACTTGTTGAAGATAGTCTTAACTACTGGAAACCGAATTGTTCCTGCAGAATTGGCGATAAAGTTTTTGAACCAGCTTACATCACTGACCAGTGGCTATCTTGAGAAACATAAAGATGTGTTCATATTAGTTTATACAGATCGGTTAGGCTTATATGTGCTCGCACCATCAAGTTCTCTGGAACATCAGAATAGTCATGCAACTAATTTGCAACATGATAGTCATAGGTTCTCTAATCAGGATACTAACCTGGTAAATTTTGTATGCTTACTGGACGGAATCTAGATTTCGTCCAGTGAGTAACAAAATCTATATTTCTGTATATTTTATATATTTTCGTCTACTCAGTAGACGAAAATCAAATTTCGTCCACTAAACAAAATCACTAGATTTTGTCCAATGGGTAGACGAAATTTAAATTTCGTCTATTGGGTAGACGATAGGGGTACATTTTTGAAAAATTTGAGATCTGAGATATTATTTTGCAATTGCATTAAAAATTGTATTAAGATAAAAAAATCTATGAAATGTGGTGGCACAATATTGGTGTCAAATACCTGTTCGTGTGATTCATTGTAGATTTGTAGACGATACTGTTAGGGTGTCGTGGTATTTTCCATGACCCATCAGAGCATGAAAATAATGTGAAATCCATTCCCTAGTTTTCTAGGTCATGAAGTTATAATTGTATTTCAAGTTGATCGGTGAACTTGCAGGCCTGGAGCGGCTGTCTTGGCGTTGCTTCCTTGTCACCATGGTATCCTTTTAGTTGGTTCATTTGTAGCTAGAAAGCTCTTCTTGGAATGAGTCTCGGTCTCCCTAACACGATAGCTGCAGTGTATAACTGGCATCAAGTCTCCCTCCGAAAGCAACCCGTTAACTGACCTGACCATGTCTGCCTCGCACGTTACTGGATCGATCTCTTGTTACCATACAATTTAGCGGAGTGTTTCTAGAAAAGCTATAAAAGCTATAGCGCAGCTATAGCGAAAGCTATTGTCTTTAGCGGTATGTAAAAAAACAATGAAATTAGCTAAAACTTTATAATTTTAAGAATGTCATCGTATATTTTATAAGTATATGTCCAGGCATGAGTGCAAACATAAGTAAACATATGAAAATATGTCACAATACACATAATAAGTCATAAGTTGTAACTCGTAGTTCATAAATCACAAGTATATAAGTTCATAACTCAGTCATAGCGGAGTTAGCGGCGCTTTTAGCGGCACTATTTCACACTATAGCGGAGTTAGCGGTATTAGCGATAATATTTGCAATATCGTCGCGACATCTGTTTCAAAAAGCTATAGCGGACAATTAGCGGGCTATTGCCAACATTGCTTGTTACATATTGTTGGTGAGAAAATTAGGCATCGTCTCGCTGCTTTTTTTCTTAATCCATTCTGAATTTCTGATGGTGCTGTGGCTGCGTGTGGTGGTTCCTTTCAGGCAATCACACAAGGAGTTGTTTCAAAAGCACAAGCAAAGACGCAAGTTCGTTGCAAAAAAAGAAGGGGGGAAATATCTCTTTCGTCCGTCGGTGCTTACATATGAATATCATCTGCTGCTTGCTTGCAAGCTATAATTAGTTCCCAAGATAGGACGTGGCGAAGTCGTGAAACTTGTATTTTTTTTTCCTTTTGATGATGAGTGTAACATCTGCTGGCCTCTACACTAAAAAGAACGTGCACAACCTTTTTTTATGGAAGTGCACAACCTTTTTATCAATTTCAATATGCCTACATGGTTTTAATATTCACAACTCCATCACTACACAACACAAAAATAAATGATTGCCATGTATTCTATTCATCCCAATTATTTACCCATTTATATATCATTTTGACTTTTCTAGGTATATAAAATTTGCTATACATTTAAATAAAAAGATATATAATTTTGAACGAAGGAAGTAGCATGTAATTAGTGCAAAATATGTAAGGCGACATTCAATATATATATTTTTTCGAACGAACCAGCACAAGATTGTATTAATTTCATTGATAGAGAAGAGTTTTGTAATTAATTACAATCAGCTAACTGATGTGAAAATAATAGACGCACATGCTCATACACAAGCGGCATTAGATTCGGCAAAAACATGTTCTTTATCTAGAGAAAAAGGTTCATACTTTCTTGACATCATCTGATTTACGGCGACTAAATTTGAATTACCGAACAATGTGTATATCTTCATGGTGCATGGAGTCCCTTTTGACTAAACTCCCTCTTTTTTGTTTTGCCCGTGGTTGTACGACCTTTTTAATCTCTTTTTCGGTGGAAATCTACTAGAGGTCGACACCTCGATAGAGGATGTTGCTGTCGGTATCAAGTATCAACCATTGACAGCACCTCAGGAGGAAAGCAAAATGAGGAGTGCAGTGCGTGTCTGGCCATATGCATTATTATTCGTTCGTTGCAATTGTTGTCATGGGAAAGCGTGTGCTTGAGATTGTTGACCACCTCCGGTCCATCTCATTGTCTCCGAGTTGTGCATGTGTTGTCTCTAAAACGAACATGGAGTAATTAAAAAGATCAGTCTGAGCTTAATCATCATCAATGAGGGATGATCAAGAATCAAATATGCATTGATTTTTTTTTGTATATTTGCATGAGACCAGCTTCCATTTTTCTTGCTCATGCCTTGCAACTATTTTCCTCCAATTTCCTACCACCATTCCTTGTCAAAACGCTATCCATAGTTCAACACGCGTACCCTTTTGCATAGTAGTAGACCTTTGACCTTATTTTCTCCAAGATAGAAAAATCTTAGGTGCTAAGGGTTTGACAAAGACAAACCCATACGGTACCCAAGTTAACACAGCTAAGCAATTGAACGGTGTATGTATATTTTCTAGTCCTACAAAATGATCACTTTCTCCAAATGGATTCCAAATCTTGTAATTGGATTCAAAATCATTGATGTTTCTGGCTAGAGTTTATCTGCTCGCTCGCTCTCTCTACAACACAACTGTTTCTCTCTCCTCTTTTTTTTTTTGTCACTAACCAGCGTAATTTCTGACTAAATAAGAGGGGGCAAGCGAGAGAGAAAAAAAAAACCTGAACAAAAGGGAAAACGACCAAGCGCTTGCCAAAAACCAAACAGAACAAGGACCAAAGCAAAAGGCCATCACTGACTGCAAGAGCGAAGAGGGAGATCTCCCGAGGGCCGACGCCTCGCGATTTCCGGCGGCAAGGTTCGATTTTGATCCCACCCCCAGGTTCCCCGCTCCGATTCCCCCCATCCCAGCCGCTGCTTCCGGTGGAGCACTGGAAAAAAGATCCCGATTTTCTTTTCTCCAGTTGCAGTTCGTGGCACCGCCGCCGCTCCCCGAGTCGTGTGTCTCGGATTCGGCAGTTGCTGGACTGAGGGGAGTTGGTACTGTGGGATTCCGGTTCGGATCTGCGGAGAGGGCAGATTTCTTGCTCCAATTCGGCCAGCAATGAGGGTCTCTGAACCTTGTTGATACGCGGCCAGATGCGGGAGGCATATTGGGAGAAGGTTTCTTGAAATCTTCGCCTGGGCTTCGTGGAGTGAGGTCCCTCGCTGAGATCGCCCGGTCCTCCTATGGGCTGTGTCAGTTCCAAGCAATTCCACGGCGGGGACGAGAATGGGGACGGGAAGCCGCGCCGGCGACCCTCGAGCAACTCGCTTAAGCGCCTGGTTAGTTACAGTTCCAGCAAGAGGCATGAGGACTTGGAAGAGGAGGATGAGGAAGGGGCGGTTGTGGCAGCCACGTCCTCGACCGCCGGCCGCCGCACCGGGAATGATGCCAGTACTGCGAGGCTGATCCGGAAGCCTCCAGCACCGGTGGTTGAGGCTGTGGCCGCATTGCCTGAGGAGGCAGCAACTTTGGCGATAGGTGTAGTTGATGCGGAGAGGGCAGTTGTTGCTGCAGCTGGGAACTGGAAGCGGGCTGCAGCTGATGTACAAGTCAATGGCGCAGCAGAGCAAGAGCCCAGGATTGCAGGTCCTAGGACTGAAGTGGAGGCCAAACCAAGGATCAGGGATGTGCCCAATGGAGTCCAGGGGGAGCATGTGGCGCCAGGGTGGCCGAGATGGCTCACCGAGGTGGCGGCAGAGGCGGTTCGTGGGTGGCAGCCTCGCAGGGCGGAGTCTTTCGAGAAGTTGGACAAGGTTTGTCATTATGATGACAGTTACTTTTTGACAAATTTATCATCCTTGTTTCCTTTCCTAAGACTTTCATTAGCTATCTTCTGGAATCTGGATCATCATTATGAGTTGTTGCCTACTGGGCATTACTGTTTTAGGTGTCTGATTATTCATAGGATGTTTTGATAGGTGTTGAACTAGACATGTTCCTAGGGCGCATACAATTCTGGGTATGTCATTCGTGAGGTTTGGAATAGTTAAAAATAGATTGCAACATTAGGAACACATTGCTCATTGCCAACTCCATTTGTATGTCGAAACAGAATTTATTTTGTATCACCGGTTTACGCTATTCCATTTTGGGCATAAAATGCGTTACTAGATCCAGAGTCCAGACAGACCAACACAGTACGCAAAGTAGACAAACAAGACATCTGCCATCTTGATCAATGCTACTCCTGCTAGATGGCAACTTCTGTAGAACATGTAATACAACCGTTTTCTACTTTTTGTAGTAGAATGCAACGTTACCGAAGAAGTTCCTGATTTCAATTGAAACTATTATGGAACCACTTACCCTAAGTGACTTCACTTTTCTCATGCCATCTTTAAATATTTCAGATAGGACAAGGTACATACAGCAGTGTTTACAAAGCACGTGATCTTGAGAACGGAAAAATTGTGGCTCTAAAGAAAGTTCGGTTTGCCAATATGGACCCTGAAAGTGTCAGATTTATGGCAAGGGAAATTCACATCTTAAGAAGGCTTGATCATCCAAATGTTGTGAAGCTTGAAGGTTTGGTGACGTCGCGCATGTCGAGCAGCTTGTATCTTGTATTTGAATACATGGAGCATGACCTTGCGGGACTTGCAGCTACACCGGGCTTAAAATTCACAGAACCTCAGGTTTTACCCTCTAGATATGTCCAATGGCTTTCCATTTTGAAACCTTTTCCGTTTGTACTGAGGTTTAAAGTTGTTCTCACTTTGAAAAATGGTCATTTCAGGTCAAGTGTTACATGCGACAACTACTTTCTGGACTTGACCATTGTCATAACCGTGGTGTTTTGCACCGGGATATAAAGGGTGCAAATCTCCTACTTGACAACAATGGCATTCTTAAAATAGCAGATTTTGGTTTAGCTACATTCTTTAACCCCAACCAAAAGCAACATTTGACAAGTCGTGTGGTAACATTATGGTACCGGCCTCCTGAGCTTTTGTTGGGTGCCACTAACTATGGTGCTGCTGTCGATCTATGGAGTGCCGGTTGCATTCTTGCTGAGTTGCTGTCAGGCAAGCCTATCATGCCAGGACGAACTGAGGTACTGTTTGGCTTTTCTTGCTGTGATCAAACTCGCATATGGTTGCATTCTAAGAATAGTGCTATATTTTCTACCTGCAATAATCCTAATAATGCCATAATATTACTGTGAAATCTATCATTTGTTTTATTACATTACTACCTGCAATTGGAAATACATGACATTTGTGACCGTAGATTTGAAACCTGAAGCAAGGTAATCTAACTAGTTGGAATGTTATCTATTACTGACAGGAGGGTATGTGTTAAAATGAATTTGGGTGCATAAATTTATGAGAAGGATGTGAGTTAGTTCCTTTTAGTACTTGGCAGTTGGCACAGTGAAGGGTATTTTCAGTTGAGAATTTAAACATGTCAAGGAAAATGGTATGGTGTTTAGCTCAAGATGCCTGTAGTTTATGCATTAATAAATCGTTCATGTTTTTAATATTTCTATCCCACAACATATTCTTGTATTACTGACATACATGCACGCTGAGTGATAGTAGGCCTTTGTAGTTTTAGATTTTTGAACATCAATGTGAATGCAATGTCTGATTCTGTTGTGTTAACTCATTCAGGTGGAACAGTTGCACAAGATATTTAAGCTTTGTGGTTCACCATCAGAGGAGTTTTGGGCTAATCTGAAGTTGTCCCGAGCTACCATATTCAAGCCTCAGCATCCGTACCGCCGATGTGTGAATGATGTATATAAGGACTTCCCTACTACAGCTTTATCCCTACTGGATCGTCTACTTGCTGTGGAACCTGGTAATAGGGGTACCGCTGCATCTGCCCTTGACAGTGAAGTAAGTACTGGACCTTGCATTTGTGATCTGCGTGCTTGTCTGGCTCATGTGCATTCTAATTTTTCCTGTCCATTTCTCAATCTATAGTGTACTTTTGCATTGTTTGGTATGTTCGTCTAACCTCCCATATATTTGTAGCTACGTGTGAACTTTGACATTTTCATGTTTCGTTACTTTTTTCTGTGATTTTTCTTTCTTGTTTTTCTATAAGTTGCAGCCTTGGGTGTTAGATGTTCTTTTTCTTGCTTTCCCTGCCAGGAATGACTTTTACTCTTAAACATGTGGCATGCATATGAGATGCTAAAATTGCTCCAAGATTTATGTGTTTACATCCAAACATCATTTGCATGGATCAGGTTGTTCAATCCAGAAATACGAGTTTAGTGACATAGCTGTTAATATATTGTTTTCTTTTTATAGTTCTTCACAACAAAGCCGTATGCCTGTGATCCATCAAGTCTACCCAAATATCCTCCAAGCAAGGAATATGATGCTAAGCTTCGAGATGAAGAAGCTAGGAGGTGATCCCTCTGAGCAACCATGGACATTCTAAGAATCTACATTGCTGATCTTCCATTTGTACATTTCTTATCTGATCCAATATCATGGTTTTGTTTTCAGGCAAAGAGCAGCTGCTAAAGGACAAGAAGCTGAAGCTGGACGGAGGAAGCAATTTCCTGCACCCGATGGTAACAGTGGATTGCAGGTGCTGGGAATTCTCTCTCGTAATATTGAGGTTTTTGAGTACAAATTGATAACCATCGCATGAGAACTACATTCTTCTTCTTCTTCTTCTTTTTTCTGGTGCCAAAATGGTAACAATGGATTTCTTGAACCATCAAGTACCACATGTTAAGAGTTCAATGGATTTTACGGAACACTTGATTTATTACAGTGATTTCTTTTAACCAAAATTCATTAAGTGATTAGCAGGCTACATAACCATTTGATTATTTGTTTGGAATTTAGTATTCATCTTCAATGTATAGGTTCTACATATTCAATCCCAGAGCAAAATAAGCCATGTGTAACAACTAATGCTGCTGTATTCTTTTGTTTCTTGTTACTGAATATTTGTTGTTCCATGACTTTGCAGCAACGTCGAGTTCTGGTGAATCCCAAAAGCGGCAGTTACAAGTTCACTCCAAAGGACGATGCTGTTTCTGGTTTTCCAATTGATCCGCCAGCAAGAGCTGCAGACAATGGTTACCCTCAGCGTGTTCCTTTGATGCATGCTGGCCGTTCATCCTCCACTCTGGGCAGATCAAGTGGAGTGGATCCAAAGGCCCAAAGATTTCACACCTCTCAAATTGTTGCTGCTGATATGTCCAACCAGTCTACCGCAACTGGGCAGCGGGGCAATGCTCCTAAGATGTCTAATCTTGGGGAAAGTGCCAGGAGACAATATTTGAGGGAGCATCGTTCCAGTTCAAGATACAGTCAGCTCACTGCTGCCGACCCTTCTGACAGACCTGAATGGACTCATCAATTCCAGGAAAGACCGTCTTCTTCCCATAGGAAGGATGATGCGGCGGCAAATAAAGAGCCCACAGTGGTGAGTTTTAAACTTCCATGGCCGTTTAAATAGATTTTTTTTTGGTCTAAATGGCTTCATAAAATAGTCTTCGGTTATTGCATGTCTTCGTCCATTCCCATATTCTTCTGTTTTTCCGTGTAATAAATCTATAGAATGTGATTGTAAATGGTTGCACATGGAGTGTATTCGCCACATGCTGCCAAAGCGTAGGAATCAGTTTGTTTCTGTCATATGATGACAATTGTTCTCCCTGTGCAGGTGAATGGCACAAAGAAGAACAGAATCCACTATTCTGGGCCATTGATGCCTCCTGGAGTGAACATGGATGAGATCCTTAGAGAGCATGAGCGACAGATTCAACAAGCGGTGCGAAGAGCCCGCCTTGACAAGGGAAAGGGGAAGCACAATGGTGAGAGAGACCAGTCAGAGGCACTGCTTTATACTACCGGGAACATCAGGGCCGATCGCTGAAAGGTTTGGTTCGGTTCGGTATCAACCCCGGTTTGAGCAACCGTCAAAAGCATAGAATATAGTGTTGGATCCGATCCCTTTTATCTTTCCGTCCACTCAAGCGGAGAGGTTTTTGTTTTGCCAGAAACTCCACTGCCTGATGCGGGTTTGGTTACCCGGGAGGCAGCTGCAAAAGAAAACCTGTTCATGTAGAGATTTACCGCCCCGAGCTTAGCATAGGTTGTCTGAAATATTTTTCTCAAGATTTGTTGGTTATCCATAGTCTGTCAATTGTATATCTCAAGAGTACACCTCCCCGAAAATTGATTCATACACCTGTTTTGGCATATGACAAGAGGAATACAAATCAAATTACAGGCCATTGATATCCTCTGAAACTCTGATGTTATGATGCTGAATGTATTGATGGCTTTGTGATGTTTTTCTCATATTTGGATTCTTCTCTACATCTACGAGGGACCAACAAATGCCATAGAAAGCAGGATTTTTTTCTGAAAATTTATGGAAAACATGATTTTTTTGAAAAGATTATAGAAAACAGGATTGCCCCCGGGTATTTACATAAGCCCCCTGGTTTGGATTGCGATGAATCATCGCTATCCAATTATTTACATATTACCCCTTTATATTTACAAATAGACTCCCGGTTCGGATCGTAATTATTAATCATGATCCAAACATTTTACAAAATGGACCCCATGATGAGGCATATCTTTCTGGTCGTCGTGCACCACCGGCCGCCGCCGCGCTGCTGCTCTGCTACGGAAGTGGGAAAGGTCCGTCAACCTCTAAAGCCCTAGCACAAGCGCTCCTGCGGTCCGTTCCTCTTTGGCTCCCTGTTCAAGGACCGGAGGCACTCGCTCCCTCGGCAGCCGAGGACCCGCGACGAGCGAGAGCAGCCGTGTCATGAGCTCGCGCGGAGGCCGGGAGTGCCCGTCTCCGGCCACTGATGCTCACTGCATCTCCTCCCGCACCGCGCGGCGGCAACCCACGTGGCTGCCGTTTTTTTTTCTTTTAGTGTTGGCCAACCGAAGTCGCTAAACTGCTGCACAAGAAGCGGACTTGCTCTGATCGCTCTTCACTGACAAAACTTACAAAACGAACACGACATTCAGGTTCAGAGTTGCCAGACACAATCCGTCTGCCACAACGCCGATGGGATGAGCCTTTTCTTTTTATTCACTGGAGCAATCAGTCATCTGCAACAAAACAAGCATGGTCGTCCTTCGCCGGTTTCTCCAATTTGCTGATCACATGATCTATTTCCTCCAGCTTGCTTTCCTTGAACAGCACACCTCTCCTGTGCCTTCCAGTACTTGCCCATCCCGATGTTCCAAATCTATATGGGCCACTTCTTCTTAGCCGAGCACGTGCAAAAAAAAAAAAGGTGTCAACACTGGTGCTAGTAGTGTATAGTATTGACCTAGTTCAACACGAGAACTTATGCATTAAAAACTATCAAATTTTTGCATTAGAAGCATATAGCATCTTCATATAAGGGCCTGTTTGGGAGAATTCTGCTCCAGTTCTGCTCCACCAACTCTATCGTTGTGCAGCTCCACTCCATTAACTCCAGAAAAATATGGAGTTGATACACGTGTTTGGCTGATTGCAGCGCTCCAGCTCCAAAAACATGAAATCTAGTTGTGAATAGTCTATTTTACCCATTATAAATGGACCCACGTGTCATCCTCTTTTTTTAACCCCCTCTTCCTCTCTATCTCTTCTCTGTTCTTTCTTCTGCCCTCCTCTCTTCGTGCCCGAGAGCAGGACCAAACCATCTCGTCAAATTCTCAATTTCTCATCTCATCTCCGAAGAGGGACTCAAAATTCAATTCCACAGTAGATCAATTGGATCGGAAAAAGGAAGAAGAATTAAGTTGCCTTCAGAAGAGGTGTTGGCCGCCGGCAGGTGGATGCACAAGAAGCACCAGCACTCCAGCAGCTGAGCAGCAACAGCAGCAGCCAGCAGGGCCTGCAGATCTGACAGGTTTGGGCGGACAAAAACGTGGACCGCCAGTTCAAGCACTCCGCCGAGCGCTACACCCTCGTCAAGGCAGAACACGCTCCAGGTGCCTCACCATCGCGGCGTCCCCGACCTCGTCCGCAATGGCGTAGCCAGGATTTTAGCATAGAGGGGGCCATGTAAAAATATATGAGTGCATAAGGTTTCAGTTTAAGTTTAATTGAATGTTGAATGGACTATGTACAATTTATTGTATGCATAGACACAAAAATAACCAATCATAATTCATTTGATCACTAATTTTTGTGCTTATCTATAAAAAATACATCAAAGTTACATGCATAATATATATTTTTTCAAACCATAGGGGGGCCATGGCCCCTGCCAGCCCCCCTTGGCTACGCCATTAGTCGTCCCCCGCGCTTACCTTCGAGGTCAACCTCCGCGAGTTCGACCCGCGCATCCACCGCCACGCGCCAGACTTTGATTTTCGGGCTGAGCCAAGCTGGTTAGGTTACAAGTTGAAGGGTCTAAGTTAGACTTAGGTTTTGGGCTGGGCCGATCTGGGGTTAGTAGGCCTAGTTAGTCTCTCTTATTTGATTTGTATTTGAAGTTTGAGTTCAAATACAAATCCCACTCAAATGAAACCAAATAAAATTCAAATAAATTCAACTCATTCAATGCAAGAGTATGAAAATATTTTATCCACAAAATTAAATTACTAGAAATTTGAGAGAGAGAATATTACTTATATTACAAATACTTCATGTCTCACATTCATAACAAAAATTTTTAAATTCTGATTTTTCATACAAGTAACAGATAGCGAATTTGCGAGATGTCAACACTGGTGCTAGTAGTGTATAGTATTGACCTAGTTCAACACGAGAACTTATGCATTAGAAACTATCAAATTTTTGCATTAGAAGAATATAGCATCTTCATATAAATCAAGAATAAATATAATTGGTAGAGAGAAAATATGATTTTTTAGACTAAGAAAAATATTCACAAGTGAATGTCTACGACCACAACAAAAATAAATCTACCCACATAGCCAAACGATATGAGAATACTTAGACTAAGAAAGAAAACAACAAAGAAAGAGACTAAAAAAAGCTAAAAAGACTAAACTTCAAACTTCCTATGTATCCTCGGCACACCACCATTGCCACCATGTAAGGACGCCCCAGCATGGCACTGCCCACAGGGTCGCCATGGATGAACGTGCAGAATGAAATGACCAGGACAGAGCCTTGAAAATCACCACCTAACCGCCATGAAGCGCCTGGCAAGGAAGACCGGGCGGAGACGATGCTAAGGACTGTATGAGGGCAAAACACCCTGCCAAGTCAGCATTTTTTGCTTATGTGTCATAACAATTAATGCCATAAAGCTCTTATTAAACTCCCATCGAGACTGGCCTAAGGACTGTGTGAGGGCAAAACACCCAGCCGTAGGGGCGACGCAGGGTGATATGCTTTTTCGAGAGTACCTTTTTGTAGTTGCGTTAATGCAACTAAGAGAGAAGCGATGATGGATGAATTTATTAAAGACCCACATAAAAAAATATGAATTTGGGAAATATATAGTTTTAAAGTGGTGTTGCGATGACGCGGCAACATAAACACTATCTATATAAACATTAAATGTTGGGACTGCTCCCAACACGTCATTAGCTGTGCGTTTTGTTTTTGGCGGGATTGAATCGGTCTTGCAGGTTGACCTAGGATATATTCCCTACTCTCTCCGTCCCAAAAAACAAGTCGTTTTGTGATTCAAAATTTGTCCCATAAAACAAGTCGTTTTACCCGATTTGGCAGGTTTGCATGTGCATGTAGGCATGCAATCGTCTGTTAGCACCAAATCCGGCTAAAAGATAGGAGCAATTAGGTCATTTTACATTTTTGTTAATCTGTCCTAAAACATCAATGACTTGTTTTTTTGGACGGAGGGAGTACGTGAGAATAAGCTTTGGATTGTCCGGAGACCGACCGGCGATCGGTGCAATGCAAACCTCACACCTTCAGTAGCGGAAATAAGCTTTAGATTGTCCGGAGACCGACCGGCGATCGGTGCAATGCAAACCTCACACCTTCAGTAGCGGAGCCACTAAGGTAAATCATGTTTTCCTTTCTTTGACGAATTTGAAACAGGCATGCGCGTACCGTTCTTTTCCCGTGATCGTAATAATAAGCTTTTGGATTTGTTGAACATGCTGTCTAATAATCGTGCCCTGTTCCGGACGCTTTGAGAAAATTCATGGCTCACATGTGCTTTGCTCTGTTAGTCTGTTTCATCTTGTCGTCAGACACACAATTCGGGTCTCAAATTGAGTTTCTTGGCTGGGTTTCTTGGCCGGCAGTGGTCGGGGAGTGCTTCGACTGGGAGATGAAGGGTAACGGAGTTCTATGTACCACCAGGTTGCTAAGATTTCATAAAAAAAACTAGCTTGCTAAGAACGATGTTACAGTCATCTAATTGGGATACTACATGCACATGCATCCTCAATGCTTATTGCCAGTGTGATCTTAAGAGGGAACCTTTACGTCAGATGGCTAAATCATTGCCAATGCCACAATGTTAAAAGCTAGTGCAGGACAATAAAAAAGAACATCCATCTTCATCCAGGTGAGAGAGAAGGAAGATGAGGGGAAAGAGAAATGATTGTTTATTTCTTATGGCTACACCTAAGGCTACATTGTGGTTGCCCTACGATTTCGACATTATCATACTCTCTGTACACTAAAATTTATCTATTTATTCATTGGCAGGAGAGCGCGCGAGGATCAAATATAATTTCGATTCTACATCAATGTACTCTTAGTCCGAACTACGTATACATCAATGTACAAGATTCAGGAGGGTCAAATATAATTTTGCAGTACAATGTGGCAGTAATTCTCGTGCTCTGGTGTGAAGGTAGGCTACTACCGTAAGTACTTACAAATGGATGGTAAAACCAGTGCTACGCACATTTACCTGGAGCACATGGCTACTTGATGAAAGTGTAAAGCCAACGAAGCTGCCATTATCACTACTAGAAGCCATCACAAATAATTTCTCTGATGACCAGGAGATAGGCAGAGGTGGGTTTGCAGTGGTTTACAAGGTATCGGTAACCCTCAATCTCCCAACTCAGATATACTTTTGCTTAACTACAGCTGTTCTAGAAACTCATCTTCATGCTGACAAACGCAACCACAAATGCAGGGAATTCTAAGAAATGGTATGATCGCTGTAAGAAGTTGTCTAAAACTCTTGATATGCATGAGAAGAACTTCGTCCAAGAGGTTCAATGTCTCATGAAGGTGCGGCACAAGAATATAGTACGATTTCTAGGATATTGTGCTGACACACAAGGAGAAATGGCAGATTATGAGGGCAAGTCTGTCTTGGCTGAAGTACGAAATAGGTTGCTCTGCTTTGAGTTTGTACCTAAAGGGAGTCTCTATGAGCATATCACTGGTAGGATCATGTGGCATGTAATGTATATTCTCACATCATTATTTACTTTTGTGGAATTGTTGTTGACAATAGAAATATAGAAACTGCATACTGTGTGCTAAACTATATATGGCATCCAAGTATGTTTATCATCTGAAGCATGAAACCCTACCTAATCTCCCTTTCACAGATGCATCCTGTGGACTTGAATGGAGAGTGCGCTATCAATTGATCAAGGGAATCTGCGAGGGTTTACATTATCTTCACGAGAATCATATTGTTCACTTAGATCTCAAGCCTGGTAATATATTTCTAGATAACAACATGGTGCCAAAAATTGCTGATTTTGGCCTCTCAAGGTGCTTTGATGAAAACCAAAGCAGGGCTATTACTTCAAAACTGATTGGATCAGTGTAAGATTTTGAAACCCTCTTGAAAGATCAAATTTTCGGCTAGGTATGAAATGTACTGCATTCCCTTTTTCCTTGATCCGGTGGTTAATTATATATCTATTTTCACGCAGGGGATATATGGCACCAGAATTCTACAATGGGCAAATCACATTCAAGCTAGATATGTATAGTCTTGGTGTTATAGTTATGGAGATGCTGACAGGACAGAAGGGGTATTCCACGGTCGATAAAGTAAGAAAACCTTCTGAGTTGGATTTACAAATAAAAGGTAGATTTTCAAATAGCTTGTCAAACTTTTGCTGTGACGCTATACTTTCTTTCTTAGACATTGCACAATATCATTGTCAGGTGCGCATCAGGACCTACAATATTTTTGTCTGTCTATTGGCAAATGTTGGCATTGTACTTTATGAAATATTTTATACAAAATGATGTAACCTATTCACTAATAGACCCAAGTGATAAAGTGGTGTAATAAGCACATCTAAGAGTGAAATCACAGTTTTGGTTTCCAATTGTGAGATAAGGAATTTTCTTTCTAAGTATATATCAAGGCAACAACAATGTTTTATTGTTAATTAAACAAATAAACATAAAAATTGTCTTTTAAAGAGACTGCTGCCAAGAAAGTTATAGGAGATGGCTAGCTATAAATAAAAAAAAGCATGTAAGTAAATCAACAAAAATAAATTATTCTTTGCAATGATAAAATACCTTCCTTGTTCTGAAAAAATATGGAAGAAATACGATTTTTTGGGGAGAACCTTTTGTTGTTAGAACTAAAACTGGGTGGTTTGTGTGTTAACATCAGCATGAGATTTTCGATATACTACTAAGCACTCCTCTGTAGAAATATTCTAACCCACCATTGCAACTTTGCAGGTGTTTGAGAGTTGGAGGAATAGGTTGGAGATACAACAGCAAGACACATCTTTACATCAAGTACGTTCATGTGTTGATATAGGAATAGCGTGCATGGACCCTAACCCAGATAATAGACCTGCCACACAGTATATAATGGATAAGCTTAAGAAGCTGGAAAGTAGTGATGAATTCAGTGAAGGTGGGTTAGTGGGGATCAGTCAAGTTGGCCTGACGTGATTTCTCTGGTGCAGTGTCCGGGAGCATTATATTGAATTAATTGATTCTTTTGATCTCGATCACAGATGCTTTTTCATTGAATGGCTTTGAGAAGGAATCCCATCATAAGGATGATGCAGAGGCAAACAAAGAGCCTACAGCAGTGAGTTTAAGCTTATCCCAATTTACTTCTATTGGTCTTAGTTTAAAGTCCACAAATATAGCATGGCGTGTGCCGTGTAGTAATAATCCCATGGTTGTTTAAAAAGATATTATGTTTGAATGTCTTCATAAAATATACTTTGGCCATTGTGACTGTACAATTTTCTCCGTCCACTCTATGTTATGTTGCACTCTTTGGTCAATATAGTTATTGCTTCTATCAATAGAATGCAATTGAAAGTGCTTGCACATGAAGTGTATTAGTCACATGCTGCAAAACTGTAGAGATCAGTTTTTTTTTCTGCCATATAATTAGAGAAGTTTCTCTCCTGTTCAGGTGAATGGCACAAACAAGAACAGAATCAACTACTTTATATCATCAATGCCTCATGTAATGAGCACCAACGAGATTCTTGGACAGCATGAGCAACAAATTCAACGAGCAGGACAACAGATCCAACGAGCAATACAAAGAGTCCATCTTGACAAAGGAAAGGGAAAGCACAATGGTGAGAGTCTCCCCGGAATGAATATACACATGTTTAGCCATATGATAATAAGGTCTGGATGGCTTTCTTCAAATGCACCCTGGTTTTGTTGACATGGCATAAACTTGCACTTGCGACTGGTGTGATTGATGCAGAAAGTGATTGTTGGAAGCAGGCTCCAACGGATGTACAAGTCAATGGTGCGGTGGAACGAGAGCCGTGGAGTGATGGATTTAGGAGTTAAGACTAAGGGGGAGGCCAAACCAAAGATAAGGGATATGCCCAATGGAGTCCGGGGAGAGCTTGTGGCTGCTGGGTGGCCAGCATGGCTCGTGGCAGTGGCAGCAGAGGCGGTTCATGGATGGCAGCCTCGAAGGCCAGATTCTTTCGAGAAGATAGATAAGGTTGGTCATTAATATGTCCATTACTTTGTGACAAATTTATTATCGTTCTTACCTTTTGTATTAGCTATGTTTTGGATCATCATTATGAATTTACTGGCATGGTCCACAACGTGTAATCTTTTTTGCTATGTACCTAGATAAATACTTGTGTGGGTGCATAGCTAAATGCTTACATTTATGGACAGAGGGAGTTTTGCTAATGGTCATCACTGTTTTTAAGTGGTTGATTATTTGAATGGCATTTGATATTTTAATATGTGTTGTGATAAACATGTTATAGGGCCCTTCAAAAAAATTTGGAAGGTCATTCTTCAGGATTCTGATCAGTTTTTTTTTTTCTAGAAGAGATTTGGAAGGGAAAAACAATTACAACACTAGAAATGCATTGCTCACCCCTGACTCCATTTATATGTTAAAATGAAATTTATTTTGTATCACCATGTCACACTATTCTAGCATACAATGCATTACCAGCTCCAGAATCCAGAGAGACCAAATATACTCTGTAAACAAAGTAGACACCCATATCTTGATCAATGTACTCGTCCTACTATTGGCAACTTCTTTAGCACATACAACCACCTTCTACTTTTTATATAATAGAATGCAGCATTATAGAATAAGTTCCTGATACAATTATTGGAACTAGTATTGTCTTACGAATCCTATGCGGCCTCACTTCTCTTATCTAATCTTTAAATATTTCAGATAGGAGAAGGTATGCGTAGTTCCATGTACAAAGCACGTGATTACGAGAACGGGAAAATTGTGGCTCTAAAGAAAGTTCGCTTTGACAATTTGAACCCTGAGAGTGTCCGATTTATGGCAAGGGAAATTCACATCTTAAGAAGGCTTAATCATCCAAATGTTGCGAAGCTTGAAGGTTTGGTGACGTCGCGCATGTCGAACACCTTGTATCTTGTATTTGAATACATGGAGCATGACCTTGCGGGACTTGCAGCAACACCTGGCTTCAAATTCACAGAACCTCAGGTTTTACCCTATAGATATGTCCACTGGCTTTCCATTTTGAAACCTTTTCTTTGTACTAAGGTTTAAGTTGTTCTAGCTCACTTCCAAAAATGGTCATTTCAGGTCAAGTGTTACATGAGACAACTACTATCCGGACTTGACCATTGTCATAACCGTGGTGTTTTGCACCGGGATATAAAGGGTGTGAATCTCCTACTTGACAACAATGGCATTCTTAAAATAGCAGATTTTGGTATAGCTACATTCTTTAATCCGAACCAACAAAATCAACGTTTGACAAGTCGTGTGGTAACATTATGGTACCGGCCTCCTGAGCTTTTGTTGGGTGCCACTAACTACGGTGCTGCTGTTGATCTGTGGACTGCCGGTTGCATTCTTGCTGAGTTGCTGTCAGGCAAGCCTATCATGCCAGGACGGACTGAGGTACTGTTTGGCTTTTCTTGTTGTGATCGAACTCGCAGATGGTTGCATTCTAAGAAAAGTCCTATATTTTGTACCTGCAATGATCCTAATAATGCCATAATATTTCTGTGAGATCTGTCGTTTGTTTTATTACATTATTACCTGCAATTGGAAATACATGACGTTTCTGACCGTAAATTTGAACCTGAAGCAAGGTAATCTAGCTGGTTGGAACGTTATCTATTACCGACAGGAGGAAGTATTTGTTAAATGAATTTGGGTGCATAAATTTATGAAGAAGATGAGTGTTAGTTCCTTTTAGTATTTGGCAGTTGGCACAGTGAAGGGTATTTTCAGTTGAGAATTTAAACATGTCAAGGAAAGTGATATGGTGTTTAGCTCAAGATGCCTGTAGTTTATGCATTAAGAAATCGTTCATGTTTTTAATACTTCTATTCCACAACATATTCTTATATTTCTGACATGCATTTGCAATGTCTGATTCTGTGATAGTAGGCCTTTGTAGTTTTAGATTTTTGAGCACGTTGAGTGATAGTAGGCCTTTGTAGTTTTAGATTTTTGAGCATAAATGTAAATTTGCAATGTCTGATTCTGTTGTGTCAACTCATGCAGGTGGAACAATTGCACAAGATATTTAAGCTTTGTGGTTCACCATCAGAGGAGTTTTGGGCTAATCTGAAGTTGTCCCGAGCTACCATATTCAAGCCTCAGCATCCATACCGCCGATCTGTGAATGATGTATACAAGGACTTCCCTACTACAACTTTAGCCCTACTGGACCGTCTACTTGCTGTGGAACCAGACAATAGGTGTACCGCTGCATCTGCCCTTGACAGTGAAGTAAGTACTGGACATGATCTGTCTGGCTCACGCGTGGACGCTAATGTGGTCTGTCAATCTGCATGTCTGGTACATTGCCTGTACTAAATTACCAAACTATGATCGATAGTGTACTTTTGCATTGTTTGGCATGTTGGTCTAACCTCACATATATATATTTGTAGCTACGTGTGAACTTCGACATTTTCAAGTTTCTTTCACCTTTTTCTGTGATTTTTCTTTCTTGTTTTTTCTCTAAGTTGCAGCCTTGGGCGCTAGATTTTTTTTTCCTGTTTTTCTTGTCAGGGACGACTTTTTACTTAAACATGTGGGCATGCATATGAGATACTAAAACTGCTCCAAGATTTATGTGTTTACATCCAAAAGCTCTTCTGCATTTTCATTTCGTCCATTTTATTTCTTCCTCATCTCATGTTCCCTTCGTGGACTGGAGGAGCTCAGGAAATTAGATGATTTAATTAGATTAGGAGCACCGTAAAAAAGGTCTACATCCAAACATCATTGAGATCTGGTTGTTCAATCCAGAAATACGAATTTAGTGACATTGCTATTAATATGTTGTTTTCTTTTTATAGTTCTTCACAACAAAGCCTTATGCCTGTGACTGTGATCCATCAAGTCCACCAAAATATCCTCAAAGCAAGGAATATGATGCTAAGCTTTGAGATGAAGAAGCCAGGAGGTGATCCCTGAGCAACCATGACATGCTAAGAATCTACATTGCTGATCTTCTGTTAGTACATTTCCTATCTGATCCAATATATCATGGTTTTGTTTTCAGGCAAAGAACAGCTGCTAAAGGACAAGAAGCTGAAGCTGGACGGAGGAAGCAATTTCTTGCACCCGATGGTAATAGTGGATTGCAGGTGCTGGAATTTCTCTCTTGTAATATCGAGGTCTTCGAGTACAAATTGATAACCATCGCATGAGAACTACATTCTTCTTTTTCTTCTGGTGCCAAAATGGTAACAATATTGAGCTTGTTGGGAGATTCATGAACCATAAAGTACCACATGTTAAGAGTTCAATGGATTTTACTGAACATTTGATTCGTTACAGTGATTTTTTTACCGAAATTCATTATAGTGATCAGCAGGCTACATAACCATTTGAGTATTTGTTTGGAATTTAGTATTCATCATATATTCTACGTATTCAATCCCAGAGCAAAATAAGCCATGTGTAAGTGTAACAACTAATGTTGTTGTATTCTTCTGTTTCTGCTTGTTACTGAATATTTGTTGGTCCATGGTCGTTTAAATAGATATTTTGTCTGAATGGCTTCATAAAATAGTCTTTGGTCATTGCATATATTAGTACACAGTTTTATTCCTCCATTCGCATATTCGGCTGACATTTTGTGGTCAATATAGAATGCAACTGGAAATACTTGCACGTGGAGTGTATTACCGGCATGCTACCAAAGTGTAGGAATCAGTTCGTTGCTGGCATGTGATGTATTTTTCTCCTCGTGTAGGTGAATGGCACAAAAAATAACAGAATCCACTACTCTTTTTTTTCGAGAACGTGCAGCGCACGTATTTCATTAAGGAAGAAGGGGAAACGATTACATAGTACACGGGATAAACTCAACCAGGATCAAATATGCAGCGAAGGAAAAAAACTAGTAGCCTAGTGAGGAAGAGACTACAGGGAACAGAGCTACGGAATTCCTCTGCGACCGATCGATCCGACGCTTGCTTAAACATTGAGGTCTTGTGCAACCACTAAGCCAGCTCTACTCCAGCTTTTGATTTCATCAGCGATTTCTGAGGACAGGCGCGCTGGGAGGTTGGCCTTTCCTCTGAAGATCCTGCCGTTGCGTTCATTCCATATCTTCCATGCTGTGAGTATCACAATTGAGTCGAACCTCTTCCTGGCTGGCTTGCTCAATTCTTTCCTTCTCCGGAGCCACCATATCACCAGGCCACCCTCTTGAAATGTTGCAAGATTGACCCAACCTTGCGACCGCAGCACCCTGAACCAGATCTCTCTGCTATATACACATTCGAGGAGTAGGTGGTCCACGAATTCTGCCTCCTGAGCGCAAAGGGTGCAGTTGCCATAATTTGGCAGACCATGTCTCTGCAGCCGCTCTGATGTCCAGCAGCGCCCATGGAGCACCAACCAAAAGAAAAGCCTACACTTGTTTGGTGCTCTCGCCTTCCACAACTGCTTTGCCCCATTGAGCATTGTTAGGCCGTGGAAAAAAGCATTGTAAGTGGATGAGGCAGAGTATCTACCATCGGCCGACCACCTCCATTTGAATAAATCGGGGTTGGTTCCCAATTGGACATCTCCCATTCTGGCCCAGATCCGAAGATAACTCAAGATAGCTTGTACTGTGAGTCCCCCTCTTATGTCTCTAACCCAAGCCCTGTTCGACAACGCGTCCTTTACTGTCCTCGTGTTTCTGATTCTTGTTGGTACTGCTGCGACCAGGTCTGGTTCCATTGATGCAATCGATCGACCGTCCAACCATTTGTCCTTCCAGAAAAGGACTGATTCCCCATTTCCTAACTCAATTATCAGTGACGCCTCGAACATGGTCTGCATCCAAGCAGTCTTGCAAATCGGAAGTTTTGATCCTGGTCTCTCTGGCTCAGTTCTGCTTAACCATAACCACCTTAACTGTAGTGCTATGCCCATGAATTTCAGATTCAGTATACCCAGCCCTCCATCGGAAGTTCTGAATCCACTACTCTGGGCCATTGATGCTTACTGGAGTGAAGATGGATGAGATCCTTAGAGAGCATGAGCGACGGATCCAACAATCGGTGCGAAGAGCCCGCCTTGACAAGGGAAAGGGGAAGCACAACAGCGAGAGAGACCAGTCAGAGGCACTGTTGTATACTACCGGGAACATCAGGGCCGATCGCTAACTGGTTCGGTTTGAGCAACCGTCAAAAGCATAGAAAATAGTGTTGAATCCCTTTTATATTTCCGTCCCTCAAGCGGAAAGGTTTTTTGTTCTGCAAGAAACTCCACTGCCTGATGCGGTTTGAAATATTTATCTCAAGATTTGTTGGTTATCCATAGTCGTCAATTGTATATCTCAAGAGTACACCTCCTGGAAAATTGATTCATACAATCATACACCTATTTTGGCATATGACAAGAGGAATACAAATCAAATTACAGACCATTGATATTGAAACTCTGATGCTATTTATGTTGCTGGATGTATTGATGCTTTGTGATGTTTTCCCCTATTTGGATTCCTCTCGACATCCGAGAGAAGACCGCCTAGAAAACAGGATTTAAGTGGTTGAACCAGTAATTACAAACACAAAAGCTGGATTTTTTTTTCCTTCTTGAAATTCAGAACAGAAACGAACAGCCAAAGCATGGAACCCATGAAGCGCGCTGAAATCCAAAGGGAATGGGCCGTGGCCCTGGAACAGCTCGATCTGCTTGACTGCTTGTACAGCGAGAACCCCTGAATCTGCACACGCCACCCCGTTTCATCGGTTGGAATTTGAATTGATGAGCAACACTTTTGGCTTATTATAAAGCAAGTTAAATTTTTTTTGAAAATAAATTAATTAGAAAAGCGGGCGAGGCCGAGGCTCTTGGTCAGGTAGTTGTTGTTGCCAGCGTCAGGTAGTTGTTGTTGCCAGCGTCAGACAGCGAGTCGCCGAAGATGAACTGCACCACGTCGCCGCGGCACAGGCCAGCGGCTTCCTCTCATATGCATGGGGTGTGCCTGAGAGGAAGAAGAATGGGTGTGTTGTGCTCCGCTATTCGCGCGCCACGGCCGGCGCTGCCGCTAGAGCTTCACTGCGGGACGAATGATTTTGTACAACAGCCCCCTGATAATTGCAACTAATCGCGATCCAAATATTTACAAATTACCCCTAAGTATTTACAGAAACCCCCCTATTTCGGATCGCGATTAAAAATCGCGATCCGATTATTTACAAATTACCCCCCTTTTATTTATAAATAGACCCCTGGCCGTCTACCGCCGGCCGCCGACGCCGCCGTGCTGCTGCTCTGCCCCGGAATTGGGAAAGCTCCGTCAACCTCTCAAGCCCCAGCACAAGCGCTCCTCTTTGGTTCCCTGTTCAAGGTCCGAAGACGCTCGATTCGTCGGCAGCCGAGACGAGCGAGCAGCCGCCGTCATGAGCTCGCGCGGAGGCCGGGAATGTCCCGTCACCGGCCATAGGTGCCCAGTGCGTCTCCTCCGGCACGGCGGCAACCCACGCCGCTGCCGGAACCCTTCCCTCAGTCCTAGTCTTCCAGGGACAGCATCAATTGAAGTTGCTCTGAAATCTGAACCTGAATGGCTTGGTTTGGTCTCTGCTTGCTCTTGGCTGACGAAATGAACGCGCCATTCAGGTTCAGAGCTGCCTGACACAACTTGTGAAAATTTAGTTATGTTTTCCGTCTGTGTTTGTTGATGTTCTGGAACTGCAATGAAATGTTGACATTGTTCTGAAGCTGCATATGAATCAGATGAAAACCTGAAGCATTGTAAACTTCATTCGGCTATTTGTATTTCTTTTCCTTGTTTTATAATGCTTTTTATTTATCTTCAAATCATCAAGTTCATGGACTGTCATTCCTCCAATGGATTCTTGTGTGCAGCAACCAACAATGTTGATCAAGTCCCATATAGACCCGCGCTGGATCAGTAGCAGTCCATGTAGCACTAGAGATGGAAGCATCGGGCACAACAGTTTCTACTCAATCGACACTGGCTCCCAGTAATATATGAAAGCATATCGTCTATTCATTAGTGATTTTTCTAATAAAAACAGAAAACAATATACTAAATAGCACATATCTTCTATTTTTTCAGAAGAAAGAGAGGGTTAAGTCTTTAGCTAAAAAGAATTGCTACCACTAGTTAGCAATGAAACTTGAAACTTTGTCCTAGTTACATTTGAGCACAGAGTAGTCAATGGCTGCTTGCATTCTAATCTCCAACCAAAATGGTTCCTGTAAATGTGTCAACCAAAATGCAAAGAATGATATTTCTTGTGCAACATCATAGCTTATAAATAGGTAAAAATAGAAAAGAAACTCCAGCATGGGGTTCAAATGTTACACCTGAATGCTTGAATAAGCCGAAACCCAGGAAATGGAATGAAACAATTGTTGCAGTAGCAGTGAAGATGTAAACCTTTGTAACTATGTGTAATAGATAATTGGAAAGATCATATATGCTAGCAATTTATTCAATCTTGTTTAGATGAATGTGCCAATCGCTTGAGGGAAGCACAAGTGCACAACACTGCAGCAGTATCCCTTAAAAAAGCACTTCAGTCTTCAGCAGTAAAGCACTTTTGACGCCTGTTGAAACATCACGGCAATGCCCTGGAAAACAAACAGCATTTCTCAGCTTCCACCAAAGGGCCATCAGGGGATCCAAATCCTGGCCAATAATATCTGTACTGTTAAAGTTCAGAAATAAGTGACAGGCCTGAGCTGCAACGCAAGACGAATGGTGCAATGCGACGATCAGCAGTTAAGCAGCACCTACATTTTCTTTTGGAAATGAGTTGCCTCTTGTTGTTAAGGCAAAGCTTCGAAATCACACAGACAAGCTGAGACGATGGCGTTGGCATGACCATGGACGGTGTTCAGGAGTTGACAGAGGAAGGAGTTGGCCTGAGAGAATGAGAAGAAGAGGAATAGGCGCCGCCAGCCTGCTCCATCGGCGAGCTATAGGCTCCATGGACCCTCACCGTCTCTGTCCACTGCCGAGCTATAGACTAGATGCCAGCCCGCGCCGCCGCCGCCGCCGCCGCCGGACGGTAGTGTTTCACCGCGGGAAGCAGGGCTGCCGCCCCGAGGACGCGCCGTGGGCTGGAGGAAGGGGGATTGGGTCGCGAAATCGACGGATGCAAGCGTGGGCTCGGCGGCTAGGCCATCGGTGTCCGGCGGGCACCAGCGGCAGCGCCGCCGGTGAATGTTTTGCAGAACAGCCCCCTGATAGTTGCAAATATCCCCCTTGATTCGGATCGCGATTAATAATCGCGATCCGAATATTTACACATTGCCCCAGGGTATTTACATAAACCCCCCTAATTTGGATCGCGATTAATACTCGCGATCCGATTATTTACATAGTGCCCCCTTATATTTACAAATGGACCCCTGTCTTCCACGCGGGCCACGGCCGCCGCCTCCGCCGTGTTCCCGGCCGGGATCGGGAAGCTCCGTCATTACCCTCTCAATCCCGAGCATAAGATCTACGTTCCGTTGCTCCTTTTCTTCTTGTTCAGCAAAGGCCTCCGCCCTCCGACCTCGCCAGCCTCGAAGCTGCTTGGCCCCAGATGGGGCGTGGTTGTACTACCCGTAGCTGTGACTGTGATCTGTGAGGCGCATAACTGAATGCACAGCGGTATCAACGGAGACCTGAGCATGGCAGCGGTGTAGGACTATAGGAAGAGCCGTCTGAGTTCGAGATTCTAAGCTTCAGATTCTAATTGCAGGCTCCAAAGCTTTCTAGCAAAACTTGCCTTGAGTAGATCCAGAAATGACAAAATGATCCTACACTGTCTGCATTTCAGATCAGCAATCAGCTCTACAGAAAAAAGTTCACTGAAATTAAGAGGAAACATAGCTGCTGAAGTGATGCCAAGAAAAAGACCCCCACAGAAACAGAGTTCCTCATGTGGCATCAGACACCAAAGCACCAGATTGATCTTTCCAATCACTGAATCGCCAGGATGTCCTTCTATTTCAGAAACCCCTCGATTCTTTCTGGTAGCATTTCACACTTACTTTTTTTCTTCAACAAAACCAAAATCAACCAAAAAACATGTAGTGGACATATCTAGCAAGGAGCTTCAGAAAGAAAAACGTGTGTGACTGAAACTGAAAGCTCTACAAAATAACTCTCATTTTGTAGTTGATAATAGACCAGGCATTCCTTAAAAAAGAAATAATAGCAAAGGCACAAGATTGACACCTTATCAGTCACACTCTTACAGTCTTACCATACTCTGTGGATATACTGACTTTATGCGAGGACTGCAGAGTATAAGCAAATTAATTTCTGATAGAAATTACTGCATAGAGTTATTACACATTGGCACGCTTCAGAAACTAATAGCACAATATCTCATTATTCTTTCGGCAGCAGGAAATGTAAGCTCATGTATTCCAGAATCTTTATATTTCGCAATTAAAATGAATTCGCCATCTAGGCCCTACGGTACAGAGATTTGAAAAATGCAAGTTTTCACTGAAATCGTGCTGGAGTGGTGGTAGGTAAACTGTACTGAACAAAAAACAAAATCATGCACAGCAAGTGCAAAACGCTTGCATCGTTTTTTTTTTTAGGGTCAACGGGGGGAGAGCATCCCACCTGAATTTTCATTAAGGGCTATGGAACGCTTGCATCGTTCACGATGTGGAGCTGTCTGATTGTTGATGTTTACAACATCAAGCAATCGTGGCTCCTCATCACCTGCTTCGTCATTGTGGTTCTATAGCCCCGGCTTCTGCCGTTGCAGTTTCTTTTGTTGGGATTAATGCCTTTGCCTGCCAACTAATCAAATAACAGTCCATTTCTATCGTCTGAAACTGTGATGTCTTGATGCTAAATGTATTGGTGCTTTGTGATGTACTTGCTCCTATTTGGATTCCTCTCAAATGCCGTAGAAAACAGGATTTGAGTGGCTGAATTGAACCACTGATGATTTCAAATATAAAAGTTGCACGTTTTCCCTGAAATTCAGAACAGAAACGATCAGCAACATCCGTTTTTCTCTTTGGATAAAAAGTTGCCTCGTGTTAAGCCAAAGCATCGAACCCATGAAAGCGCACAGAAACCCAAATCGCGCGGACGATCGGAGACAACGGCGTTGGCCTTATGATGGAGTTGGCAGAGGAAGGGGTCGACCTGAGAGGAAGACGAATAAACTGCCGTTAGTGCCCCGGGGACGCGCTGTGGGCTGGAGGAAGAAGATGGGGGGCATAGATTGACAGAGGGAGAGCGGGACGCGCGCGGCGGCGAGGCCAGCGCTGGTCGGCGGGCACCAGCGTAGCGTCGCCGGATGCCATTGCCGCCGCCGGTGAATGTTTTGCAGAACAGCCCCCTGATACTTGTAAATACCCCTCTGGTTTGGATCGCGATTATTAATCGCGATCCGGACATTTTCAAATTGGCCCAGTGTTTTTACATAGAACCCTCTAATTTGGATCGCGATTAATAATCGCGATCCGATTATTTGCATATTGCCCCATACACTTTGCAAATAGCCCCCTTTCATGGTATGTCCACCGCCGGCGGCTGCCGCCATCCCCGTGCTTCCGGCTGGAATCGGGAAGCTCCGTCATGTCATCACCCTCTCAAACCCTAGAACAAGCGCTCGGTTCCGTTTCTCCTTGTCGCTCGCAAGCCGCAGGTGCCCACTGCATCTTCTCCAGCAATGTATGGCCATTCAGTTTCGTCAGAGCTAGCATGGAGAGGGAACCGGCAATCATGGCCGTCCATTATTCGTGATTGGAGCTAAAAGGGGGGCTGGAGGCAGTGAGTGCAGGCTTGCAGCTGCTTTCCCTGCCGAAATTCCTGCTCGTGCCCTCTTGCTTTTCCCGTTCTTGCGATTTCACTCGTGATCTCGATCCACTTCTGTTTGTGGTCGGTCAAGGTAAATGTATGTTTCCGTGTACATCTATAAAAATGCAATTGGAAATGGTTGCACATGCAGTGTATTTCCCACATGCTGCCAAAGTGTAGGAATCGGTTCGTTTCTGGAATATGATGAGAATTTTTCTCACTATTCTGGGCCATTGGTGCCTCCTGGAGTGAACATGGATGAGAGCATGAGCGACAGATCCAACAAGCTGTACGAAGAGCTCGTCACTTGACAAGGGAAAGGAAAAGCACAACGGTGAGCGAGACCAGTCAGAGGCACTGCTGTATACCACCAGCAGGAACATCAGGGGCCGATCGCTGAAAAGTTCGGTGAGGACCCCGGTTTGAGCAACTAGCAAAAGCATAGAAATTAGTGTTGGATCCGATCCCTTTTATCTTTCAGTTCCTCAAGCCATGTGCATGCCTATTCATGTCATCTTTTATATGTTCGAGATGTTACATACACATTTTATTATTTGTTTTCTCTTAGAAACAATAATGTATCTATATCTATAATCAATTTTCTCTCCTTTTGTTTCTTAGGGAACAATGGAATCAGTACAAGCATGAAGCATCAGCCTTGCAACCTTGCAGGTTATATTGTACCCATAGCTATTCTATGCTAAATATGCCACGAATTTCTATTTTAATTCAATTACGTTATTACTGCAGTCTCAACATTCCAGAAGTGCCATTTTTAATTTTCCCAGCATGAATAAAATAACTTGAACTTTATTACGGTTCCAGGTTTGTTGTTGCATGACGAAAAGGTGGTATGCATTATTAGCGTGTAAACTTGGACTGCACATGTAAAACACGGAGAGGGGTCATGTTTTTATACCTCAATAACAATAGGCTACTACTGTTTCTTACGAGGAACATGCGCGCGGTTACTGCCTTTTGTATTGCCCATACTATGCTCACTCGCTTGCTAGGGCCACAGGGGCTACTACTTCGAGTTTTCCCAGAGTCATTTGACAAACCAATTATTTTTATGTATGGCTCTACATATGATACCTTCTTTCCTTAACATAATGAAAATGACTTTATGCCAAGCATTTGGTGGAGGGTGACTCTTTAAATTATGAAAAGAACTGTGTGCTCCAACTTCCGAGCATTTAGCTAGGTTTAGTGTTTTTGTTTAAGTGGTATCATTGTTGCTCCAAAGTTCCTGCAAATCTGTTTATTGTGTTTCATAAACATAGAGGCAGTAAACGCCTCATTGAATAAAGTTTCATGTGGTGCTTGCTTTACCAAAAAAAAATGTTATCATTAGTGTTGTTTTTGGTCGATATTATTTGTTGTTCTAATTTTTTGGAAAACTTGAAAAATGTTATCATTACTATGCAAGGTATAGATGTAGAACAGCAAATTGAAAAACTTCATGTTTGCACGGTGCAGCATGAAGTTCAACAGCATGCAGATAGACTCTAAAATACAATGCCATGGATTCTGAAAATACTTGTCATTTTTAAAATACCTGACACTTTATTTATTTTAAAATACCTGACATTTTTATCACTTTATTTATTTTAAAATACCTGACACTTTACGTTTTTCAAAATATACTTTCCCATTTTACCCTTGCATAAGAGTACTACAGAAATATTCTAAAAATATTAAAAGATAGCTTTATGATAAAAGTATTTTGACCGTTTCATCTTTAAAAAGTGAATTGTTTGTTCGTATTTTCATACTTCACGTCAGAGAACCGGAAACTGCTAGTTATGTTAGTCTATATGATATAATATAATACTATATTGTGTCGTAGTTGCAGTTCGAGCATTGCTTTGTGAATGATAAATGATGCATGCTTCCTCAAAAGACACCATGACATTGCTGCTACTTTTATCTGCTTTTTACACAGCAAATTGCTTTGTGCCGAACATGCTAAATAGACAACCGCAAGCCTAATGATGAATTCACACTTGATCACTCATCTGGTACTAACTAGAGCTGCTTATATCGCACGCATGGTTTGACGACAGTGGTCCATGGATGCACCGGTGGATCTAGCTGAAAATCACGGAATGTCTTTCTCCCTCCTGAACCCACCACCTCCTCATCCATTCCCCCTCCGCCTGGCGAGGTAAGCGGCACTCCGGCGGCTACGCGTGCGGGGCGAGCTGCGGCTCCGGCTCCGGCGGACGGAGGGCGGGTGAGTTACGGATCCGGCGGGCGGCTTCAGTGGCTGGCGCGCAGGGGGGAAGGGAACAAGGCGCTGGGCTCGCTGCTTGCTTTGGGTTGGTTGGAGAGGAAAAAACTACAAGTTCCATGGCTTCCGCCTTCACCGCCGCCGCCGCTCTCCTCCTCTTCTTCCACTTGCAGCTGCTGCCGTCGGCTGCGCAGCCTGGTGAGTTTTCCACCCCCATTCTCATCACCAAAGATTTGTTTTTTCCTTTGCTGCGCGGCCGCCGCCCTTCATGGGTGAAGAGATTTGCGAAATTGCAGGCAGCTGTAGCTCTGCTCTGCTTGACTAAGCAACTAGCTTGGACTGTGTTCCACATCTAAACCTCACTCACCACCTTGTCCCTTTCCATCGTGTCCGCTGCAGGTTTCATTAGCTTGGACTGCGGGGGAGCTCGTGATCACACTGATGCCATTGGGATCCAGTGGACCTCCGATGCTTCCTTCGTCTCCGGTGGCCAGGCAACGCAATTGTTGGTCCAGAACAGCATGCAGGGCCAGCAGTTCACTACAGTGCGCTATTTCCCCGCCGACAACAGGAAGTACTGCTACACCATGAACGTCAGGAACAGGACGCGCTACCTCGTCAGAGCCACTTTCCTCTATGGCAACTTTGACAACAGCAATGTCTATCCGAAATTCGACATCTCCCTAGGAGCGTCTCCCTGGTCCACCATTGTCATCGATGACGCCACGACCCCTGTGGTTGAGGAAGCAATTATCTTGGCTGCTGCTCCCACGCTCAGCATCTGCCTCTCCAATGCCAGTACAGGACAGCCCTTCATCTCTACCCTCGAGCTCCGCCAATTTAACGGTTCACTCTACTACACCACTGATGAGGCACGCTTCTTTCTTGCACTGTCTGCAAGGATAAATTTTGGAGCTGAAAGCAATGATTCAGTCAGGTATTACTAACAACACAATGCTCATGCCTTCACATTGTGCGTAGCTTCATACCATATCTTTTAACTAGAGTTCTATGCCCAAGCCAACAATAAACTTTATATCCTGTGTGGCTGCATGTGATTGTTGTTATGATTCTATGTCTCAATGGTCCACTGTATAGTGTGACTGCTGTGACACCACATGTCAATGTTCTGATCACTCTACTGTCATAACAAAGTTGTAACCAGATTTGCATTTTAATTATGAGAACAGATGACCGAAGAGCGCTCTTTTTCTTGTTTCACAGATACCCTGATGATCCATTTGATAGAATCTGGGAATCTGATTCTGTGAAGAGAGCAAATTACCTTGTTGATGTTGCTCCAGGGACTGAAAGAATATCAACTACAAAGCCCATATTTGTCAGTACCAATGAAGAACCACCTGAAAAGGTCATGCAAACAGCAGTAGTTGGCCAAGATGGGTCCTTGAACTACCGCCTTGATTTGGAAGGTTTCCCAGCAAATGCATGGGGAGTCTCATATTTTGCAGAAATTGAAGATTTGGCACCAAATGAAACGAGAAAATTTAAGCTAGATGTCCCTGGCATGCCAGCACTCAATAAACCAACTGTTGACGTGGAGGAGAATGCTCAGGGCAAATACCGTTTATATGAACCAGGATACACGAATTTGACACTTCCGTTTGTTTTCTCCTTTGGGTTCAAGAAGACAAATGATTCTTCAAAGGGGCCTATCTTGAATGCCTTGGAGATTTACAAATATGTCCAAATTACTATAGGATCTCAAGATGGTAAGCAATTGTCTGTGTTTCTGCTACCCTTTTATTTTTGCTAGCTACAACAATTCCTTAATGTTTCACCATAGTACAAAAGAAAAAAAAACAGTTTGGGATTAAATTGGTGTTTGTAACATTGACAGCAAATATCATGGCCAGCATGGTATCACGATATTCAGGAGAAGCAGATTGGGCACAAGAGGGCGGTGATCCGTGCTTACCAGCATCATGGTCCTGGGTGCAATGCAGTTCAGAAGATGCTCCAAGGGTATTCTCAATGTATGAAAGCTGGCATATCATTGCACCTTTAATTATTTTCTACCTTAATGAAATAGTATGTGACACCTGAGAAATTTTTTTATTGCAGCACATTGTCTGGGAAGAACATTACAGGAAGTGTCCCAGTGGAACTCACAAAGCTATCAGGGCTGGTTGAACTGTAAGGACTGAATACATTATCTTGTCTAAGTATTTGGCTTCTATTATCTGATCTACTCATTTCTGTTAATGCAGAAAGCTTGATGGTAATTCATTTTCTGGCCAGATTCCTGATTTCAGCGAATGCCGTAATTTGCAGTATATGTGAGTTTCCAGTTATTTTGATAATATGTTATTCTTAAATGATTCTACTAATATATGGCGCTTTTCTTCATTCCAGTCACCTTGAGAACAATCAGTTAACTGGCGAATTGCCGCCTTCTTTGGGAGACCTACCTAACTTGAAAGAGCTGTAAGTTAAATTCTTGTGTGCACCTTGTCTCATTTAAACTTTGGAGTTTGGACACCATTGTACAATATTTCTTCAATTTATTTTCTTTTCTATTTTATCTTTATTTGTGAATTTTCTGATTTTTTTATTGCTCAAGAAACTCAAACAACTGTTGATGATAGTGATTTAGTCCTCTTTTTTCATATGCTACATCTGTTCAAGGGTCTTTATGGAAAAGATCTGCTCTTATGAACTAAATCTTTTGCAGGTATATCCAAAACAACAAGCTGTCTGGACAGGTTCCAAAATCACTTTTCAAGAGAAGCATTATTTTGAAGTTAGTTTCACTTACCTTTCAAGCAGATTATTTATTTTAGATCATGCTTTTGAGCACTACCGTGGCTTGAGAACCTTCGCTCTTCAGTCACCAAAATGCTTATACATATGCAAAATAGCTATGTCGTTTTTTGGATGGCCGTATGACTCCCATCTGTTCTAATTTGTTACACGCTTGCAGCTTCTCTGGGAACAGTGGCCTTCACATGGTAAACAATGGTATTAGCCACACTATAATTATTATATGCGCGGTGGTTGGGGCCATTGTGTTACTGGGTGCTTCTATTGGATGTTATTTCTGTATATGTTGGAGAAAGAAGAAACCTCATGAAGGTACTCTCTTCAGCTCAATTGACACATCTGATATTATGCTAGAGCATGCACTGATTCTTTTACTATCTCCAGACACAGTTGTTATTGCAGCACCAGCAAAAAAACTTGGTTCATATTTTAGTGAAGTAGCTACAGAATCAGCACACAGATTTTCTTTATCTGAAATTGAAGATGCTACTGACAAATTTGAGAGAAGAATTGGCTCTGGAGGGTTTGGCATAGTATACTACGGAAAGTTGGCTGATGGGAGAGAGATTGCAGTCAAACTTCTCACAAATGACTCCTATCAGGGCATCCGAGAATTCTTGAATGAGGTCTGTTCCCATACTAACCTTATCGTCTCCTATGAGTGCTTTGGAAAACAATGTCTGAGATGCTAGAGCCTGATATGTCATGTGATTATCACTGTTTATTTTTATCGGATGACCCAGTAAAGGGGAAAAAAAAACAGTTGCATACTTATAGCCTCAGTCTATTCTAAATTCAATCAGAGATAGCACTTCTGTATATTTTTATGCAATTTGGAATTCGAAGTGTTCTTGCTTATATATCTGTATGTGTTCCTTTCATTTTCCCGTGTCTGTCAACTGGATAGTTTGTTTTCATATTTGTCTTTTTTTTTTCTTCATGATTGCTGTGATGATCTGATTAGTTGTTTTTCTAACATCTCATTTCAGGTCACATTGCTTTCCAGAATACATCATAGACACCTGGTTACATTCCTTGGTTACAGCCAGCAAGATGGCAAGAACATACTAGTGTACGAGTTCATGCATAATGGGACATTAAAAGAGCACCTTCGTGGTAAGTCAACTTCCAACTGATGGTAAATCTATATTGTAGGATCAATGGCAAACTGTCAGTAGGTCGATAGTTTTTCTCTTGCAAGCTAAATGTTTCTATTATAATTTGATTAAAGGAATGTTCCTTGTGCTGTTGATTTAGCTTTAGGAATTGCTTAACTAACCAAGATGAAACATGTAGATAGATAAATTCTACTTAGTGATAGACATCCTTTTGTTGTATGCCAGATATCTCTAGTTTTGCTCCCAATTGCGATTATTATTCAGTTATCAACCTTAGCAGCAACATGGAGTGTTATATGACTGCACCCCATAGTGAAAACGTATACAAATGAATGTAAACTTTTAGTGGTGTTTCCTCAGGAGCTGATGATGATAAAATAACTAGCTGGCTGAAGCGTCTTGAGATTGCAGAGGATGCTGCAAAAGGTCTGTGCTCTGCTGGTTTTTGCAATTCCCTACTTGTACCTTGACTATGGAAATTAACTTCTGAATGTGGAATGACAAAAATCAGGTATAGAGTATCTCCACACAGGATGCTCCCCAACAATCATCCATAGAGACCTCAAGAGTAGCAACATTCTCCTTGACAAGAACATGAGAGCAAAAGTTGCAGACTTTGGGCTATCAAAACCTGCAGTGGACGGGTCTCATGTATCGAGCATAGTTCGAGGAACAGTGGGATACCTGGACCCAGAGTAAGGCCAAGCAATCTGACTGAGAACAGCATTCAGCATGATTCTCTAGAATTTTTATTTATGTTTTGTTGTGGATAGGTACTATATCTCGCAGCAGCTGACAGAGAAGAGCGACATCTACAGCTTTGGGGTGATTTTGCTGGAGCTCATCTCAGGCCATGAGCCGATATCGAATGATAACTTTGGGCTCAACTGCCGTAACATTGTTGCTTGGGTAAGAACTAAGAAGAGAGCGGTAACTTTAAGCTTTGTGCATTAAATTTGTTCCATGTTCCGTTAGTGACATTACTGAATTAACTGATGATAAACGGGAAAAGAAATGAATGAACTTGGCAGGCTCGATCGCACATCGAGAGTGGTAACATCCATGCCATCATCGATCAATCTATGGACAGAGGCTATGACCTGCAGTCAGTGTGGAAGATTGCGGAGGTGGCCATAATGTGTGTGAAGCCCAAGGGTGCACAGAGGCCTCCCATCTCAGAGGTACTAAAGGAGATCCAGGACGCCATTGCCATCGAGCGGGGACCCCAGGAGATGCAGCGCACTACTACTATCCAACAGCAGCTGCTCGTGTCCAACAGCAACAGGTCCATGGCCGATTCGTCGTCCGTGAACCACCACCTGGACTTGGAGCACAACGGCGAATCCTTCGACGAGCTGCTCATGCGCCCAGGTCTCAGATGAAATCAACAAGAAACCACACCAGACGGTCCATTGTCTGTCTGTCCCTGTATATTTGGTGGAGGGTGTCAATCTGAGGCCCAGATGGCAGTTTTATTCGTGTACTTGCTCGTAGCTGAAGAGTCCCTAAGCTGTGTGTGTAAATGTGCAAGGATTTATTATGTTTAGGTAGCATGGAGGATATCAAGGAAAACTTTTGGCTGGTAGTCAAATGAGTGCCTTGCTGCTGTGTAGTGTAATTTTTGCTTTTGATGTCAATCGATTATTTGCAAGATCGATGGGAGCAAGTATGGTCCTTTTTGTGGCCAGTAACTAAATGGTATTTAACATATCGGATTATCAACATTGTATATAAATGGTAGTAATAGACAACACAGCCCAGAATCGTGTACAAACACAAGCGAACAAACTCTATCAAGCCAAGCCACCTTAGCTTCTAAATGTCATCACACTTGCAACACAAACCACATGCATAGAGAGACCTTTATCTACTCCAAATTCAGTTTCTTCTAACTCACTTTGCGTACCACAAGATGGAACCAACCTGACATCAACCAATAATGGCCGTGTTTAGATGTTTTACGAAATTTTTTTCGAGAATGTCGGGCACACATTTAAAGTATTAAATATAGACTAATTACAAAACTAATTTCAGATTCTGTCAGTACATCGCAAGACGAACCTAATGAGTCTAATTAATCCGTCATTAGAACATGTTTACTGTAGCAATTTATTGTCTAATCACGACCTAACTAGGCTCATTAGATTCGTCTCGCGAAGTACACTCCATCCATATAATGGGTTATTTTTTTCGACTACATTTAATATGCTATGCATGTGAGGGAACATACTCGAAAAAAATTTCGCGAGACATCTAAACAGGGCCAATAAGCCAAATGGAGGTCAGCTTTTAACCTGTTTGTGCACCAATACATTAGAACACTCTTGCCACGTATTAGTGCCTGCCATAATTTTCGTCAGGACTTACCTAAAAAAAAAAATTCGTCAGAACACCTTGAACCACAAAAGGTCAAATAGGGTGATTCCAAATGTAAGACGGTTGCATTGCGCTAAGCACATATAACTTTTTTTTTTAAGGAACCGCTAAGCACATATATAACTAACATTCTTTACAGGATGGACGGAAAATAATGAGCAAGAAAGGAAGTCCGCGATGGGCCAGCCCAAGAGATTCTGTTCTTCTCGCCCGGCGCGGCCCAGTTAGATTGTTGGGCTTAGTCATCACATAGCTAGCCCTCTGGAGTCCACCGATTTCGTGGGCCCAGCAAGTCATGGACCACACCGCAAGGGGGACGAAGGACTTGTTGGCGCGCCCACCAGACCTGGAAGCCTCCCAAATTCCCAATTCACTCGCCGCCTCCCTCTCCGGCCGGCGGCAAGGCGGTGATGCCACGAAGGCGGCGGCGGCGCCGGCCGTTTGATGCGCCCACCACCGTCTCCTTCTCCCTCCGCGCTGTCCAGGCACCATCTCCTCCGCATCCGCCGCTGCCTCCCACCCGTTTGGCTTAATGCCGCCCCCGCCCAGGACCCGTCCCCATCCCCGCCGCCCGCCTCCTCAGTCTCCCCCTCCTCCCTCTCGTCCCTTCTCTTCTCCTACACCGCGGCGCGCGCCCGATTCCCCGGCGAGCAGGTGCACGCGCGCGCCGTCGCGCTCGGCCTGGCCGCGCACCCCTCGGTGCTCCCGAGGCTCGCCTCCTTCTACATCGCCCTGAACGACCTCCCCGCGGCGCGAGCCGCTGTCGAGCGCGCGGCGGGGAAGGCGCGGGCGTTCCCCTGGAACCTGCTCATATGGGGCTACGCGGGCCGCGGGATGTGGCGCGACGTGGTGCTCGCGTACGAGAGGATGCTGGCGCTCGGCGTGGGCGCCGACAGGTTCACGTACCCGTCGGTCCTGCGTGCCTGCGGCGAGCTCCGGGATGCCACCGTCGGTCGGGGGATCGAGCGGCGGGTTCAGAGGTGGGGGTATGGCCTGGATATGTATGTGTGGAACGCTGTGGTGGGGATGTATGCCAAGTGTGGGGAGCTGGAGGATGCGCGGAGGGTGTTTGACGGAATGCCTGCGAGGGACGTTGTCAGCTGGAACGCGATGGTGTCTGGGTACTCGTCGGCAGGTATGTGGGGCGAGGCGTATGAGCTGCTGCGGCAGGTCCCTGGGGCGAACATTGTCACCTGGAATGTAGTTGCTGCTGGGAATTTGAAGGCGGGGAACTATGACGAGGTTATGAGGTTGGTTTCGCAGATGAGTAGTTCCCATGCTCCAGGGCTGGATTTTGTGACCGTTGTGGTTGGCCTGAAAGCATGCGGTCGGAATGGTTATCTGAGAACTGGCCAGGAGTTGCACGGCGTGGCTGTTCGTCTATGCTTTGATAGGCTTGAACGCGTGGAGTGTTCGTTGATCACAATGTACTCGAGATGCCAGATGATGAGCTCTGCCTACCGTCTGTTTAGAACATGTTCAGTTCGGAGCGTAGCTACTTGGAATTCATTGCTAGCAGGATTTGCGTTCATGGACCAGGTTGAGGAAGCTATGCTGCTTTTCAGAAAGATGACCGAGTCTGCTGTCTTCCCAAATGATGTTACTGTGTTAACTATGCTTTCACTTTGTGCACGTTTTGGACACCTCTGTCATGGAAGGGAGATGCACTGCTACATTCTCAAGCATGGACTCAATGGCTCTAACTTACTGCAAAACTCACTTGTTGACATGTACTCAAAGTCCAGACAGATGGCCGCTGCCCAGAGAGTGTTTGACCAGATGCAATGTCAAGATAGGCACACCTACACTTCATTGATTTTGGGCTATGGAATACAAAGAGAGGGACATGTATCGCTGAAGCTCTTTGATGAGATGATTGCCAACAACATCAAGGTGGACCATGTAACTATGGTTGCTGTTCTGTCAGCATGCAGCCACTCTGGGCTGGTAACTCAAGGGCAATTACGATTTGCTGAGATGATTGATGTATTTTGCATTGCACCAAGGTTGGAGCATTTTTCTTGCATGGTCGATTTGTACTGCCGTGAAGGTTTGCTGAGGATGGCTGAGGAGATGATTAACAAGATGCCATTCCAGCCAACTGCTGCAATGCTGGCAACTCTAATTGAGGCTTGCCGGATCCATGGCAAAATTGAAATTGGGGATCGAGCTGCAAAGAGGCTGCTGGCAATGAGGACAAATAACCCGGGCCACTACAAACTGGTTGCAAACATGTATATATCAGCAAAACGCTGGCCAGAACTAGCTAAGGTTAGATCACTGATGAGAACGATGGAGCTAAATATGATTCCAACTCATTCCTTACTAGAGTCAGAATATGACATATGCCCAGCTGAACAAGACTATTGCTTAAACCGCTGTATGCCCGGAGGCTTGTCTGATGACATGACAGATACTGATTTCTCTAGTAGTGAGGAAGTGAAATTCAATGAAGCTTTTGGTGGGTAACAATATAGCTGGAATCCAGTAGGCTACTTTGGGGACATGGCTTCCATGTTAGGCAAGCGGCTTACAACCTGTGTTCTTCGCATCGCGGAAGAGGTGATATAATTGTTGATACTTTTTACTCACACTACTTACTGGTATTTTGTCTGCGATTGATGCTACTTCACCATGTTAGTTTATAACTTAGGGGTATTTGTATTTGTTTATGTCTGTTCGCTTTTGAGGTTTGAACTGCCTATACCTGGGTAAAGCTGGCAATGGTCCGTAACTCAGACTAAACCTGCACCAAACTCATTTCATAAGCACACCGATGGAAACCAGTCTAAATCAACCCATCACATGTGACGACCAAACCATCTCCAACCGGTTCGGGAGGCTGCTGCTGCGGTGAAACTTGCCACCGCCGCCGCCCGCTGCTTGACGTGTGCACAACAGCCGCTCGATGCCGCCGGCATCCCAAACCACGTAAACTATTTATTTTGCTAAACCCAATCGAATCGAACTGATAGCTGGAGCAACTCGTTTTCACCCAACTGGAGTAGGACCAAAGCGATATCAAACTGCTGCAATCGGTTCCCACCTGAACCATTTCCAGCTTTATACCTGGGAAGTCATATACGTCAATTTGGTATGCTGTAAAATTTCCTAGATAGAAATAATTTGAGAATTTTTTTTTTGTGAATCGGTATAGATTTCTTGCCATGTTCTTTGACGTCACATGCTAAGTAGTAGAGGCAATTGGACTGAGCTAGTTTATCTCGCACTTTCCTCGAAAAGGAATCACTCCTAGTGAATACGGTTGAATGTTTCAAGTCCTTACTAACTCAAGGATATTATTGGCCTCTGATACACTGATATTCCTTTGTTTGAATGTTCTTCTAACAGAAAATTTTGCTTTGCTGAATTGAAAATGACACAGGCTTCCAGCTCAATCACAAACAAATTTTGTCATGGTAATTCAAAGTATGCATAGTACTATCAACTGATGTTGTTCTTTTATTCTTATGTGCTCATTTGATTCATGGTCATTCCGAATTCAGAACCAAGCTACCAGTCTACCACCCTATGGTGTAAATAACATCTGACCAACCTGGCTCGCATGAGTGAAGGGCAGCTCTGGTAAGTTTTTTAAATCATTTATTGAAGTTGAGAACATTTTTACCCGAGCACAAGTAAACTTCAATTCTGTTCATTTGATTTGAGGTCGTTTCACATTGGGTTGTCAGCTGCTCTGGGCCTCTAGCTGACCTCTGGTTTAGTCAATCCGATAGTAATGTTTCGAAAAAAAAAATCCGATAGTCAGTAACCAACTTTGTTTATTCTTTTTTGTCCTTTCCGTGCATCCATTGATTACTGTGTTTTTATAGTTTCTGGTGCTAAATGAATTTGTCTTTCCAGTATATTGTGCAAGCTGCCTGTTCTCTGACGCGGAGGCCATGGCGCCATGCAAGCTACCTGTTCTCCGATTCAGCAACAGGATCGAAAGTTCTAGTACGCGCAAGCGAAGTAGTACGTGAGTGTGGTTTCAGAGGAACAGAGATAGGTCATTTTGGTGCAAAGATTATTCCAACAAAATGGAAGCTGATCCCCACCCAAGAATACAAGCGACGTGTGATTTACACGGTAACCAGTTCAACAGGCCGGCGGCAACATGAGTTATCTATGTGCATGTAGGTCATAGCAAAACGTGCTTGCCAGTAACCAAAAAATAGCAAGAAGCAGCAGAGCTAGCAGAGAGAATACACATAAATAAGCAATCTCATAGCACATAAACGTTGTCAGAATGTTTGGTTCCGTCTCATCATCAGAGGTATATATCAGCAAAGCACATCCCATGATCAAATCAAATCAAACCGCACACGACACACTAGCAGCTAGAGACGCTGCTTATTATTACAGTGGCTTCAGGCTCGTCGCAAACGCCAGGCGGCGTAGCAGACGGACACACACACTCGTCAATCTCAAGCCAAACACAAATCGAAGCAAAGAATACACAGACATGGAGATACACGCATCAGCAGGCGGTGGTACACACCAAAGCTGCAGATACTCAATCGCAAGCCACACTCACTGTAGCACACATCTCGGCAGGCCAAGCCTGTTTGCAGCAGGCAAAACCAGGCGGCCGCCCTTCTTATTTGAAAATGAAACACGCGCGCACACACACACAGGCTGCAGCCTGCAGAGGAAGGCAAGGCCCGTCAAGGCAGGCAGGAGGCAGCCTTACGAAGAGCCAATCAATGGGCCTTAGCTCGCCAACGATTAACAAACAACAAGCTGATCGATCAACTAGAGTTAGCAGCAGATGCAGAGCTCGGAATGATTTCACCTGGGCAGAGGCAGAGCAGAGTGATGGAGAAGCACAAACAGATAGTGAGTAAGCTGCCTTAATTAATTAGCTTGAGTAAAAAAGATGCAACCAGAGACGATCGTTACCTGAGGACGGTGCCCCTGAGCAGGCGGCTCCGCTTGTAGTAGCGCGAGTGCACCGGCTTCTCGTAGAGGGAAGGGTGGTGCCCGGCGTCCACCCCGTCCCACTCCAGCTTGTCCCACACGTCCTTCTCCACCTCCACAGCCGGCCGCCTCCTCATGCTTGGCTCGCGGCCCATCAAGGACGGAAGCCGGCGCAGGCTCCAGCATCCCCTGACCCTGATGGTCTCGAGCGTCGGCGCTAGTGTCTCGGCGGCCTCGCATATCTGCTGCAGCGCCGGCAGGTCGTGCAGGTGGATGGTGGTCAGCTTCGGGAACTGGACACTTGTGTGCTGGTACTCCTCCATAACGGGTAAGAAGATGTGCCTGATGTCGCCGCAGTGGACGATGTGGATGGTCTTCAAGCTGGGGAAGGAGGGGCGTCTGTCCATCGCAAGCGCGAACTGCAGGCTTGGGCAGCAACGCAGGTGCAAGTGCTGTAGACCTTTGAAGCGATCATTAGAGTACCAGATAGGGCCTTTGCTCCATACACAGCTAGCCATCAGGAGATCCGATACCCAGATGGTCTCCAACCTACCGTTGTAATCCGGTTCACCCGGAGGAAAGACGGCGTGCAAGTTGGGGCATCTCTCGACGCGGCACCATCTGAGTTGTCGGTACCAATCACTTGCAGGCATGGTACTATTGCAGGTCGAGACATCATGCACGTGTATTGATTCTGTGTGGCGAGTCATTAACCAAACCAGATTTTTAATATCAGAAACTTCCTGTGTCTCAGTCTGCACGTTGCGGCTTCCATCACCAATCTCAATATGGTGATCCGACTGTTGCGTTGGAGGCTGTGGGAAGGCTTGCATCGGGGTCAGGGCGTCACCAACCTTAGTAAAGATGTCATCATACAGGCCTGCTACAACATGGTGGTTTTCATCGATGGTCTCCGTCATCTTGCTGGCTGTTGCTTCAGGTTGAACCACAGCCCCGCTACATGCAGCCAAAGAGGTAATGTTGATGCTAAAACAAACATTGGGCCATTTATTATGTATTGCAGCCGCAAAGGAGCGAGTGAGCCTCGCATCCACAATAATAGCATGCACTTGTAGGTGGAAGGATCTAGAAAAGGTGCCAAGTGATGGCTGAGCTAGCACAACCAAGTACCCTCCCAGCAGGCCGTGTACCTATACAGAGCCGCTCTAGCACCTTCCATTGTTTCCTGTGATCTGAGCCCCATTTTATTGCACGAGGCACTCACAGCCTAACAGAAAGAGCCGCTTAAGCCTTGGGACATCCACCAACATAGTTTCAAAGTCAAGGTACCTTGATTGGAACATCCGGGAGAGGTCCAGCTCCACGCTGTGGTAAGCCCACGCAAGAACAGGTTGTCCGTCGTCCACATCCTTGTATAGATATGATGAAGGTATTGACACACTCTTCTCTCGCCTGCATTCAACGGCGGACGCTTTGGATATGTAGGTAGCTCAACAGTGGATCCCATGGATGATGCGGTCATAGCCTCGAAACTGCACGCCTTAGTGAGGGTTGTTATTAGCCAACTCCCCCACCCACACAGCCATCCAAGAATAGCACCTTAAGGTGCTTGCCTTCGAGGTAGGCTTGCTGTCACAGATCAAGCATTTCCAGGCTTGTATTGTCCATAAGAAATGAGTCTCCGATGTCACTTGATGTTGTCTCTGCTGCCTCATCATACACAGGTCTGATGATACGTAGACGTTGGAGGTTAGGCAGCCTCTTCTGTAACTGATGATGACTTGTCCACCGTGGCCACCTAACTCCTTCTATGTTTAGCTCCATGAGGTTAGCCAAGAAGTCTATCTTCTCCTCGGATAAGATGTCAGCCCAATCTGTGTAGTGTAAGGTAATCACCCACAAGCTCTTAAGAAATGCCCAATTGGTTGTACAAACCCCTCCTTGGGATTTAGTTGTGTTGTCATCCGTACAATGGTCTAAGCCAAGGAATCTCAATGTGTGGCAATGGAGGAAAGGAGGTGATTCAAAATTGAAGGCACAACAAGAGAGAATTAGAACACCAACTTTGCTGCACTGTTTAAACAAGACGTTTGATAATGAAGGTGCACCAATAGCCCTATCAAATGCTAGGAAGATCGACGTTGCCCTTGCCAGTATATTTTTCATGTTGTCTTGAACTATCTTTTTCTTTGAGGTGACAGATATCCAACGGTATGGCCTCTCTTCATATTTATCAATGTTATCATCATCTTCATCTTCAACTTCCAGATGATAAGTCCCCAGAAGTTGCATCATCATAGCAAACACATTATCAAGCAAAGAATCATCATCACCACCAATACTTATTTCTGAACCCAATGCATTGCTAATCTCCCTTGTTCTATCCCCTTCTTGAATGATCCCATCACAAATCCAAAAGTTGGGAGCATGAGGTGCCCAATCCATCACAATGGTGCTGCGAGAAATGCGATGCAGGAAAAACCCGTAGCAACAACAATCTATGACCATGGTTAAGTTGATTTCTGGCATGAATGGATAGCGAGCAACTATGTCATTAGCAGCCTCTTCAGAAAACAATGCATTAAGCTCTGAGTCCGATAAATTGGTGGGTTTATATTGAGTATAAATGAAAAGGTCTGTGCGTCTTAATTTGTCTGCTAGTCTGAAGATACCATTCGTCTCATGCATGGTCACGAAACTTCTTCTAAATGTCCATATTACTACCGAGTCAAGATATCCTGGAATACCAAATTCACTTAGGTCGACCTCAGCATTACTCCCATTAAGAAAAAGCATCATAAATCTACTTTCCGTCAGGGTTTGGACAATCATTGTTGAGACTTGTCGTACCACATCCCTAGAGCCATAATCCACTCCATTGAAGTCATCCTCCTCGTCCTGCTCATCGATCATGGCCATGGCCTTTCGGTCAAGTTTAAGCTCCTCTGCAATTTTTCTCTGCATCACCCTTTTACTTTGCCAAGTTGAGCAATCAATTAAAAATGTTCTGCCAAAGCATAGTTCTGGAGGAGGAGCTTTCATAGATGGAAGTGTTTGTGCTATGGATCTAAGAACCGCGGTTGCTCCAAAGCCATTCCAGCCATCAAAGTAGATGATGTTGTTGTTAGGGTTCCTCTGAATAATATTAAATATTTCCTCTCTGGCTCCAACAACATCTTTTGCTTCGATATACTGAAATGCAGGAATGGGTGGAGTTAATCCAGCTAGCTAAGAGACCCTTTCGGTATATAAAGAATTGGGTAAAGAAAACAAACTAGAAATCATATATGCAGAAACTAGCAGTATTACCTCTTTTTTCATGATGCCGAAACACCTCTGCCACTGTAGAAGGTGCAGGAACAGAGATTAACAGGGATGGGAGACGCGCAGAACCGACTAACCCATGATGGTCAGCCGGCCAATCCGCTGAACAAAGACCTTCTTGCTCTCCCCAACGTGTACTAGCTACCTGCATGAAAGCACGCACATATATGCAACAGCACTATGAATTTCAACATCATAAAAGGATTCAAGGGGAATGTGCACACCTTTAAGTCGTTGCAGTGAGCTTATTAATTTCTGCCGAGCTTGGCCAACGGAAGCCGAATGGACGACCCAATCGAAAGAAGAAGCAACGGCTTGGTAAGTCCGGAAGTGGTATATATCACGGCAGCTAGCTATAGCTGTAAGCAAGCTCACTAGGTACGATGCCTTGCTTGCTACTGCTTCCATGCATATATGCCTTGCTTCTCTTGCCCAAAGCTATGCATATATGATGTTTTACCAAAGCTTGCTTTTCTTTAAAGATACATGCATGCATGGGCTGATTCTTTGCTATTGCCTTTTTTTTTCCTTGCTCGGTTGTTTAAAGAGGTTGATGATTATATATACTGCTTTCTCAGTACGTTATAGCCATGTGCCCATGTGACTCTCTTTTGACTCCTGGTGCATGCATGTCTCCGTTCGAGCAGCTAGCTTCTAGCCATTAGTTCAACCTGTCGGATCATGCAACACCGAAGCCATACTTGGCATTCACTACTCCCTGAGCTCAATGAGCTCGATGGTCAGTCCGCCTGGAGGTGCGGAACTGAAAGCAACAGGACGCACGTGAAAGGCGTCATCGATCTTGAGCGCCAAGTGCCCTGTGGCCCGGATCCCGACGACGAGGAGTATTCTTGTCTTACGTGGTGCCACCGCGCGTGAATAATGCGCCGGGACGTTCCTTTGATATGATTCCGTACGTCATGACGACGTTCCAATCGTGTTGCTGTCGCGCGACAGCAAGAACACTCGCTAAGAAGCTAACCAACTTGGATGTCCCAGGAGGCATTCATGCCCACACGCATGACGACGTTCAGAGTGGAGAAGAGAGCAATAGGGAGAGCGAGCTCGGCCGGAGTGAGGAAGGGAGCTGTGGAGCTCGTCGGGGTGAGTCGGAGTGGCGGCCCTCCTCGGCCTTTCATAGCTGCGGTAAGGCGGTGGCGCTGGAGGATTGGAGTAAGGCGGTGGAGGCGCCGGTGATATTTACTGGCCACGCCGTATGGGCGGCGGCATGGGTGGCGGAGCCAGCGATGAGACGAAGCCAGGTGGCGGCATGGGCGGCGCTGCAGGATGAAACACAAACCGAAGCAAAGCACACGCAGACAGAGAGATACACGCATCAGCAGGTGGTGGGACGCACCAAAGCTGCAGATACTCAATCGCAAGCCACACTGTAGCACACACCTCGGCCGCCCTTCTTATATGAAAACCACACACACACAGAGCTGCTGCCTGCAGAGGAAAGCAGGGCCAACTCGGCCGGCCGTCAAGCCACTGAGTTAGCAGCAGATGTAGAGCTCGGAATTATTTCACCTGGGCAGAGGCGCGGAGCAGAGTGACCGAGCAGCAGACACAGATAGTGAGTAAGCTGCCTTAATTAATTAGCTCGAGTAAAAATATATGCAATCGGTATGTTAAAATTGTGAGATACTACATAACAGAGACGATCATTACCTGAGGACGGTGCCCCTGAGCAGCCGGCTCCGCTTGTAGTAGCGCGAGTGCACCGGCTTCCCGTAGAGGGAAGGGTGGTGCCCGGCGTCCACCCCGTCCCACTCCTAGCTTGTCCCACACGTCCTTCTCCACCTCCACAGCTGGCTGCCTCCTCATGCTTGGCTCGCGGCCCATCAAGGACGGAAGCCAGGCGCAGGCTCCAGCATCCCCTGACCCTGATGGTCTCGAGCGCCGGCGCTAGTGTCTCGGCGGCCTCGCATATCTGCTGCAGCGCCGGCAGGTCGTGCAGGTGGATGGTGGTCAGCTTCGGAAACTGGACACTTGTGTGCCGGAACGCCTCCAAACCCGCTTGTGTGCTAAAGTTGCATATTTTATCAGATAAATTTTAAACCTTAGAATTACATGTTTTTTTGGGACGGAGGCAGTAGAACTCAAAGGCTAGATTCTTAAAAACTCAGAATCCAGACGACGCCGGTAATACCTCAGCGGCGGCGAGGGCGCCGAGTTCATCCACGCCGTGGCACCGGACCTCACCACCGGCGGCATCACGGTGCCGGCGTACGTCCAGCCAGCGGTGTGGTCGCTCTTCCTGCCAAACGGCACGGACGTGTTGTCGCCACGTCGCTCAACCACGGCGTCGCCAACGGCACCACGTTCTGGCACTCGTTAAACACCTGGTCGGAGATCAGCCGCCGAAGTTTCAGTTCGGGTAGTAGTTTTGAAAACCCGAATTTTAAACTACCTGAATTACCCGACTTGAAATTCCTGAATTACCCGAATGCCCACCCCTACTTCAGGTGGCTCGCCAGCAAAGGACTACTAGACGGTCGAACGACTTGTTAGGATCCCCGGGGCGGCAGTTCCCTAGGACATGCATGGGTGCCGGAGGCCATGGCCATGGCGCCCTGCAAGCTGCCTGTTCTCTGGTTCAGCAACAGGGATCGAAACAAGTCCAGTACGCACAAGCGAAGTAGTACGTGAGTGTGGTTTCAGAGGAACAGAGCTAGGTCATTTTGGTGCAAAGATTATTCCAACAAAATGGAAGCTGATCCCCACCCAAGGATACAAGCGACGTGTGATTTACACGGTAACCAGTTCAACAGGCCGGCGGCAACATGAGTTATCTATGTGCATGTAGGTCATAGCAAAACGTGCTTGCCAGTAACCAAAAAATAGCAAGAAGCAGCAGAGCTAGCAGAGAGAATACACATAAATAAGCAATCTCATAGCACATAAACGTTATCAGAATGTTTGGTTCCGTTTCATCATCAGAGGTATATATCAGCAAAGCACATCCCATGATCAATCAAATCAAATCAAACCGCACACGACACACTAGCAGCTAGAGACGCTGCTTATTATTACAGTGGCTTCAGGCTCGTCGCAAACGCCAGGCGGCGTAGCAGACGGACACACACACTCGTCAATCTCAAGCCAAACACAAATCGAAGCAAAGAATACACAGACATGGAGATACACGCATCAGCAGGCGGTGGTACACACCAAAGCTGCAGATACTCAATCGCAAGCCACACTCACTGTAGCACACATCTCGGCAGGCCAAGCCTGTTTGCAGCAGGCAAAACCAGGCGGCCGCCCTTCTTATTTGAAAATGAAACACGCGCGCGCGCACACACACAGCTGCAGCCTGCAGAGGAAGGCAAGGCCCGTCAAGGCAGGCAGGAGGCAGCCTTACGAAGAGCCAATCAATGGGCCTTGGCTCGCCAACGATTAACAAACAACAAGCTGATCGATCAACTAGAGTTAGCAGCAGATGCAGAGCTCGGAATGATTTCACCTGGGCAGAGGCAGAGCAGAGTGATGGAGAAGCACAAACAGATAGTGAGTAAGCTGCCTTAATTAATTAGCTTGAGTAAAAAAGATGCAACCAGAGACGATCGTTACCTGAGGACGGTGCCCCTGAGCAGCCGGCTCCGCTTGTAGTAGCGCGAGTGCACCGGCTTCTCGTAGAGGGAAGGGTGGTGCCCGGCGTCCACCCCGTCCCACTCCAGCTTGTCCCACACGTCCTTCTCCACCTCCACAGCCGGCCGCCTCCTCATGCTTGGCTTGCGGCCCATCAAGGACGGAAGCCGGCGCAGGCTCCAGCATCCCCTGACCCGGATGGTCTCGAGCGCCGGCGCCAGTGTCTTGGCGGCCTCGCATATCTGCTGCAGCGCTGGCAGGTCGTGCAGGTGGATGGTGGTCAGCTTCGGGAACTGGACACTTGTGTGCTGGTACTCCTCCATACCGGGTACGAAGATGTGCCTGATGTCGCCGCAGTGGACGATGTGGATGGTCTTCAAGCTGGGAAGGAGGGGCGGCTGCCCATCGCAAGCGCGAACTGCAGGCTTGGGCAGCGATGCAGGTGCAAGTGTGTAGACCATTGAGGCGTTTATCAAAGTACAAGCGGCTAGGGTTTTTGCTCCATACACAGCTAGCCATCAGGAGATCCGATACCCAGATGGTCTCCAACGTACCGTTGTAATCCTTTGCACCCAGAGGAAAGACGGCGTGCAAGTTGGGGCATCTCTCGACGCGGCACCATTTGAGTCGGGACAAATCACTTGCAGGCATGGTACTACTGCAGGTCGAGACATCATGCACGTGTATTGATTCTGTGTAGCGAGTCATTAACCAAACCAGATTATATTTATTATCAGAAACTTCCTGTATCTCAGTCTGCACATTGCGGCTTCCATCACCAATCTCAATATGGTGATCCGACTGTTGCGTTGGAGGCTGTGGGAAGGCTTGCATCGGGGTCAGGGCGTCACCAACCTTAGTAAAGATGTCATCATACAGGCCTGCTACAACATGGTGGTTTTCATCGATGGTCTCCGTCATCTTGCTGGCTGTTGCTTCAGGTTGAACCACAGCCCCGCTACATGCAGCCAAAGAGGTAATGTTGATGCTAAAACAAACATTGGGCCATTTATTATGTATTGCAGCCGCAAAGGAGCGAGTGAGCCTCGCATCCACAATAATAGCATGCACTTGTAGGTGGAAGGATCTAGAAAAGGTGCCAAGTGATGGCTGAGTAGCACAACCAAGTACCCTCCCAGCAGGCCGTGTATCTATACACAACAGCTCTAGTACTTCCCATTGTTTCCATTGTTTCCTGGGATCTGAGCCCCATTTTATTGCACGAAGGCACTCACAGCCTAACAGAAAGAGCCGCTTAAGCCTTGGGACATCCACCAACATAGTTTCAAAGTCAAGTACCTTGATTGAACATCCGGAGAGGTCCAGTTCCACAAGGTTGGGAAGCCCACACAGGAGCATTTTGTCCAGCCGCGTGCAACCTTTAAGAGATACTATGGTGGTTTTGGCAACACTCTTTCTTTGTACATCAGGAGGTTGCTCTGGATGGGACGTTTCTGGAGGTAGCTCAACAGATGGTGTCAGATGAGATGTTGGCCTATAGCTGTCCAAATTGAATGACCTTAGCCTGGAGTTATTAGAAAGCACAACATCCTCCAACGCATCACAACCAGACAGATCAAGCATTTCCAGGCTTGTATTGTCCATAAGAAATGAGTCTCCGATGTCACTTGATGTTGTCTCTGCTGCCTCATCATACACAGGTCTGATGATACGTAGACGTTGGAGGTTAGGCAGCCTCTTCTGTAACTGATGATGACTTGTCCACCGTGGCCACCTAACTCCTTCTATGTTTAGCTCCATGAGGTTAGCCAAGAAGTCTATCTTCTCCTCGGATAAGATGTCAGCCCAATCTGTGTAGTGTAAGGTAATCACCCACAAGCTCTTAAGAAATGCCCAATTGGTTGTACAAACCCCTCCTTGGGATTTAGTTGTGTTGTCATCCGTACAATGGTCTAAGCCAAGGAATCTCAATGTGTGGCAATGGAGGAAAGGAGGTGATTCAAAATTGAAGGCACAACAAGAGAGAATTAGAACACCAACTTTGCTGCACTGTTTAAACAAGACATTTGATAATGAAGGTGCACCAATAGCCCTATCAAATGCTAGGAAGATCGACGTTGCCCTTGCCAGTATATTTTTCATGTTGTCTTGAACTATCTTTTTCTTTGAGGTGACAGATATCCAACGGTATGGCCTCTCTTCATATTTATTAATGTTATCATCATCTTCATCCTTCAACTCCAGATGATAAGTCCCCAGAAGTTGCATCATCATAGCAAACACATTATCAAGCAAGAATCATCACCACCAATACTTATTTCTGAACCCAATGCATTGCTAATCTCCCTTGTTCTATCCCCTTCTTGAATGATCCCATCACAAATCCAAAAGTTGGGAGCATGAGGTGCCCAATCCATCACAATGGTGCTGCGAGAAATGCGATGCAGGAAAAACCCGTAGCAACAACAATCTATGACCATGGTTAAGTTGATTTCTGGCATGAATGGATAGCGAGCAACTATGTCATTAGCAGCCTCTTCAGAAAACAATGCATTAAGCTCTGAGTCCGATAAATTGGTGGGTTTATATTGAGTATAAACGAAAAGGTCTATGCGTCTTAATTTGTCTGCTAGTCTGAAGATACCATCCGTCTCATGCATGGTCACGAAACTTCTTCTAAATGTCCATATTATTAAGCCAAGATATTCTGGAATACCAAATTCACTTAGGTCGACCTCATCAGTACTCCCATTGAGAAAAACCATCATAAATCTACTTTCTATCAGGGTTTGGGCAATCATTGTTGAAACTTCTCGTATCACATCCCTAGAGCCATAGTCCACTCCGCTGAAGTCATCCTCCTTGTCCTGCTCCTCAATCTTGGCCACGGCCTTTCGGTCAAGTTTAAGCCCCTCTGCAATTTTTCTCTGCATCACCCTTTTACTTTGCCAAGTTGAGCAATCAATTAAAAATGTTCTGCCAAAGCATAGTTCTGGAGGAGGAGCTTTCTTAGATGGAAGTGTTTGTGCTATGGATCTAAGAACCGCGGTTGCTCCAAAGCCATTCCAGCCATCAAAGTAGATGATGTTGTTGTTGGGGTTCCTCTGAATAATATTATATATTTCCTCTCTGGCTCCAACAACATCTTTTGCTTGGATATACTGAAATGCAGGAATGGGTGGAGTTAATCCAGCTAGCTAAGTGACCCTTTCGGTATATAAAGAATTAGGTAAAGAAAACAAACTAGCAATCGTATATGCAGAAACTAGCAGTATTACCTCTTTTTTCATGATGCCGAAACGCCTCTGCCACTGTAGAAGGTGCAGGAACAGAGATTAACAGGGATGGGAGACGCGCAGAACCGACTAACCCATGATGGTCAGCCAGCTAATCCGCTGAACAAAGGCCTTCTTGCTCTCCCCAACGTGTACTAGCTACCTGCATGAAAGCACGCACATATATGCAACAGCACTATGAATTTCAACATCATAAAAGGATTCGAGGGGAATGTGCACACCTTTAAGTCGTTGCAGTGAGCTTATTAATTTCTGCCGAGCTTGGCCAACGGAAGCCGAATGGACGACCCAATCGAAAGAAGAAGCGACGGCTTGGTAAGTCCGGAAGTGGTATCACGGCAGCTAGCTATAGCTAGCTGTAAGCAAGCTCACTAGGTACGATGCCTTGCTTGCTACTGCTTCCATGCATATATGCCTTGCTTCTCTTGCCCAAAGCTATGCATATATGATGTTTTACCAAAGCTTGCTTTTCTTTAAAGATACATGCATGTATGGGCTGATTCTTTGCTATTGCCTTTTTTTTTCTTGCTCGGTTGTTTAAAGAGGTTGATGATTATGTGTACTGCTTTCTCAGTACGTTATAGCCATGTGCCCATGTGACTCTCTTTTGACTCCTCGTGCATGCATGTCTCCGTTCGAGCAGCTAGCTTCTAGCCATTAATTCAAAGCAAACGGGGGTATCCCGACGACGAGGAGTATTCTTGTCTTACGTGGTGACCGCGCGTGAATAATGCGCCGGGACGTTCCAATCGTGTTGCTGTCGCGCGACAGCAAGAACACTCGCTAAGAAGCTAACCAACTTGGATGTCCCAGGAGGCATTCATGCCCACACGCATGACGACGTTCAGAGTGGAGAAGAGAGCAATAGGGAGAGCGAGCTCGGCCGGAGTGAGGAAGGGAGCTGTGGAGCTCGTCGGGGTGAGTCGGAGTGGCGGCCCTCCTCGGCCTTTCATAGCTGCGGTAAGGCGGTGGCGCTGGAGGATTGGAGTAAGGCGGTGGAGGCGCCGGTGATATTTACTGGCCACGCCGTATGGGCGGCGGCATGGGTGGCGGAGCCAGCGATGAGACGAAGCCAGGTGGCGGTATGGGCGGCGCTGCAGGATGAAACACAAACCGAAGCAAAGCACACGCAGACAGAGAGATACACGCATCAGCAGGTGGTGGGACGCACCAAAGCTGCAGATACTCAATCGCAAGCCACACTGTAGCACACACCTCGGCCGCCCTTCTTATATGAAAACCACACACACAGAGCTGCTGCCTGCAGAGGAAAGCAGGGCCAACTCGGCCGGCCGTCAAGCCACTGAGTTAGCAGCAGATGTAGAGCTCGGAATTATTTCACCTGGGCAGAGGCGCGGAGCAGAGTGACCGAGCAGCAGACACAGATAGTGAGTAAGCTGCCTTAATTAATTAGCTCGAGTAAAAATATATGCAATCGGTATGTTAAAATTGTGAGATACTACATAACAGAGACGATCGTTACCTGAGGACGGTGTCCCTGAGCAGGCGGCTCCGCTTGTAGTAGCGCGAGTGCACCGGCTTCTCGTAGAGGGAAGGGTGGTGCCCGGCGTCCACCCCGTCCCACTCCAGCTTGTCCCACACGTCCTTCTCCACCTCCACAGCCGGCCGCCTCCTCATGCTTGGCTCGCGGCCCATCAAGGACGGAAGCTGGCGCAGGCTCCAGCATCCCCTGACCCGGATGGTCTCGAGCGCCGGCGCCAGTGTCTTGGCGGCCTCGCATATTTGCTGCAGCGCCGGCAGGTCGTGCAGGTGGATGGTGGTCAGCTTTGGAAACTGGACATTTGTGTACTGGTAATCCTCCAAACCTGGTACGAAGATGTGCCTGATGTCACCGCAGTTGATGATGTGGATGGTCTCCAAGCTGGGGAAGGAGCAGCGCTTGCCCATTGCAAGCGCGAACTGGAGGTTTGGGCAATGACGCAGGTGCAAGTGTTGTAGACCTTTGAAGCGATCACCGTAGTGCCAGTCTCTATTGCCTTTGCTCCATATGCAGCGAGCCATCAGGAGATCCGATACCCAGATGGTCTCCAAACTACCGTTGTAATCCTCTGTGCCTGGAGAAAAGACGGCGTGCAAGTTGGGGCATCTCTGGACATGGCACCATTTGAGTTTGTACCAACGACCTGCAGGCATGGTACTACTACTGCAGGTCGAGACATCATGGTAATGTATTGATTCAGTGCATTTATTCATCAACGAACCCAGTTTATATCTAATATCAGAAACTGCTTGTATCAGTCTGCACGTTGTGGCTTCCGTCACCAATCTCGATATGGTGGTCCAACAGGCCGTGTTTAGATAGGCGAATTTTTTCCACCCATCACATCAAAGAGAATCTTACATGCATGAAGTACTAAATGTAGACGAAAAAAATAATCCATTACATGGATGGAGTGTATGTCGCGAGACGAGTCTAACGAGCCTACTTAATCCACGATTTGCAACAGTAATGCTACAGTAACCGTCCGCTAATTCTTAATTAATTACCCTCTAATTACCTGTCATTAGATTTGTCTCGCGATTTGCTGGCTAGATCTGTAATTAGTTTTACCAATAATTTACGTTTACTACTCCTAAATGGTAAATTTCCTTTGATGTGACATCCCAAAAAATTTTCACCCTCCCATCTAAACACCACCCTTGTATTGGAGGATGTGGGAAGGCTTGCATCGGGGTCAGGGCATCACCAACCTCAGTAAAGATGTCAACATATAGGCCTGCTACAACATGTTGGTGTTCATCGATGGTCTTCGTCATCTTGCTTGCTGTTGCTTTAGGTTGAACCACAGCCCCGCTACACGCAGTTGAAGAGGTGATGTTGATGTTGAAACAAACATTAGGTAATTTATAAAATATCACAGCCGAAAGGGAGCGTGCGAGCCTTGCATCCACAATAATAGCATGCACTTGCAGGTGGAATGATCTAGGAAAGTTGCCAAGTGATGGCCGAGCAGTACAACCAAGTATGCTCCCAGCAGGCCGTGTATCTATACAGAGTAGCTCTAGTGCCTTCCATTGTTCCCACGGATCTGAGCCCCATTTTATTGCATGAAGGCGCTCACAGCCTAACAGAAAGAGTCGCTTGAGTTTTGGGACATCCACCACCAGTCTCGAAGTCAAGTACCTTGATTGGACATCCGGAGAGATCCAACTGCACGAGGTTGGGAAGCCCGCGTACGAGCAGTTTGTCCAGCTGCATGCAGCCTTTTAGAGATACCATGGTTGTTTTGGAAGCACTATTTTTTTGTACATCAGGAGGTTGCTTTGTATGGGACATTTCTGGAGGTTGCTTAACCGATGGTGTTAGATGAGATGTTGGCCCATAACCATCTAAATTGAATGACTTTAGCCTCAAGTTATTAGAAAGCACAACATCCTCCAACACATCACAACTAGACAGATCAAGCATTTCTAGAGTTGTGTTGTCCATAAGCAATGAGCCGTGGAGGTCACCTGGCCTTGTCTCTGCCTTATCAAACATTGATCTGATTATTCGCAGTCGTTGGAGGCAAGACAGTCTTTCCTGTAGCTGATGACCTGTCCACTGCGACCATCTAACTCCCTCTATGTTTAGCTCCATGAGGTTTTCCATGAGATCTAAATTTTCCTTGGACAAGATCTCAGCCCAATCTGTGTAGTATAAGGTAATCCCACAAGCTCTTCAAAAATGCCCACTTGGTTGTACAAACCCCACCTTGAGGTTCAGTTGTATTGTCGTCCGTGCAATGGTCTAAGCCAAGGAATCTCAATGTGTGGCAATGGAGAAAAGGAGGTGATTCAAAACTAAAGGCACAACAAGATAGAATTAGAACACGGACTTTGGTAATGTAGTTGCACCAATATTCCTATCAAATGCTAGGAATATCGATGTTGCCCTTGCTAGTATATTTTTCATGTTCTCTTGAACTATCTTTTTCTTTGAGGTGACAGATATACTCCCAACGGTAAGGCCTCTCTTCATATTTATCAATGTTATCACCATCTTCTCCTTCAACCACTACTACACAAACCACTTTCTCAAACGGGCTATCACAACCGGTTTTGGCAAAACCGGTTGTGATAGGGCATCACAGCCGGTTTTTAGTTAGGTGGGGCAAGCATACGTCAAAACCGGTTGTGATGACCCCTATCACAACCGGTTTTTGTTAGAAACTGGCTGTGATAGTCGCCGGGCACATCACAGCCGGTTTTTCTTACAAACCGGCTGTGATGCCCCCTTTCACAGCCGGTTTGTAACTAAAACCGGTTGTGATGTGCCTATACAGTACAAAACCCTCTTTCCCTCCCCTCCCCTTCTTCTTAAACCCGACGCCCACCCCTCTCTCAACCCTTTTTGCTATCCATTTTCACCAAATTGCTCTCTAAAGGTTAGGTTTTTTTGAAGAATCACTCCATCAACTTATTTTGAGGTGGGTAACTCGCAACCATTTCAATTTTGAGCATGTTTCATCCACTACATTTTGAAATTTGGCATGAATTTGATGGAGGAGAATTTGTTCCATTTTAGAGAGCATTTATTGGCAAATTGCAATGGGGAAAGTGTGATTTGTTTGAAGAATCACTCCATCAACTTATTTTGAGGTGGGTAACTAGCAACCATTTCAATTTTGAGCATGTTTCATCCACTAGATTTTGAAATTTGGCATGAATTTGATGTAGGGGCTCTCTTGTTCCATTTTAGAGGGGATTTCTTGTCAAATTTCAATGTAGAAAGTGGGATTTCTTTGAAGAATCACTCCATCAACTTAATTTGAGGTGGGTAACTAGCAACCATTTCAAATTTGAGCATGTTTCATCCACTAGATTTTGAAATTTGGCATGAATTTGATGTAGGGGCTCTCTTGTTCCATTTTAGAGGGGATTTCTTGTCAAATTTCAATGTAGAAAGTGGGATTTCTTTGAAGAATCACTCCATCAACTTAATTTGAGGTGGGTAACTAGCAACCATTTCAAATTTGAGCATATTTTATTCACTAGATTTTGAAATTTGGCATGAATTTGATGGAGGGGCTTTTGTTCCATTTTAGAGGGGATTTCTTGCCAACCTTCAATGTAGAAAGTGGGATTTCTTTGAAGAATCACTCCATCAACTTAATTTGAGGTGGGTAACTAGCAACCATTTCAAATTTGAGCATGTTTCATCCACTAGATTTTGAATTTTGGCATGAATTTTAGATGGACAACAATCGAGGCTGGATGTACAGGCCAGCGGCCAAAAGAGATGTCATATATATCAACGGCGTTGATTCATTTGTGAAGGTTGCGAAGGCTTACATCAACATGAGTGATGGATATGTGTATTGTCCATGCTATGACTGCAAAAACCAGAAACAGTTTCGTAACGTCGAGCAGATCCGGTATCATTTGTTGTCTAGGGGGTTCGTGCCAAACTACAAGATTTGGAATAAGCATGGTGAGGAAGGTGAGAATGAAACCACGCAGCAAACTACCCGAGAGAAGATTAGTGAAACAGTACACCATCAGGCCACACAGGCAGTGGAACTTGAAAATGAGCCAGAACCGGTCGAACAAACATATATGGAAAACATCGGTGAAACCTTCGCCGAGACATTAGCTGCGGATGATGTGGTTGATGGTCTTGACCAGATGATACGTGATGCGGAGCTAGAATGCTTGGATGCAAAGAATCTGAAAAAGCTCGAGCAGATGAGAAAGGATGCAAAGACTCCGTTGTACAGTGGTTGTAGCATGTCGAAACTTGAAGCTGACCTCTTGCTACTGGAGATGAAGGCAACAAATGGTGTGTCAGACACGAGCTTTGACATTTTGCTGAATATTCTGGAGAAGATGCTTCCCAGCCCTAATGGGTTGCCGAAGAACACATACCAGGCAAAGCAAATGATATGTCCGATTGGGCTAGAAGTACAAAAAATATATGCATGCCCAAATGATTGCATCTTATATCGTGGTGACTATAAAGAATTAGATGCATGCCCAGTGTGTGAAGCTTCTAGGTACAAGTCTGTATCAGCTATACATATGACATGTGATCGAAATAAAAGACCACCCGCCAAAGTCGTCTGGTACTTTCCCGTGATTCCTCGATTGAAGCGTTTATTTGCAAACCCAAAGACAGCAAAGCTTATGCGTTGGCATGAAGAAGAGCATCTGAATGATGGAAAGCTTAGACATCCGGCTGACTGTTCACAGTGGAGGGCTATCAATTATCATTTCAAGAAGAAATTTGCCAGTGAAATAAGGAACGTAAGGTTCGGATTGAGTACTGATGGTATGAATCCTTTCAACATGGTTAGCAGCAAACATAGCACCTGGCCTGTCACTCTTTGCATATACAACCTTCTGCCTTGGCTTTGTATGAAGCAGACGTATATTATGATGCCTTTGCTGATCGAAGGGCCAAAGCAGCCATTAAATGAAATCGATGTGTACCTGGAGCCACTGGTGGATGATCTTGTGACTTTGTGGGATCATGGTGTCAATGTTTGGGATGAGTACAAGAGAGAACACTTCAAGTTGAAAGCATTGTTATTCGTAACAATCACGGACCTCCCCGGCCTTGGTACTGTATCTGGCCAGGCTACAAAGGGCTATAATGGTTGTGTGGTTTGCGTCGACGAGACCGACGCTAGATGGTTAAATAATAGCAAGAAGATGGTCTACATGGGCCATCGTAGGTTCCTTCGCAGAGATCACCCATATCGGCGGAACAAGAAATCATTTGATGGGACAACCGAGGAGCGCTCGGCTCCGAGTTATCGCGATGGACACGAGATCTTTAAAATAGTCAGCAAACTTGATGTGGTATTTGGAAAGGGAAAAGGAAGTGTACCCGCACCAGCAGGCGCTTTATGGAAAAAGAAGTCTATATTCTTTAGACTTCAATATTAGGAATTCCTTACTATTCGTCACGCACTCGATGGCATGCATCTAACTAAAAATGTGACTGAGAGCACCCTCGGAACATTAATGGCCATGAAAAAAAGGGAAATGACTCACAGGAAGTCCGTCAAGACCTACAAGAATGGGGTGTCAGGCCTGAACTACATCCTATCATACAGCCTGATGGGAAAAAGAAGCTTCCAGTTGCTTCATGGACAATGACTAAAGACGAGAAAAAGAAGATCTGTAAATTCTTTCATGAGTTGAAAGTGCCCACCGGATACTCGGCCAACATCAGGAGGCTGGTCAACATACAGGAGTCAAAATTCAACATGAGTTGCATGAAGGCCCACGACTGCCACGTTATCATGACACAACTTCTCCCTGTTGCGTTAAGGGGTGTGCTGCCACCGAAGGTGAGGGATCCCCTCATAAAGTTGTGCTCTTTCTTCAATGCTATATCACACAAAGTCATAGATCCAACAACGCTAGACAAGCTTCAAGAAGACCTGATCCATACTATAAACAGGCTCGAGATGCATTTTCCACCGACATTTTTTGACATGTCAGAGCATCTGCTTATTCACCTTGTTGCTCAGATAAAATCAATTGGTCCAATGTTCCTGCATAACATGTTTCCTTTCGAGAGGTTAAACAGTGTGCTTAGGAAGTATGTTAGAAACAGATTCAGACCGGAGGCTAGCATGGCAAATGGTTGGGAGACTGAGGAGGCAATTGAGTTCTGCACATACTATTTGGATCTGCCAAGAGTCGGTGTGCCTTTATCACGCCACGAGGGAAGGCTGGTTGGGAGGGGGACGATCGGCCGTCATTCGAGCAGGATCGATGACCTTGATGCTTTCACGCAAGCACATTACACTGTTCTACAGCAAGCATCTGTAGTTTCGCCATATATTGAAATGCATATGCGAGAGCTACAGTGTGACACCCTCAAAATTAATAAGGATTATTTAATTAATTATTAGATTAACTATTAAATTTGTAAGGAATATTATAGTTTAGAATAGGAATTTCAAGGAATAATAGAATATAAAATGATAATAGACAAATAAAAACAAAGTTCTATAACTTGAGTGCTCTATAAGGACAAAACTAGTATCGGAAGCCCTAGATTTAAATCAAAAGAACTAGCTCAAATTTGAATTCAAGAACCCCTCCAAAATCCCTTAAAACAAATAGAAAAAGAACTCTATACCTAATGGGCCGTCAGTCCGCAGCCCGTATTGACAAAGTCCGTCCTGGCCCCCTCAATTCTCCTCTCTGGCTCATTCCCGCGCGGCCCAGCCCGGCGCGCCACCTCCCCTTCAGCCTTCTCCGCGAAGTCCACAAACACCCCTTCGATTTCTTCCTCTGGCTCACTCCCGCGTGGTCCGGCCCGGCCCACACCGCCGTCGTCTTCCTCCCTCCTCCTCTGGTTCTTCCCCCATCCCTCATTCCTCCGGCGCTGCCGCCGCCGCGCTCCCATACTGCCGCCCTGCTCCTCCTCGCTGCGTGGCGACCGCAAACCAGCGCCACGCCGCCTCCTCCGTCCCCTGCTCACGTCAGAAAAGCCGCCCCAGCACAGGAGCGCTCTCCCTCGCCATCCCGCGGCGCCCGTACCCCTGCCGCCGCCGCACGATCCTCTTTCTCCGGCCAGGATAGGCAAGACATAGGCGCGCAGGACGCGTGCCACCCCCACACGAAGCCACCGCACATGATGAGCAGCGCCGACGCCCTCTCCCCGGCCATACGCACTATAGCTCGCGGACACGCGTGTCGAACGCCGGCGAGGCCACTGCGCCACGCGTCGGGGCTGCGCTGCTCCGGCAAGGCCCCGGGGAGCATCGCCGGGCTATAAGTAGCCCCGCGCGCCCCGGATGGAACTCATCCCAGCAGCCACACCGCACCACACCGGCACTACAGCCATCACCGCGAACGCGAGAGCGCCGTCGCACGGCTCCGGTGCCCCTGCTGCTCCAAGCTTGCTCGGCTCCCCCTCGATCAGTCGCGGTGCCGTTTGGAGCACCGCCACCACTGGTGGATTGGGTCCCGAAGGTGCCTGCACCCCGGAAGGAGCACCATCGAGCACCGCCGCGGCGGGAGGCAGCCGCCGGTCAGCCGTGCCGCTGCTCCGGCCGTTTCCACCCCTACAACCCCACGGTAAGCGCACCGGCACCGCCGCTGCCCTTTCCCCGTCCTTCTCCCCCTTTCCCCGATGCTGGCTGAGCTCCGGCCAGTTTCCGGCCGTGCCCCACGCTCCGGCGAGCTGCCGGCCGGCCCTGGCACCCTTCCTCCGCACCATCGCACGCCAGCGCGCCCCACACCGCCCAGGGATGTGCTCCCGCTCTAGCCAAAACCCCGGAGACTCCTTCCCCCGCTTTCCCCCTTTCGCACCGCCCGCCGCCGAAACTCCGGCGAGCCTGCACCGCCACGCTAAGCCCCAATCCTCGACGAGAACATCCTCGTCATGTTCACCGTATTCCCCGGAGCTCATAAATGTTTCCGCCGCCGCGAGAGCAGTTCCGTAGCGGCCGGCCGCGAGAGCTCCGGCGAGCCTCCCCTGTAGCCCCTCCGCGCCGCCGTGAAGTGCGGCAGCTGCGCTGGCGCCCGCGTGGCAGCCACGCCAGCGCAGGGCCCGCCTGCCAGCCACCCACATCGCCCACGTCAACCGCCACCACCCCTTCCCCGCCTCGCGTGCACGCGGTCCAGTGGACCGCAAGCCCATGGGCCGCGTGGTCCACACACCCACGAGCACCGGTCCACAGCACAGTGGCCTGCGGGCTGGCGCCAGTGCTGGCGTCAGCTGGCCCCACACGTCAGCCGCACAAACACAGAGAAAACGCTAGGTACATCCGGCTTAGTGCACCCAAGAATTTATTTTCCACTTTAGAAATTCCGAAAAATTCCCAGAAAATACCTAAAAATACTAGGGAAAATAATAAGCTATTTAGTACCATCCAAATTATTTATATCCATTTCTAAGACTTAGGATTAGAAGGATTCTTTTTCAGCCTATAGGAAAGCCTCCGTTAGCGTACCCCGGTTTATGCCTAATTCAAAATAGAGCCCCATAAATAGCCAATAAATTCCTAAAATTTACTAGAATATATTCTAAGGTTTTTCATAAGGTTATATTCCTTAGAAGCCTTCCTAAATCTAGAAATAATTTATTGCCTAACCCGCGAAGACCCTGAGACACCCCGCGAAACCCCCGGCAATCCACTTACTTAACTTAGAAACCACCTCTATGGCTATTCTTCCCTAGCCTCTCCCCTCACAATTAATTCATTCGCTGTGATGATGATTAGTCATATAATTTTATTTGTATAGATACTCCGCCAGGAAATCTCAGGACTATAGCCCGGCGGAGACTACCACCGTATCAGGCAAGTCTTAGCAATTTCCTTGCTCATGATAAACAATTGCATTAACATGCTCTTCTCTTAGCTAAATGTCTGTAGTTGCATGGAGAGTTAGCCACTCAGATACCCCCAGCTACTAAGACACTACCCAGAGCCAGAAACCCTGGTTGCGAGAGGCACCCAGGGGGAAGAAGATGCGAGGTAGGGTGGATATTTTTGGAGGAGCTCCTGTCCAGAGGCCTACCTTGGTCGTTTAAGGACCGGTTCTTGGGAAAGTCTTTCCAATGCCATGTACGGCTATACGGGCTAAAAAGGACATAGCCTTCGGGAATGCCCTGTAATGTGAGGCCTCGACTCACACTCCACCAGCTACCTCTGGCCAAGCTACCCCAGGGGCCACGGTGGGCAACGGAAATGCTGGAGACAGCCCCAGACAGAGGGCTGGGACTGGTCGGCACGGGTCGCATGTGACAGGGCTGGTAGGGCCCACGGGCGATGCATGCCCTAATTTATATGATGCATCCATACCCGGGTTAGTGTCCTTGTGTGGACGTTTATGCGATCCCTGTTTAGACCCCAGTAGCATCCGTGGGTAGACCCAGATGGAAGCTGTCCAGAGATGGACGCCAGTGGATACGAGTCCCGTAGGGTGGACCCTACCGTTGGCCACGGGAGGGTCGCCTGACCGTATAGTTTCAAGAGTACAAACCTCTGCAGAGTTACTCAATCTATCGATAGCCGTGGCTCTCGGTTATGAGCCCGTCTGGTTAAAGCTCCCACAGATTAGCCAAGAATAACCCATAGGAGTGATGATAACGAGACTGAAGGTGATTGCGGGATCGACAGAAGGATCCGGGCCAGAATCACCAGGGGGACTGGTAGGGAGGTTCTTGCCCCTCCAGGACCCAACACTGATTTATTAATCACCTGTCAACTAATAATGCATGTTTATACCTTCAATTGTTCTGTACTTGCTGAGTGCGGTGGTACTCAGACTTGCTTAATCTTGCAGCTCCATCGGAAGGTCTTCCCTCCCTTCACCGGCTCTGCAAGTCGTCTTGATCAGGTCCTAGTTCCGATCTTTACTTTTCAATTCTGGTTAGCCGCTGCCAACTCTTATGCAATTAATGTCTTTCCTTTACCAGGAAATGACATTATTTCATGCTAGGTGGGCCCGCCGGGTGGCGGGGCCCACAGGGTTGGTATCAGAGCCGTGTTAAGCCGTAAAATACATCTTTAATTCCTACTTTAAACACCCTGAGGGCTAGAATACGCGAACAAGTAGAATTAATCTTTTTCTCACCCGAATATGGCTCTCTTCTATCTTATTCTGCAAAGGAAGGGAACTCTCTAACCTTCCTTTCTACACTACAGGTAAATGGCAGAGGATCAGCGCTGGGATAGCTGGGACAATTGGGTTGATGAAGAAGGATGGACGCACGGGCATTACATCACGAAGCATGGATTCCCCCGAATTCTGTGGGATACTCTGCAAAGATTGGGATACGGCCAATACCCAGAGTATTCGGGGAAAGAGACAAAAAGAAATGGAGTAAGGAGCTGCGAGATGTACCTCCGAATGCCCGGCATCCAAGCACATCCAGAGTGGGTACCATGGGTAGAGCATGCCGAAGGAACCGAATTTTCAGATACGCTCCAAATTATAGCCTTCCGAACCCTTACCAAAATCCTCTCCAGACATGTGACTGAAACCGAACATACCCCAGCCAAATACCTTCCCGTACTAGACCTCACAGATCATCGCTGGCTACAACGAATTGAACACCTACAGCTGGTCCAACCCACAGAACTCCACCACGTTCTAGCCACCACAACTCAATACGCAGTCTCCCTATATAACCTTCATACCCAGAAAGAAATGGATGCACAAACTTATCGCCAAGAGGCGGAAGAAGCACGTCACCGAGAAAGAAGTGCCCGATTTCGATTAATGAAGACCAAAGATCAAGCCGCTTTATCGGAATATCAGACTGAAACCGCTATGAGGAATATGACCTCTACCATAGACGAGCTCCAACTTACCATTGAAAACCTTACCCAGACCTTAGCTCAACGGCAGGAGGAGATTGAGGCACTTACTGAGGCATTAAATCAGGCTCAGCACGACGCTCAAAATCAGCAAAACCTGATCGAAGAAGAAGAAGTGGAAATAATTGACGAAGAGGAATCTTCGGAGGAAGAACCCACGGAAGAGGAAGTGTCAGGACTAGACTCTACCTCCACCATTCCCTCCGCTCATTCCCCGCTGCGTTTCGAATCAGCAGGAGAAAATTCTGATAATCGATCCCCTGACCCCGACACCCCCGACCAAGCAGTTACCTCTAAATCCCACCCAAATCTAGGCAAAACCTACTTAGTAGTGGGACCACGGGATAAGATGCTGGAAGTACTCCACCGACATGGACTAACAGAAGAGGATGTGGGGCCCCTCTCGCCTGGGATCGCCTTCCCCATAGCTTTCGAGGGTAATGCTCGGTATAGGTGAAGGGATCGCGAGAAGTAGTAAAATGAAAAGAAACGAGTGGGAATATGTACTCATGTACAGGAAATAAGAGTTGTAAAATAGCTTGTGTAGTAGGGGATGCTCCAAATCGTACAGTCTGTTTAAATAAAGGAATGTTTGTGCAGGAAAGATGGACCGCTGGAATGAGGTTCGGTTCTGTGGTGACCATCACCAGGGATTCCCAGCCTTGCTACGCCAATGTCTTCAGGATCTTCGATTCGATTCACAACATACCCAGTTCTATGGAAGTATGTATGGGTTAAATCATGAACAGGGAACTGCCATGATTACCCTTACCGTGCCGGCTGCACCTGAGAATCCGGATCGTCACCCTACCAATGTAATGGTAGTGGAAAATTCACTTGATCTAGCTGTGCAGTCAGCCGCTCAGAAAATGTTGTGTCAACTACACACCGAAAACCCTGACCGCTTTGCAGATTCTCCGTACCGATTATTGCCAAGAATGCTGCATGGGCAAGGACCGGAGAACATAACACGGATAGCCGAAGAAATGGAAGAAGCACCCAGCAACGAAGATGACTCGTGCTGTAGAGTCACAGGGCAATATGTCCTAGCTCAACACAAGCATATCCTGGCTCTAGAAGGACAGCGAAGAGGCTATAATCTGCAACTCGAAACTAGTGCCAGGGTTCTAAAGGAACTAAGGGAAGACATTGGAAAAGGAGAATTTAGGCAGATGGTACTGAAAGGACAGACCGAGACTTATGAAAGAATGCTGGAACATCAAGGAGAACGATGTCGTCGTTATCAGCAAGAGCGAGACAGCCTAAGGGAGAGATTACAAGCTTTGCAGACAGAATACAAGCAGTTACAAAACTCTTTCCATGAGCAGATTGGTACTCTGCAAAGCCAGATAGAATCTCTAACCAAGACCGACACTGGAAATCAAGCCAAAAGAAATAAGGAGTTGAGATATCGCTTAGGTCGCCAGCGTAGCCATCTGGCGGACAATCAAATCCATCTTACCACCTTGACTCAAAAGGTGATATACCTTCAAGATAAAGTAAGAAGAATGAAGATGGGTTGGCAACGGTCAGATACCGGAAGACTTCAAGAAATAGAGCAAATGCTCTACCAAGTGCCTATGAAATTTAGGAAGAGATCAAGCCGACCACTTACGCAATCCCTATCACCACCCTGGACTTAGGAGCATGCGATGATGAAGTTCACCCTGCACCTCCTCTAACAACGGAGGCACAAATGGCAGCTACTATCGCTCTTCGAATGATTCCAGGATCAAAGACTACATCCGAGAAAGACCGAATCATCCAAGAGATCTACCGTGACCCAGCTGAAGAAGAGTACCTGGGAGAAAGAGCTGAGACTCCCGAAGAAGAGGACCCGCTGCCGGATGAAGACATCTTCTACTCCGTCTAGGGTAATACACGAGATAATATGTAAAAATGTAAACAGGAAATACGAACTCTAGGATGCTAGAATAATGTACAGGCCTGGGTATGTCCCGGATATATATACCGCTAGCTAGAAATCTGTGTGGAAGGAAATTGTTCAAAATGTAAAAATTTCCTTCAATAAAAATTGCTTGATGTTTGAACTAAGGACCAACCCCATACAAATAAATCCACTCCTCGAAACACATTGAAACCTTGGTTCTCCTATTCATACCTACCTTTCGAAAATATACCCTAACCCAGTCGCTTTAAGTGGGGTAGACTTAACCCCAAAACTGATCAAAAGAAAACCCTTGACCACCCTTACCCCCCCCCTCCACCAAATTATTTCCTAACCCACATCAAACCCTACTCACCCCAATCCAAAGAACTATAACCACTGAATACCTACAGAAACACTTCTCAGAGTTTCCAAAAGAATCACCATACCAAAATAAAAATGAGAAGTGATTTTCCTAAAAGTACCTCGCCCCAAAAACCCAACCCCTAACTAATAACCATCCTCCAATCTCGAGGACGAGATTTCTTTAAGTGGGGTAGATCTGTGACACCCTCAAAATTAATAAGGATTATTTAATTAATTATTAGATTAACTATTAAATTTGTAAGGAATATCATAGGTTAGAATAGGAATTTCTAGGAATAATAGAATATAAAATGATAATAGAAAAATAAAAACAAAGTTATATAACTTGAGTGCTCTATAAGGACAAAACTAGTATCGGAAGCCCTAGATTTAAATCAAAAGGAACTAGCTCAAATTTGAATTCAAAAACCCCTCCAAAATCCCTTAAAACAAATAGAAAAAGAACTCTATACCTAATGGGTCGTCAGTCCGCAGCCCGTATTGACAAAGTCCGTCCTGGCCCCCTCAATTCTCCTCTCTGGCTCATTCCTGCGCGGCCCAGCCCGGCGCGCCACCTCCCCTTCAGCCTTCTCCGCGAAGTCCACAAACACCCCTTCAATTTCTTCCTCTGGCTCACTCCCACGCGGCCCAGTCCGGCCCACTCCGCCGAGCCGTCGTCTTCCTCCCTCCTCCTCCTCTGGTTCTTCCCCCCTCCCTCATTCCTCCGGCGCTGCCGCCGCCGCGCTCCCATACCGCCGCCCTGCTCCTCCTCGCTGCATGGCGACCGCAAACCAGCGCCACGCCGCCTCCTCCGTCCCCTGCTCACGTCAGAAAGGCCGCCCCAGCACGGGAGCGCTCTCCCTCGCCATCCCGTGGCGCCCGTACCCTTGCCGCCGCCGCACGATTCCCTTTCTCCGGCCAGGATAGGCAAGATAGAGGCGCGCAGGACGCGTGCCACCCCCACACGAAGCCACCACACATGAAGAGCGGCGCCGACGCCCTCTCCCCGGCCATCCGCACGATAGCCCGTGGCCTACGCGTGTCGAACCCCGGCGAGGCCACTGCGCCATGCGTCGGGGCTGCGCTGCTCCGGCAAGGCCCCGAGGAGCATCGCCGGGCTATAAGTAGCCCCGCGCGCCCCGGATGGAACTCATCCCAGCAGCCACACCGCACCACACCGGCACTACAGCCATCACCGCGAACGCGAGAGAGTCATCGCACGGCTCCGGTGCCCCTGCTGCTCCAAGCTTGCTCGGCTCCCCCTCGATCGTCGCGGCGCCGTTTGGAGCCCCACCACCACTGGTGGATTGGGTCCCGAAGGTGCCTGCACCTCGGAGGAGCACCATCGAGCACCGCCGCGGCGGGAGGCAGCCGCCGGTCGGCCGTGCCGCTGCTCCGGCCGTCTTCCACCCCTACAACCCCACGGTAAGCGCACCGGCACCGCCGCTACCCTTTCCCCGTCCTTCTCCCCCTTTCCCCGACGCTGGCTGAGCTCCGGCCAGTTTCCGGCCGTGCCCCACGCTCCGGCGAGCTGCCGGCCGGCCCTGGCACCCTTCCTCCGCACCATCGCAAGCCAGCGCGCCCCACACCGCCCAGGGATGTGCTCCAGCTCTAGCCAAAGCCCCGGAAACTCCTCACCCCGCTTTCCCCCTCTCGCACCGCCCGCCGCCGGAACTCCGGCGAGCCTGCACCGCCACGCTAAGCCCCAATCCTCGACGAGAACATCCTCGTCATGTTCGTCGTATTCCCCGGAGCTCATAAATGTTTCCGCCGCCGCGAGAGCAGTTCCGTAGCGGCCGGCGGCGAGAAGCTCCGGCGAGCTCTCCCTGTAGCCCCTCTGCGCCGCCGCTGAAGTCCGGCAGCCGCGCTGGCACCTGCGTGGCAGCCACGCCAGCGCAGGGCCCGCCTGCCAGCCACCCGCATCGCCCACGTCAACCGCCACCTCCCCCTCCCCGCCTCGCGTGCACGCGGTCCAGTGGACCGCAGGCCCATGGGCCGCGTGGTCCACGCGCCCACAGGCACCGGTCCACAGCACAGTGGCCTGCGGGCTGGCGCGGTGCTGGCGTCAGCTGGCCCCACACGTCAGCCGCACAAACACAGAGAAAACGCTAGGTACACCCGGCTTAGTGCACCCAAGAAGTTATTTCTCCACTTTAGAAATTCCCAAAAATTCCCAGAAAATACCTAAAAATACTAGGGAAAATAATAAGCTATTTAGTACCATCCAAATTATTTATATCCATTTCTAAGACTTAGGATTAGAAGGATTCTTTTTCAGCCTATAGGAAGCCTCCGTTAGCGTACCCCGGTTTATGCATAATTCAAAATAGAGCCCCATAAATAGCCAATAAATTTCTAAAATTTCTAGAATATATTCTAAGGTTTTTCATAAGGTTAGATTCCTTAGAAGCCTTCCTAAATCTAGAAATAATTTATTGCCTTCCACTGACATTTCTAAACCCCGCGAAGACCCTGAGACACCCCGCGAATCCCCCGGCAATCCACTACTTAACTTAGAAACCACCTCTATGGCTATTCTCCCTAGCCTCTCCCCTCACAATTAATTCATTCGTTGTGATGAATAATTAGTCATATAATTGTATTTGTATAGATACTTCGCCAGGAAATCTCAGGACTATAGCCCGGCGGAGACTACCACCGTATCAGGCAAGTCTTAGCAATTTCCTTGCTCATGATAATCAATTGCATTAACATGCTCTCCTCTTAGCTAAATGTCTGTAGTTGCATGGAGAGTTAGCCACTCAGATACCCCCAGCTACTAAGACACTACCCAGTGCCAGAAACCCTGGTTGCGAGAGGCACCCAGGGGGAAGAAGATGCGAGGTAGGGTGGATAGTCTCGGAAGGAGCTCCTGTCCAGAGGCCTACCTTGGTCGTTTAAGGACCGGTTCTTGGGAAAGTCTTTCCAACGCCATGTACGGCTATACGGGCCAAAAAGGACATAGCCTTCGGGAATGCCCTGTAATGTGAGGCCTCGACTCACACTCCACCTAGCTACCTCTGGCCAAGCTACCCCAGGGGCCACGGTGGGCAACGGAAATGCTGGAGACAGCCCCAGACAGAGGGCTGGGACTGGTCGGCACGGGTCGCATGTGACAGGGCTGGTAGGGCCCACGGGCGATGCATGCCCTAATTTATATGATGCATCCATACCCGGGTTAGTGTCCTTGTGTGGACGTTTATGCGATCCCTGTTTAGACCCCAGTAGCATCCGTGGGTAGACCCAGATGGAAGCTGTCCAGAGATGGACGCCAGTGGATACGAGTCCCGTAGGGGGACCCTACCGTTGGCCACGGGAGGGTCGCCTGACCGTATAGTTTCAAGAGTACAAACCTCTGCAGAGTTACTCAATCTATCGATAGCCGTGGCTCTCGGTTATGAGCCCGTCTGGTTAAAGCTCCCACAGATTAGCCAAGAATAACCCATAGGAGTGATGATAACGAGATGAAGGTGATTGCGGGATCGACAGAAGGATCCGGGCCAGAATCACCAGGGGGACTGGTAGGGAGGTTCTTGCCCCTCCAGGACCCAACACTGATTTATTAATCACCTGTTAACTAATAATGCATGTTATTACCTTCGATTGTTCTGTACTTGCTGAGTGCGGTGGTACTCAGACTTGCTTAATCTTGCAGCTCCATCGGAAGGTCTTCCCTCCCTTCACCGGCTCTGCAAGTCGTCTTGATCAGGTCCTAGTTCCGATCTTTACTTTTCAATTCTGGTTAGCCGCTGCCAACTCTTATGCAATTAATGTTTTCCTTTACCAGGAAATGACATTATTTCATGCTAGGTGGGCCCGCCGGGTGGCGGGGCCCACAGGGTTGGTATCAGAGCCGTGTTAAGCCGTAAAATACATCTTTAATTCCTACTTTAAACACCCTGAGGGCTAGAATACGCGAACAAGTAGAATTAATATTTTTCTCACCCGAATATGGCTCTCTTCTATCTTATTCTGCAAAGGAAGGGAATTCTCTGACCTTCCTTTCTACACTACAGGTAAATGGCAGAGGATCAGTGCTGGGATAGCTGGGACAATTGGGTTCGTATCGATGCTTATGACAACAATCAACACTTGCAGACATACTACGGGACCATTGAAGAGATCTGGGAGCTAGATTACGGGCCCAACTTAAAGATACCTCTTTTCCGGTGCAAGTGGGTGAATCAAGTGGCAGTCTTCGAGGACAAGTATGGTATGACTGTCGTCGATCTTAAGAAGACAGGCTACAGAGATGAACCATTCGTTTGGGCGAAAGATGTAGTGCAAGTCTTCTATGCAAAGGACCTCGCTAATGATGGAAAACACATTGTTCTTCAAGGAAAAAGGAAGATCGTCGGTGTTGAAGACACAACCGAGGAAGAAGGGAACGACTTCAACGACATGCCTCCTCTCGGGCCTGATGTCGACCTACCTGTGTTTGAAGAGAAAGATGATGAGCCAGCTTACGTCCGACGTGATCATGACGAGGCCGTCATCGTTAGTTGAATAATGCATAGTTATATAATAATTAGAGTTAATTGCACTACTTTTACCTTATTTTGCTATTAAGAGTTAATTGCACTACTTATACTTTATTTATATATTTAGAGATAATTGCACTACTATTGTTTAAGTATTAGAGGTAATTGCACTAATTTCCCATGCTTTTTTGTTTTAATTTTATTGTGTGCAAAATATTATAAAATATTTGTAATATTCATCACAGCCGGTTTTTATTAAAAACCGGCTGTGAAAACACTCTTCACAGCCGGTTTTTAATAAAAACCGGCTGTGAAGACAGTGTTCACAGCCGGTTCTTAATAAAAACCGGCTGTGAAGAGTGTTTTCGCAGCCGGTTTTTGTTAAAAACCGGCTGTGATGTGGCACACAGCCCGAGGCAAAACCGCCCAGTACTTATTGCTTGTGTCTGCTCGCAAGCTCACGCCCGAGCTCATTCTCTCGCTTGCTTGCTCGCTCGCTCTCTCGCTCTGCTAGCTCTTTGGCTCGCTCTCTGGCTCATTTGCTCTGCTAGCTCTCTCGCTCGCTCTCTGCTGCTTGCTCGCGAGCACCGCCATCGCCCGGTTGACAAACAAAGCTTAGGTATATATACACCTTCTCTCTTGCGTTTTTTTCATTTGTATTGTTGTACGTAGTTTTCTTTCGATACGAGTGCAAAGCTCAGGTATTTAAGTTGCTATATATCATATATAGAACTATAGCTAAATGTTTTCTTCCGTTAAATAGGAAAATATATAATGCCGAGACAGCGTGCAAGATCAAGTCGTGGTAGACTGTATCCGCCGCACCCAGCTATGTTTTCGGGAGGTCTCACTACACCACCACCAAACCCTCCAGGACCGGTATTTGAAGGGTTCATTCCGATTGTGCCTGAAATCCGTAGGGATTTGGTAAGACTGGTATAATGTAATTTATTTATGATTAAATTATATGATTATTATGTTATCGTATTGATTCTTAACTAATTTTGAAATCAGGCGATTAATGCACTTGAATGGTTCAAAACTGTAGTAACTAACATAAGTGGCTCTTGTCCTATGGTGATAAGAGAGAGAAGTGGTATAAATCGTGGGAGATATACTGTTTCTCTTTCAATCCAAGCCAGTGCTTTGCGCGACCCAAATCCTAGTGAAAATTTTATTTTCCACGTGCATTCTGGACCCTACCATCAAGAATTTGTTGCCGCACGTGATGCTGTGAGAAAAGCCCTGGTACAAGTGGAAAGTCATACAAGACATTACTTTCCAGACTACAGTTTCTTCAAGCTCAAAGCACTAGAGATGAATGAGACAGACGTGACACAGATGCCTAAAAGGATTTCCCCTGCTTATGAATCGGAATACGTAAGTTAACTCTGATGCATATGCTATTTTTTCCTTAATTTTTTACTAAAATGTCAAATTTAACTCTTAATTTTATATGTTTAACGTATAGGATGACTTGTATAATGGATTCCTGCACACAGAGAATGGTCTGAGAGAAGTGTTGCATCACATCCTACCACAGTTGGGCTACTCATTCATACCGTCACATTCATATCGAGTAAATGGTGGTTTTCAAGCATGTGTAACCTTGACTTTACCAGAAGTGCCTTCGATGATAATATATGGTGAGACATTGGATGTGAATTATAAGGCAAAGGATAGTGCACTAATATATGCACTAGATTACGTGGATTGTTATCTTAATATAAACATTATTGATGTAAACTATTCTACCTATCTCATGAGGGTTTGTGGCGTGCAGGGGTAGCTAGACAACTGTATTATGGTGTTGTAAGGACTTAGTAATGCGTGTTGTGCTATCAGTGTGATATTGTAAGAAAACCAGTTGTGATATTGTGTTATGGTTTTGTAAGAATTTAATAATGTGCGTGATTGTGTAAGACTTGAATTGTGTACGATGTAAGATTTGAATAAAGTGTATGATGTAAGATTTGAAATTAGAGATTCAAATTTTTGCACTACATCAAAACTAGCGACCGTTACTAAAGCAATAGACGTGTCTCGTTATTCCAATGTGTATTTTGCACACACTCAAACATTTTTGAAATTGTTCATACAGTATACATATTTTTAATATGTGATATACACTAAGTTTAGCCTAGTGCAGGAGTCTCAAATTTTTTCGAGACTTATTCTATTTTCTATGAATTAAATGATTTTTCGGCTGTTGAAATGGAAAAATATATCACAAACGGTTTTTGTTTAAAACCGTTTGTGATGCCACCATCACAACCGGTTTTAAACAAAAACCGGTTGTGATGTTGAGCATCACAACCGGTTTTAAAACAAAAACCGGTTGTGATGCCACCATCACAACTGGTTTTTTCTTTAAAACCGGTTGTGATGCCTATCTAAATATATAGGCCCGCGCGCGCGCCCGCCCGTTCCAATTTTTCATAGTCGCGCTCTCTGCTCGCCGCGTCCACGCTCTGCTCGCCGTCGCCGCTCGCCGCCGTCGACGCTGCCCTCGACGCCGCCGCCATCGACGCTCCCCCACGACGCCCCCCTCGACGCCGCCCCCCCTCGACGCCCCCCTCGACGCTGCCCCTCGACGCCGCCGCCCTCGACGCCCGCCCCTCGACGCCCCCCTCGACGCCGCCGCCGCTCGACGCTCGCCGCTGCTCGACGCCGCCCTCGACGCCGCCCTCGACGCGCCCACCCCGACGCGCCCACGACGCGCCCACGACGCGCCCTGACGCGGCCCGACGCGCCGCTCCACCCCGACGCGCCCACGACGCGCCCCGACGCGGCCCGACGCGCACTGACGCGGCTCCACCCCGACGCTCGACGCGCATCGACGCGCCCTGACGCGCCTCCACCCCGACGCGCAGCCATACCCAAGGTGAGCTCCACCCCCTCAGCCACTGCACATGAGGTGTTCGATGAAATGTCTCGAAGCAGCTGATACAAGATTTCGTGTATAAATTTTGCAAACTTCATGTATAAAAGTTGTAGCTGGTATATAGGGGATCAACTTTTGCTAAATAAGCTAGGATCCAAACTGTCAACCAAAGGCCAAATTAGATTTGAGTAGTTTTGGTTAAGTTTGGAATTTGAGTTATTTGGCTGAATTTGGGCTCGAATTTAAAATAGGTTTGATTTGAAAACCTAAGGTTGTAGATGATTTTTCAATAGTCCAAACTACCAATAGTCGAACCATGATGTTGTTTGTGTTAGGTGTTGATCTAAATAGAAAGTTATTAAATTCTAAAGATAGCTAACTGCTGTTGTCAACCAACACTTAGCCAAATTCTGAAGTTCCAAAAAACAGGGATTTTGAACAAGTAAATGATGTTTTTTTTCAAAGTCAACATGCCTAGATGAAATTACATACTTAAAGGTGTTATTTTCATGTTGGCCAAAAATTATTTGCTTAAGTGTTTTTAGTTTTAATTAAGCTCCTAAAATGGTTAAATTGAAGAGGCTACACTTGTTCAATTTTTTTGGGTTTTGCTACAAATCTTGAAACGGTCCGTAGGAAAGCCATTAATATATACCTAGCATGTAGGGGATAGTTTATAAATCAGAATCTTAGTTTGTATTCACTTTATGTAAGGAAAATGCGTCATTTCACACGGTTGAGAGCCCGTTTTGGGAAACAAGACGCGAATGAAGCGGAGAATGCTGGTGCTCACCAGGATGGCGGAGATGATGGTGCTAACCACGAAGGAAGCCCTTCCGCGTACCTCAACCTAGACTTTGGTGCTGAGGAGGTAGTTCGTTTGCACACACCTTTGCTATAATTAGTTTGGTGACAAATTGATCTCATTAGTTTTGATCTCTGCACGTAGGAGCATGTTGGAAACAGGTCAGAGGTGACCGAAACATCAGAAAAACCTAAGGGCAAGCGAGGCCGAAGCAAGATGCCTCAAGGGCGAACTGTAATAAACGCGGTCGATGCATCCGGAGAGCCAGTAGATCCTATTACGGTCCAGGGGCCTTACAAAACGGCCATCGGAAATATAGTGAGGGACAATGTTCCGATAAAATATCAGAGCTGGAACGGAAAGGAGGATCCGAACCTCACAGTGCCGGACCAGATCAAGGAGTTATGTTGGGAGAAGTTGTTGGAGAGCTTTAGCTTCCCAAGTGACTCGGCGCGGGAAATAGCGAAGAAAAGGTCTTGAAGACAATGGGTGAGAGATTTAAGCAATTTAGGTGTATACTATATAAGCATGTCAAGGCGGGAACCGAGCCAGACTGGGATCAATACCCAAGTCAAAGGGCTTACTGGGCTGACTTTCTTGCATACAAGAGTAGCACTAAGGCCAAAGAAATGAGCCAGCGGAACACTGAAAATGCACTGAGTAACCCCCTCCATCATAACTTGGGAACTCGTGGGATCGTGCGCAAGTTACCACAATGGGACGCAGAGTTTCAAGAGATGGAAAAGAATGGTGTCGTGCCCGAGACCGTAGGATGGGAGATGCGTTCTTTGATATTTGCTCTCTCCCATGGGAGTAGTCACGGTCCTGATGGAAAGCTTGTGAGCAAAGATGAACGTGCCAAACATCTGGTGAAACGGATCCAAGAAGTACGTGAGGAGGTTGCCTCAGGTGCTTTTGTTCCAGATAGGGAGAATGACGTGCTGAGCCGAGCCTTGGGAACCAAAGAGCATCCTGGCCGCGTACGAGGAATGGGGCTAGTTCCGTGGGAGCTTGGCTTCGCTGAATATTCTGACTCGTACAGAAGTCGATCAAGGTCGAAAGCACAGCGAGAAGCAGTAGTTGAAGATCTTATGCAGAAAGTTCGTGATGAAATGGATGCTTCTCAAGCAAAGTTGCGTGAGACGATTCGCGAGGAGATTCGTGGAGAGTTGCTTGAGTCAAAGCCAGAGCCAGCGTCCTCTTGTTGCAGCTCAAGATGGCTGCGACATTCTCGCTAGCCCAGTTGTGCTGCCTCGAAGCAGTTGCGGGAGTAACGCGCATCCCCCCGTAGAAGACCCCAATAACAGATTCCCGGTGGATGAGATCACTGAACCAAAGGCTTGTAAGTTATATGTGATGTCGGGGTTTATCAAGACCAAGGTGGCCATAGGTCTAGCTCAGCCTACCCGAGAGAAAGAGGTTTTGCATTGTCGAGAACTGCCGACCGGTTTTGCAAGAGTGACACTTGACGCACTTGTGAAGAAGAAATACGGCGTAGTTGAGTTGGAAATTGCAGGGCAGGATGACAAGGTTAAGCTCAAGGATAACCTTGGATGCTTTGTGGCGTGGCGGAAGCGCTACATATCCTTTACTGATTCGGATTCGAAGGGTCGTCAGACGAGAACACTTTTCCACCAGAGAGGGTACCAAGTCAGCCTAGCCCTCAAATAGATCAGAGTCCGCCTCGGAATGAACCAAGTCCACCTCCAAGGAAAGAAACCCCCCAAGGGAACCAACTCCTCCTCGCAGGCCGGCTACGAGGTCCTTGCTAAGTGCATTCACTGAAAGTCCGGTGAGGACCAGATCATCGCAGAAGCGGCGAGCATCCAACTCAAGCCCGCCTCCGCTAAAAGAGAAGAAAAAAGCGGTGAGTGGAAGCATAACATCCCTCCTCCCTGATAAGGACGAGCCGACGCTAGGCAAACAGGCGGTTGAGCACTTTCACAAGTTGTGCTTGGTTAAGCAAACGGGGAATAACAAACCGCCAAAGACAGACTTTGAGCGAATCACTGCTAAGAAGTCAATGTTGGAATTTAGCAAGCTGAAGCACCAAGATAACCTTGATCAGGAGAAATCAATTAAAGCTCAATTTTGCAAGGAAGGTGGCATGACTGAGGAAGACTTGGACAATATAGCGAAGGAAGATGGTTACCTTGTCACTGCTCCAACAAAATTAGCTTGGACGTTTGAGCACGGGAAAGACCTAGTTTGCCCAGAAGAATTGCCTGGCCTACCGATGAAGATGAGGAATTTGCATGATTGGTACAAACGTCAATCCGGCATTTACTTTGGAGTGAGGTACCCAAAGGAATTCTTTGGCCAAATAATTGAAGGCAGTCCTCGTCACGACAGGTACCTCGAATACAAGTCTCTATTTGAGTTGTACCAGCAAGATGCTCTCGACGTCAACATCCTCTTCCTGTGGTGCTTGTAAGTATTCTCTTCTGATGTACATTCTGTTCACTTCTTTTGCTCAACACAATGCATTTTACAACTAGATCTTTTTTAGGATGGAGTCCCACTTGTTAAAAGAGCGTGGGATTAAAGACATAGCCTTCTTGGACCCTGTTGCAGTAAATGAGAAGAATTTTGCAAATGTTGATACCATGCATTATTTGTACAATGCTTTTTGCCTTCTTAAAATGAAGGAAAGCATACTTCTACCGTACAACTTCCTGTAAGTGTGTTCCTAGTTACATTCCATCTCTCCTTTATCTAACCGTTGTTAGTTACGCGGCAAAAATGATCATGTTTCACCCTTTGGTTTACAGCAACCATTATGTTCTCTTGGATATTTGCATTCTTCAAAGTTCCATCAAGGTTTATGACTCAAAAGATAGGCCTCTTCATATGATCGATCCACTCATTCAAGTACTAAACAAGTAAGTATAGACAAATCACTCTTTTGGATCAAAATTGATTGCATCTGCCTAATCACATTCACTCCGAAAATGTCCTGTAGGGCTTTCAAAATGTATTGCAAGAAAAAGGAAAACAAAGGGTTGCATAGACCCTTCGTCACAGATAAATTCATTGTATCATCTACAAAGTGGATTAAAAAGCAGCCGATGGGAAACAATCACTGCGGGTACTATGTCATGCACTACATCCACTGCTACACTGGTGATGACTTTAGCGCTCTAGAGAGACAGGTTTGTGGGGGTTTACCGCTTTATGTGAACCTAACTAGGGTTCGTATCGTCTTTTACTTTCTCAATAGTTTTAGCCATATATGTTAATGCATTTTTGATTCACTAACTCATGTTCTTGCTTCACTACTCATGTGCTTGCTTCGCTCTCACTCATGTTGCAGGAAGCCGAGGTTGGTGCGTCCGCGATGATTGCGACCGAGATAATTGCACTTTCAGAACAGCTTGCCGGGTTCATTCTCGAACATGTTATATCCGAAGATGGAGAATACAACATTATGAAGCCGTGAGACTAGATGGAACTTGTAATATATTTGACATGCACTCGTAGCGTAGCGGAACTTGATATGCATCTATTGAACTTGATGTGTATGAACTTAATGTAATAACGTCTAGATGGTTTCGTTGAAATGTTATATTTGGATGCATCGTGCTTTATATGTGGGTTCTGAATATGTGATTGATATTTGTGGAATATTTGATATATATGCGAAATATATTTGCTATATGAAAAATTAAAAAAAAAGATCACAGCCGGTTCTAGGCTATGGCCGGCTGTGATAGGGGGCCTATCACAGCCGGCCATAGCCTAGAACCGGCTGTGATATCCCCCATCACAGCCGGTTCTAGACAAAAACCGGTTGTGATCACCCCACTATCACAGCCGGTTCTAGACAAAAACCGGCTGTGATGGGTGATCATCACAGCCGGTTTTTGAAAACCGGCTGTGATAGTGGGGACTATCACATCCGCTTTATCTCATCCGCCCCCCAAAACCGGCTGTGATAGCCCTCCCCAACCGGCTGTGATGGCCTGTTCTGTAGTAGTGAACTGCCAGATAATAAGTCCCCAGACGTTGCATCATCCTAGCAAATACCTTATCAAGAAGAGAATCATCACCACCAAAACTTGTTTCTGAGCCCAATGCATTGCTAATCTCTCTTGTTCTATCACCCCCCACCCGCTTTCTCGGTTGTTTTATTAAAGAGGTTGATGATTATACTGCTTTCTCAGTATGACGTATGTAGCTATGGCCATCATGCTCCCATGTGACTAGGTCTCTTTTGACTCGTTGTGCATGCATGTATGTCTCCGTTCGAGCAGCTTAATTCGTCTGGCTATTCAAAGCAGCCGGGGGAACGAAACAAACCTGTCGGGTCATGAAACACTACAGAAGCCATGCATATATACTGGGCGTTCACTACGAACAAAGTGTTACCAGCACCCTGAGCTCGATCAGCTCAACGGTCAGCCCGGCTGGAGGTGTGCAACTGCAAACAACATGCCCGGATCCTGACGACGAGCAGTCACTACTCCACCAAGGCGTTTGTACAGACGGTGGACCACGAGAAGGAAGCTAACCAATCAACTTGGCTGACATTCATGACCACACGCCGTGGACCACCGCATGACGTACGACATTCAGAGTGCATCTATACCTACCATGGTTTTTAAAGCGGTAAGGCGAGGCGAGGTGACACGCCACCGCTCAGTCACCTAGGCGAGTAAGGCGCGAGGCGAGGCGACGCCTTACGTACTTCCTTTAGTAGCATTGTGCAGGTATATACATATCTTGTTGTGCCCGTTACAATAATCTGAGAAGGGCCAAAGGCACATCAGCAATACACATGCATAGGACTAGAAAGTAGCAGTAGCACACTAGCACTTTGACATAAATAATTCTATAAACAAAACACTTTAGCACCTGAGTCAGAATAATTAGCATATAAAATAGAGCACCTAACGTCCTAATCACATGCTCACACTACTAACCTACCAGAGCAATCAGCTTCTGAGAAACAAAATGCAAGTGTCTAAGCACAGACAGTACCGGCGGACAGACAGGCAGAGCTAGCGGGCAGGCAGCCTGACGCCTTACGCGCAGATAGCAAGGCGACCACGACGCCCAGAGTTTTGTAGCGCTCGGACGCCTAGGCGACGCCTAGGCGTCGCTTAAGCGACGCTTTAAAAAGCATGATCCCTACTTCATGCATGCATGCTCGCCGCACGGAGCTCGATCTTCACGGTCGTCTGAAGCCAGGGAGAAGAGAGCAAGAGGGAGAGCGAGCTCGATCAGGCGGAGTGAGCAACGGAGTCGCGGATCAAAACTGGCAAAAACATCATCCCCTCCCCCGGGTCGCTCGAGCGGGCGACGCGGGGGCGATAGCGCCGCCGCCGCTAGTTCCTCGGCTCCCCCGCCTCGCCGGCCGCCGTCGCCGCCAGCCACCAGTCCGCGGCGGCGGCGGCCCCCTCCCCCATCTCTCTCTCGCCCTCAACTCTCCATTCTGCTCTACCTCGCAACCCTAAGGTCGCCATGGTCCCTCCCCGGAACTCCACTCCATCCACTTGTTGGGGGCCAGATCCGCCACCCCGGGGTTCGGATCCGCCGCCGCTGGGCCTAGTGGAACTTGCTCCCGTCGTCGACGCTCCGAGCTCGTTATCATCCATGGTGGCCGGTGGGGATGCGGGTCGTCTTTCGCCGGGAGCCAGATTGGGTCAGCTGGTTCCGCCTTCCCGTGGCCGGTGGGTTGGCCGCAGCGGCCGTGTGCGGGCAGCGACTGTCTGCTGCAATGCCCCAGCCCCACCCAGCATCGCTGCCTGTGCAGGCACGTTACTTTCTTGCAGGTTCAGTTGTTTGGCGGTCTCGGTTCCTTAGAGCAACTCTAGCCCAGCCCTCAAATGGGACTCTATACCTATTTTAGTCTCCCAAATATAAAAAACTAGCTCGAGCCGAGCCCCTAGATAGGCCTCTATTTTGTGGAGGTCTCCAAATGTAGGTCAAAAGCCCCTAGATATGGAGGCCCTCCATTTCCACCCTACCCGTGGGCCCCACTCCTTGTTTTCCTCTTTCTTCTCCGGTCCGGTCGCTGGGTCGCCGCCGCCAGGCTTCCCCGCGACGCCGCTGCCCTTCCTCGCCGGCACCCTTCCTCGCGACGCCGCGCCGGGATCTTGGGCTCCTCGTCTCCGGCTGCTGCGCCGCCGGCTTCGACACAAGCGCGTGCTTCGGCGGCAGCGCCGTTGACTGCGACGGCGCGGGGATGCGGAGCGGGACGAGCGGGTCTGCGGTGAGCGACCCGGCCCCCGCCACCGCGGCGAGGAGGCGCTCCGCGCATCCCGCGCGAACCCGGCGCAGGCGGCACCCGCAGCGCCGTGCCCGTCGAAGACGGCGAAGAGGTGGAGGTCTGGGTCCCCTGCGAAGCGCATGGCGACGAGGTGCGCGTCCAGGGACTCCCCGGCCCGAGGAGTCCGAGCAGAGCCCCGCCACGACTACGGCACAAGGAAATCAACTTGGTGGCCATGGCAATGGCGCAGCAAGCCAGCTTGTCCTGCTCCACTGCTACTAGATAGAGAGAGCTCACCAACACGAGCTGGTGAGTGCTTTCATCTCAACGCGCGCGACTGATCGATCGGTCAATCTCTTGCTAGTTCTTTGATTCTTTTTGCAGCAGCGATGAATGTCTTTGTTGATCGATGTTTATGCTGTTGGTTACCGCAGGAGAGACGATGACTACAGGCGCCAGGAGGAATGATTCTTCTTCTTGCAGCAGGTGATGGCGTACCTGGTCGAGACGGTGTACCTTCTCGAACAGCAGTGGCGGGCGGCCGCGCGGATTTCCTCCGGCGCGCACGCGAAGCGTGACCAGCCGTGAAGCTCCTCCGGCGCAAGGCGCGGGCGGCCGCGCGGATCTCCTCCGGCACGCGGCCTCGCGGAGCTGCTCCGGTGAGCAGCGCGCAGCGGCTCTTGGTGCTTCTCCGGTAAGCAGCGGCAGGCGGCTTCGGGAGCTGCTCCGGCGGGCAAACCGATGGGGAAGAAGATAAAGAAAGAAAAATAGGAACAATAAAAAAAAATTGATTTGGAGAGGACGCCATGGGACCCACTCGTCAGATTGATTTGGGGGCCATAATTTGGTCAGTCAGGTTGGAGTGGGGAGAAAATTTGAAGCCCCTAAATTTTAGATGCTCATCTAAAAAAGTAAAATGAGGGTCCAAATATAGAGGCTGGGCTGGAGTTGCTCTTAGGGGTGGGGTTTGCTCTTAGGTGTGGGGTTTGAGTTTGTTTTCTCCACTAGTATTGCTTGCGAGTCTTGTTGGTCCGTGTGTTTCTTCAGTGTTTCTCTTTTTTAGTCCTTTGTTTTCTTGTTGGTGGTTCGAGTTCGAGTTTGACTCTGAAGCAGAAAAGCAATCGCCAGCGGGAGACCGAACATCAAGATCGAGGCATAACGGGAGAGTCCGAACCGGAAGCAGGCACGTCGCACCGAGTACCAATTCGAAGCGGAGACGAGAATCCTTGGGAAATCGATCAGATTGCTGGTGGTTCCATCTACAAAGCTGGCATACTGAAGACTATTGATTCAGAGATAATTCTACTTCGCATCTCGTTACTGTCCAAGAAAAAAGAGAAACTGTTGCGTTGCATTGCATTCATGTGAAGGTCAGAAAGACAAGGAATTCTCGACGGAAACAAAAAAGAAAGGGTACGGGAGTCAACAAGAGTACTCTGCTCTCTTCCGTCCAACTTTTACTACATGCACTTGGCTGCCAAAGAAGCTACGTGAAGGCTACTCTCGCACGCGACCTCAATGTGCACCGCAAGTCCATGAGCTCCGAATGCTGACGTACCTGCGTTGGACCTGCAATGACTTCGACTACTTCAAACTTGCGCTGCCGCCGACATTTCACGCACTTTCACGCATTTAAACTAGTCGGAATCAACTCCGACTAGTCTACTTCGTCGACAAACGGCGATAAATCAAGCTAAGTTACTTGTTTCAATTACTTTTATTAAATTCTCTATCTTGTTCTAACAAGATTGTCCAAACGCCGACTATTTTGTTCGGGTATGCCTCTCAACGAGATTTACGCAGTTACTCTCGGAGGCTACACCGACTTCTTCGCGCACAATACGCGCTCTTGCCGACTGCTTTATAAGTCCGCATCCTCTTTGTCGCGCAGTCGACTCCTTATTTCGCTGATTTCTCTTAAGGTTGTTATTCTTCTCGAGTAGCAAATGCATTAATCCGTGAAACCTTGAGTTTTCAGTCAGTACCTAACCGATCATACAAAACATGTGCGACTCATACATAATTATGAGGTAAGGCAGTACGAGACCAGGGTGATTAAACGTAACAGGTGGACTACTCGGGAGAATACATGGCCTAACAAGAGCTCAGCATGCCCAAGAATTGGCGTTTTATTCTCTTACTGAATACAATTTCGGTATATTGAATATTTCACAATATGTACTACATAATGTGTGAATTGTCTTTTTTCAGGTGACAACTCTCTAGGCCGCGCAGCGTGCCATCGCATCTTCGCCAGCTTCCATGCTCGGGGGCTGACGCTAAAATTACAACTCGGTTCGCCATCAGGCTTACTTAGTTGCCTTTCTCCAGCATATTCGAGTCGCCAAGTACCAATAACGGGGCCACGACTACATTGGCACCTGACTCCTGTTTATGGGAAGATCGCGGCGTGACAAGTCAACCACGACCTCTGTTTTGCTACTCTATTGATGGTGGCTATTTCGACAACATACTACTCGACGCATCTCCGCTGGCTCCTATGCTCGGGGGCTGAGTGCAAGAAAAGCACTCAATTGACAAGATTTTTCTTAGAACAAGATTCGAGGTGACCATTATTTCTGGGCGTAAATTACTACCCGGATGATGATCTCCAAGATGATTCGATGAACACTAAGCTTGCTGGACCCTTGAATTGGTTATTCTAAATCATTTCAAGGCTCGGGGGCTGATAGGCGATATACAACGACTGTTGATTTTTCAAGACAAAGAATGGAGACTCAAATCAAGACCATCGGCTTGATTCTACGATTCAAACCAAGGCTCGGGGGCTACTTGATATCAAGTGCAATTCTTTCAAATTGCACATTTCAAGACGAGACGAAGATTTAAGATTATGTGGATCCTCAGCCTGATTCTTCGACTCAACCTAAGGCTTGGGGGCTACTCCATATGGAGTGCGACTTTCGCCGCACCCCATATTGAATATTGAAGACTACAAGCTGATCAAGATCAACAGGGCATGAGCACCTCACAGCCTCGTGTCAACCAAGGACTTTCCAAGATCGACAAGACAAGTACTCGAAGAACTAGCAGAAGCTCAAGAAAGTACTCGAAGCACTCAAGAAAGTACTCGATAGACTTGGCAAGTACTCGGTTGACAGCAAGAACTCGGAAATGAAGCGCTCGGGCGCTTGTTGGATATGGAACCCCAGTACCCATAGAGAAACCACTCGAAGTAAGGAAATAAGAAGTCGGACTCTTACTAGGACTCTACTCTATAATCCTACTAGGACTCCAACATTGTAACCGACTAGTTCCTCGCCCCCTGGGATATATAAAGGATGGCAGGGGTGCCTAGATCGGCAGGACCATAGACTCAGGGAGAACCACCAAGTCTCTCAACAGAGAGACACATATCACGACATTACGCAATACAAACCATCAAACAGAACGTAGGGTATTACGCTATCTCGGCGGCCCGAACCTGTCTAAACCTTATGTTGTGTAGCCATTGCGTTCCTGATCTCGACGAAACCCCATCTGAAATCTACTACCTCGGGGTATCCTCGGTAGGATCGACGGTACAACACCCACACTTGTGTTGGTCAAGGTCTGTTTGGCCGCATTAAGATTGTGTCTTTAAACTGCTTTCTTCTTAATAAAATACGTGCTAAGGCACGGTCGCGAAAAAACGGAGTCGCGGATCGAGCGGAGCTCATCAGGGTCAGTTGGAGCGGCGGTCCTCGTCGACCATATTTTATAGCTGCCGTATGGCGGTGGCGCTGGATCGAGGAGTAAGGCGGTGGAGGCCGGTGATATTTACTGGACGCGCGCGGTATGGGTGGCGGCATGGTTGGCGGAGGGGGGATGTTACTTGGTGCTCGTGCACCAGGAGCGCGTGGCAGCGAACGGTTGGTTCCAGGTATTGTTTGTCTTCCTCCTCCTGTTACTTTCTTCTTCTCTGACACCATCTTCCCGAGGCCATCCCGCCGCCGCTAACCTCTCCCACCACCCGCGGCCGGCGGCGACCTCGCCGCCGCGCCGCCCCGCCCACTTCCCACCCCCGCCGCACCGGCCTGCCCTTCCCTAACCCGTGCCGCCGCTCACCCCCGCCGCCGGCGCCGCCCTCCCCGTCTCCGGCGGCTCTCGCCGCTGGATCCCGCCGTCTCGACCACTCCCGCGTGAAATCGTCTACGGAGCTCGCCTTCGCCGTCGGCGCCGCCCTTCCCGTCTACCGCCGGAGCCGCCGCCGCAGTCTCGACCTCCCCCAATCTAACTCGTCGTCGGAGCCCGCCCCCACCGCCGGCACCTCGCCCCCACCCCGACCCCGCCCAACCGCCGTCTCCCACCACCCGGCCGGCGGCGCCCCCGTTGCCGTGCCTCGCCGCCCCCTCGCCCGCCACCACCGCCGGGCCGGCCTGCCGCCCCCAACCTCCATCTATAGCCGGGGAACTCGGCAACCCCCAGCAACCCGAACACCTAAAGGCCGCCGGCCTCCACCGCCGCCCCGGCCGCCGGCGACCTCGCTGGCGACCGCCCCGCCCACCTCCCACCCGAAGCCGCTTGTGTCGCGTTCTTCTCCTTTTCTCTTCATTCACCGGGATGGATAGCGGCGCACGCGCTCTATATCATTTTCAGTGGCGGAGCCAGCGTTGAGACGAAGCGAGGTTGCGGCAAGGCGGTATGGGCGACGCTGCATGATGAGATGAGACGAGGAAGGCGATGACGGGCTTGACGGATGGGTCCCGCGTGTCGGCGGCGACACGCACGGGTCGGCACCCACCGTGTGCGCCGGTCCTGGCCACGTCACCCGGGCCAACCTATAGGCCGCAGCCCGTGCACCGCTGACCACGCTTGACGGTGCAGGAGAAGATGACCGTTCTATATATCCTTATAAACATTGATCACAATATTTTCTTAAAAAAACTGAGCTCTACTCTTTTCAAAAAATATTGATCTAACTTTTTCTCACTAATTGAGCATTTTTTTAAAAAAATGTTGTCTCAAATTTTTTATAAGACTAGTTGAGCTATCAATTTTTGCTGGATTCATTTTTTAAAAAAAAAACATGTTGGTTCAATATTTTATCCAATTTTTTCAACTATAACGCTGACTCAAATTTATAAAAATATTGGATTCAACTTTTTCTAGAGAACATTGGTTCGTCATTTTGATCCAATATTTTTTCAGTCAGGTTCAACTTTTTTCAAAAAAAGTTGCCTCAATATTTTTTATCTATTATTTTTTCAACTGAAATGTTGAATGGAATATCACCCTAGGTTGCTGGTGAACTTTTGATGGATTTTATAGATAAATCCCTTAACTATCTTCCCATATATGTCTATACATACATAGGAATCCCTGAGTGAAAGAGCAGGCCGAGCCGCCGGAATGTATATATCTTCTAGAAGATTTTTCTCTTATCCATCTTCCACTTTTTGAAAATCCGTGGCAATATTTTAGATGACCTATCTCAATATATTTTAGGATAAAAAAGTTTGTGAATGTCAAAAAATGTTGAGACAAAATGTTAGTGAATGTAAAAATAAAGTTGGTGAATGTCAAAAAATGTTGATCCAAAATGTTTGTGAATTTAAAAAAGTTGGTGAGTGTCAAAAATTGAGCCAAAATGTTGGTGAAAGTAAAAATTGTTGGTTCAACTTTTTTTAAAAAAATATTGGTCAACATTTTCTTAATGAAATGTTGGATGGGCATCGGCTTTGATGGCTTTAAAGGTGAACCCCTTAACCATTTTCCTGTTCCCATATAGGAGGCCCCGCCGAGCTGGGCTAAAAGAAAAGGGAAGGAGAGATAGGTCCACAGAGCTCATTCTGGATCGGGCTATGATTCCAACAAAAAGGAAACTGATCCCTACCCAAGGGCACAAGCAATATATGGTTTGCACGGTGTCCCAATGTCTTACTGCTAATCACATAATAACAAACCAGTTCAACAGCCAGCAACAGGATTTATCTATGTGCATGCATGTAGAATGTCGATCATAGCAGCATATGTGCTTGCCAACCAAAAAAATAGCCAGAAGCAGCAGAGAGCATACACATAAAGCAATCTCACGGCACAAAATTTATCAGAATGTGTGGTTCATCATCTGATACATGATCAGGATAGGTATCAGTAAAGCACCCCCATGATCAATCAAATCAAATCCCATACGACACACGAACAGCGACGCTGCTTATTACAGTGGCTTCAGGCATCAGCTACTAGACCTACTACAACCCGTCGCAAACAAGAGGCGGGGGTAGCACGTAGCAGACCAGACGGACACACACTCGCCAATCTCAAGCCAAACACAAATCGAAAGCAAAGCACACACGGAGAGATACAAGCATAAGCAGGTGGTGGTACACACCAGGCTGCAGATCCCTCGAGCGCACACCTCGGCCGGCCAAGCCTGTTTGCGGCAGGCAAAACCAGGCGGCCGCCTTTCTTATTTCAAAACCAAGCGCGCACACACAGCTGCAGTAAGTCTGAAGATGAAGGCAGGCCAACTCGGCCGGCCATCAAGGACTCAAGGCAGGATGCAACCTGATGAAGAGCCAGTGGGGCGGGGGCCTTGGCTGGCTCACAAGACAACTGACAAGCAACAAACTGATCAACCACTTAATCAACAGCAGCAGCAACAGCAGACGCAGAGCTCAGAATGGTTTCACCTGGCCAGAGCAGAGTGATTGAGAACCACACACAGGCAGTGAGTGAATTGTCTTATTTAGCTCGAGTAAAAAAGTTGCGATCACTAGATTAAGACTGTAAAATGATAGAGAAATGCGTGCGTGTACCTGAGGACAGTGCGCCTGAGCAGGCGCCTCTTGTAGTAGCGTGAGTGCACGGGCGCCTCGTAGAGGTAAGGGTGGTGGCTGGCGTCCACCCCATCCCACTCAAGCGCGTCCCACACGTCCTTCTCAATCTCCACGGACGGCTTCTTCATGTCTACCTCACGGCCCTTCAATGCTGGCAGCCGGCGCAGGCTCCAGCATCCTCTAATCTTGATGGTCTCGAGCGCCGGTGCTAGCGTCTCGGCGTCCTCGCATATCTGCTGCAGTGCTGGCAGGTCGTGCAGGTGGATGGTGGTCAGCTTCGGGAACTGAACGCTCCTCTGGTGCTTCTGGTCTTGGTCAAATACATGACGGAGGCTACCGCAGTGGATGATGTGGAGAGTCTCCAAGCTGGGGAAGGAGGACACCCACACTGGAAGCGCGTACTGGAGGCATGGGCAGGAGCACAGGTGCAGGTGCCGTAGACTTTGAAAGTAACTAGGTACTCCCCAATGAGTATCATGACCTTTGCTCCAGATGCAACGGGCGTTCAAGAGATCTGATATCCAGATGGTCTCCAATGCATTTCCTCTTTCCAGCGCACCTGAAGGGAAGATGGCGTCAATGTTGGGGCACCTCTCCACGCGGCACCACCTGAGGGAATAGAACCGTCTTGCAGGCATGACAATTCTGGCGAATGCATCATGTACATGTAGGGATATGGTATATAGTGCCAGGACTCCACATAAACTAATCCCACTATATACCTCCAGTTCACTTTGCACATTACGGCTCCCATCACCGATCTCGATATGGCGATCCGACTGTAGAACCGGCGGTTGTGGGAAGGCCTGCATTGGGATTGGATCATCACCAACCTTGCTAAAGACATCACCATATAGGCCTGATACAGCATGGTGCTGTTGATTACTAGATTCAACAATCAGCCCTTTGTTTGTGGCTTCAGGTTGAACAGCCCCACTACATGCAGTGGAAGAGGTGATGTTGATGTTAAAATAAACGTTGTTGACATGATAAAACTCACTGCACAAGGACCGAGCGAGCCTAGCATCCACAATGGTGGCATGCACCTGTAGTTCGAAGCCTTCATGTTTGGCAATGGATGGCCGGGTACATCCGAGCATCCTCGCAGGTCGTGTGTCTATACAGAGCAACAACCCCTGAAACTGGAACCTATACCGTAAGCCAGGTGTTGATTAGAATTTTATTGCATGAAGATGCTCGCAACCTAGGAGAAAAAGCCGCTTGAGCCTTGGGACATCCTTCACCATAGTTCCAAAATCAAGTATCTTGATTGCACACCCCGAAAGGTCCAGCTCGACAAGATTGGGTAGCCCACACAAGATCAATTTCTTCAACTGGGTACAACCTTCTAGGGATATCTTGGAGATTTTCACATTTTGCTTATCTGAATGACTTGACATCACCTGATCATCATCTACATGATTAGAGCCATCAAAGCTGAATGACTTGACAGAGGGGTTAGCCAGCTCAACATTTTCTAGTCCAACACAGCCATCAAGAATAAGCTCATGTAGCCTGCTTGCTTTTGATAGGCTTGTTGGTAGTTTTTTCATGTGACCGTTACCAGACAAGTCAAGTATTTGCAGCTTTGTCTTGTCCGTAAATGAGTTGCTGGTGTCTGTTGATGTCTCCATCTGACGCGCTGGTTTGATTATTTGGAGCCTCTGAAGGTAAGGTAATCTCTTCTCCAATTGACCACTTATCCACTGCCAGCACCAAACTCCCTCTATATTTAGCTCTGTGAGGTTAGCCATAAAATCCATGTTTTCCTCGGATAATATCTCACACCATTCAGTGTAATGTAGGTGAAGCACCTGCAGGCTATGCAAACATGCCCACTTGGGTTTTGTTGTATCGTCCTCTCCTTCAGGTTGAGTTGTATGGTCATCTGTGCAGTGGTTCAAGTCAAGCAATCTTAGAGTGTGGCAATGGAGGAAAGGGGGTGATACAAAGCTGAAGGAGCAACAAGATAGGATCAACACGCAAAGGCTATTGCACTGTTTGAAGAAGTCATTTGGTAATAATGCAAATTCTAGGATAGTCGATGATGCCCTGGCCAGTGTTGTCTGCAAATCTTCTTGTACCTTCTTAGTCATTGAGGTGAAATTATTGCGCCATTCTATAGCAATCCAACGGTATTGTCTGTTTCTATATGCATCAAGGAAGTCATCGTCTCTGATAATTAGATAAGGGGTCTCTGTCTTTCTAGATAAATAGGAAAAAATTATATCATCACCAGCACGCACACCTATTTTTGGATGCAATGCATTACCTATCTCCTTTGCTCTGTCCCCCTGAATGACCCCGTCGCATAGCCAGAAGCTTGATGGATCATGTTCTCTGAAATTAGTTCGATATGCGATGGTACCAAGACCATGCTCCAGGAATGACCTGTAGAAAAAACAGTCTATGGCCATTGTTAGGTTGATGTCCGGCAAACCGGCCAAGGTAGCAGCCTCTTCACGTAGCAGAGCACTAAGCTGTGGGCTTGTTAAATGATTTAAACGCCAAAGGGAACAAAGAATAACACTTGTGTGTCTTATCTTCGTTTCAAAAATAACAGAGCCTTCATGCATGTCCAACACGCTAGATCTTCTAAAAGTCCATATTATTACGCAGTCGTGATACTCTGGAATACCAAATAGGCTTAGGATGATCTCATCATTACTACCATTGATAAAAAACAACATAAATCGGGTTTCCCTCAGGGTTTGGTCAATCACTGCTGCCACATCCCATATCACATCCCTAGAAGCATGGTCCACTCCGTTGAAGTCATCCTCCTGGTCCTGCTCCTGAAACATAGCCATGGTCTTATGGTCCAGTTTTAGCTCCTCTGCAATTTTTCTCTGTAGCGCCCTTTTACTTGTCCATATTGAACAATCTAGATAAATTATTCTGCCAAAGCGTAATCCTGGAGAAGAATCTTTCATGGATGGAAGCACTCGTGCCATGTAGCTAAGGAGCGCGGTAGCGCCATAGCCTTCCCAACCATGAAAATAGAAGATCCGCTTGTTGACGTTCCTTTGAACAAGATCAAGTACTTCTTCAATGACGCCATCAACGACTCTAGACTTGAAAGCCTGCAAATCCACAAATTATTCTTCTCAATTACTCCCTCTAGTTTTTTACGTAACACACATTAAGTTTGTCCTAAGTCAAACTTGTCCAACTTTGATCTAGTTTATAGAAGAATATGATAGCATCTATAATACCAAATTTGTTTCATTGAATTCATCATGTAATAAATTTTGATAGTGCATATATTTAGTTCTGACATCCCGCATCTATAGCGCATTTAAAATATGATTTTTTAAAAAAATATTTCTTTAAATATAACAAAACTAGCAAGGTGGCCCGCGCAATTTGCACGGGTAGCTAGCATTTATAAATTAACATTTAGGTCTTTTTATTAAAAAATATAAACAATCTTTTTTTATCGATGTCATCGTAATTATTGTCTTCTAAACCATCTATATTTTTTTCATCATCATCTTCTGCTACACATTCTTTATAAAACATGAACTCGGAAGAAAAATACATATTTGGAACATATATTTTTTATATTTCCTTAGCATTATATTTTTAAATTTTTAGTTCTTTGTCGACCATCTATATGTTTGTTTGAGAGTTTTTGTTGCGATGATAATTTATCATTATACTAAATTTTATATTTTAGTTTTTGTCAAGCTTCTACTCAGCATTCATCATTACGTATGAACTTCTAGTTGTAGAGCTCGCGTCGTCAAAGCATGGTGCTTCATTCTAGAATTTTTGATTTTAGTGGCATAGCAAGCAACCAATCACGTCCAGGACATGTGCTGATCACAGAAACATTAATAAAAGTGTGGATGCATTCGTTACCAGATCAGCCAGTTGTATGAGGCGATGTAATACTGAGAGGTTCAACGTGTGGGTCTGCTAGCGGCACTGCCATCTATTACATAACGGAGATGTATATATACCAGTTATATTTATATTTCTATATTATAATTATATTTGGTATATTGTGTCTTTGTTACCACTGTTATATTATCATTTAAATAGCTAATTTGAAAACTAATTGTCTAAATTTATATATTTATTAGTTGTATTAGACCCGCGCAAATAGCATGGGTAGCTTGTTTTTAGTGCCAATATTTGAGTATTTTATTATACAATAATTGGTAACAAATAATAATAATAATCAATATCACTGTAAAATGGTAAGGTATTATCTATGCTTTTTTATGGTAAATTTTGTTGTGTATCTTTCTAGTCGTCAAACACTACATGCATCTTGATATGGCCTATGTGCCAAACATCAATTTTTAAATTGGTTTATTCGATCACATATCACTCTCCCAGGATTGTACTGATGCTCTTCTCTTTTAAATCATTAGCTCTCCTCCATTCCACAAACACAATACTAATATAGTAAAACATCACTATCTTACTGTTTTTCATTACAATTGGCGGTGATCACCATGTCTCAATAGCCAGGACATTATAGGCTACGTGGGGTGAGATATGATCGGGTGATTGGTCTAGGATCAACGCGGAGCTATGACATGGTTGCGTTGCTAAGTTGCCATGATTTCCCCCTACTCATCATACATAGTTATTATTTTCCTTTATAAGTGGAGCGACTTTCATTTTCTACTTTGAAGGTGCTTGTTAGGCCTCTATTTAGAAACACCATTTATAGTGAAGTTAGTTTTTCTCACTCCATCACCTTCTTGTTCATTTTAGAAATGGCTCCCGAGAGTCGTTTCACTACGCGAAGAAATTAGAGCTAAAGCCAGGAAAAACCATCACAGCATATTCCCATAACCTGAGTCTCTTCTATTGCATGTTTTCTTATGCACCCTTTATTCGTGTGCTGCTACACGACTATGCTATAGCTTTTTCATAGACAACTCTCTATTTTTCTTTCTTTTTCTTGTGCACTTGTTCTTGGCTGGTTATTTCGGCTATGTTAGCTTCTTTATGGTCCTCATCATCATGGTCTATAACCTAACCATGCTGAACTTTTATTCTCTTTTCTTCTCATCGTAGTTGTTATTGTACATGTCAAGCTATGTTTCTTCATGGCCAGCTAACACTTTACATCGTGATTGTTATCATGTTCCCTAAACTATGCACTATCTCATTGTATTTTAATTTCAGAATCGCATTGCAACTCCATAAAAGTCCTGCCACTACCTTTGCCTCCTTTGTTAGGAAAAAGTCCATTTTACTCCTCTCACCTATTCGTTTTGTCCGCTTAACCCCCCGAAATAAACTTTAGGCTCACTTTACTCCCCCTAAACTATTTCAATTAGTCCAATCTACCCCTAATTAGATTTCTCTTTTTTTATTTCTTCGTGTAAAAGTTGTGTTTTAATTCCAATTTTTATTAGATAGCTTATAACATGATGCCCTATGTTAGAAAAACACATTACTAATTTTTCAAGGCTACTTTTCATACAATTTTGTATATTTAAGATCAATTTCATATTAAATATCATAACCTATGAAAATAACCATGAAAAAGATTTAGAATATTTTTTAACGCAAAGCATCATGTTATGTACCTGCTCAAAAAAATTGAACTTAAAATTCAACTCCTACATAGAGAAACATAAATGCAAAAACACATTAGGGGGTAGATTAGACCAACTAAAATAGTTTAGAGGAGTAAATCAAGCCTAAATTTTGCTTAGGGTGTTAAACAGACATAGTGAATAGTTGAAGGGAGTAAAATGGACCTTTTCCCATTTGTTAATTCATGTACAAATGCTCTACTTTTCATCGCCACAGATGACCATAATCTTCTAATATGTTGTGCATGAATGTCACACAAATGATAATATTTTGTGTTGCTCCTCCTATGCCAGAAGAACAACCTAGAATTTCCACAACTCCATGGCCGTGATCATCCCTTTGATTCAACGAATTTCTCTATGTTTGTTTGTCCTTATACAGGTTGAGGCTATATATAATTTTTATTTTTTATATGGGGAGGGGAATAATTGAAAAAATGCCAACTCATCCAATTTTTCTTCTTGTGTGCATTCAAAAGAGGGTGTTTGAATTTATTTAGGTAGCTTACCTGTTAGTTTGTATAGAAATAATACACTAATTTTCTTATTTTTAAACTGTGCTTGTTACAGGAGTAGTCGGTGAAGTTTCACTACCCTTTTACCTAAAACAAAGTTTCACTGCCCTTCACTTTCAGTCATCTTCCATCAGGCGTCAGGCTTTCTAGGGGCATGCATGAACCAATTTAATTATATTAAAAAACTAAATAAAATTTAAAAATATTTTCAGGGGCGGGCAATGGCATAACCCGCCCCTGAAAAGCATTAGCTGGGGCTGGTCATGCCTTACCCCGCGGGCGATGGCATGACCAGCTTCTCGCTGCTAGCTCGCCTCGCCAAAATGCTATTTCTAGAAGCGAGAAGCAGGGGCGTATGGCGGAGCCGCCCCTACAAACAACATTTAGCTCGCGCCCAAAAATGTTTTGTGTAGAAGTGTATACTTGAGCTCTCCTGGCGATGATTTATTATTATGCATTATTGTAATGTGTGTTGAAATAATCGAGGCTATACGTGGATGCATATGAATATTCTTTTATTTATGGAAGGGGATTTGTTTTTGAACGATGCTAAGTCCGAGATGGATTCCAAAATAGATTGACTTTTCTGTGTTTAGGCCCTGTTTGGTTCCTGCTACTAAAGTTTAGCACCTATCACATCAAATGTTTGGACATACGTATGAAGTATTAAATATAAACTAAGAAAATAATTAATTACATAGATTGTGACTATTTTGCGAGATGAATTTTTTAAGTATGATTAGTCTATGATTTGATAATGTGGTGGTACAGTAAACATGTGCTAATGACAGATTAATTATATACTTAATTAATTTGTCTCATGGAGTACTCACGAAATCTGTAATTTGTTTTTTTATTAGTAACCGAAAACTTCGTCTGACATCCCTCCGACATTCCAATGTGACACCTACTAAAATTTAGCACATGGATCCAAACACCCCCTTAAATGGTTTGCAAACTTGGTAGTTCTTGTACGTGATATAGGTTTAGTACATGTTATTAATGCACGGTTATCATTGCGACATACAACAATGCACTTTTTCTTATTTTCTTAATGGTAGGATGTTAATATAATGCCATCGAAATCACTCCTCTTCTATGTCAATTCCTAGTCATGGCACCAGGAGTGTACCTGCTTAATTTGACGGCTGGTGTCTTTTTTTTCATTTTTTTTTTGGCTTTACCGTACAAATGCTTATGGAAACATGTGAGTCCGATTCTTAATAAGAAACGCCAGTAACGATGGACTCCAAGTTTGATAAGAAATACTAAAATTTTTATCCTTTTGTCTTTACCGTAGGATGCTTATGAAAACATGTAGAATCCGATTCTTGTAGGAAATACAGTAACGATGGACTCCAAATTTGATAAGAAATACAAAATTTTTATTTAATATTTGGATTCTCTAGAATAATATAGGTCGTCAGATCTTCATAAAATTCGACGGTCTAAATCCTTCTCTTTTTTAGATTAACGTGAGAATTTCTAGCCCCTCTCGGCGAACGTTATGACTTCTTTTGCTTCTGCTTTATTAAGATAATAGATCCCTTTTCCTACATATTCAAAACCTATTTTACCAATTAAACCATTTAACACACATACATCATGAATTTGATTGTTTTAGAAATCTATTCCACTCCCCTAGAATTCCAGGAAAAGAGAATTTTTATAATTCTTTCTTATTTTTAGAACCTAGGCTTAATATTCAAATCCTATCTAAATTTTAATTTCCCAAATGAAACTGTTATAAAGCTTCAATTCAATTTGAAACATATCTCAACACTTCTATACACTTTAAATTCTTCCAGAATATCTCATTTCTATATCAATTTCAAGCCTCACTTTGAACCCCATTCAAATTTAAATCCGAAACCTGTTACAAATAAATAGCCAAACCATACTATCTTCAGTCAGGCCTACAACCTTCCATTTCACCCTACTTCGCTCTCAGCCCAGCCCGCGATTTCACAGCCCCGCCCGCACCCATTCACGCTCGCGACCCACTCGGCCCAGCTCGCGGACACACAACATCGACCCACCCATCCCTCTGGCCCAGCTACGTACCCTCATGGCCGAGCCTCGCTGCAGCCCACCTGGCCGCTCCGCGCACCGCCGCCGCCGGCAGCTGACTTCCTCCACGCTGCTGCGGCCCTCCATCGTGTACTACCCCACCTCGTCGCACCGCAACGCCGCATAGCACTATGTCACGCTGATGCATCCCCCTTCTCTCTTTCCCCTCTACATTTCCTTACTCTCTTCAGTGGCTGGAATAGCGCATCCATCCCAACCGCCGTGCACATGCTCCAGCACCACATCACCCCCGGCCCCGAACCGGTAAGCGCTGTCGCCACCCCATCGCTCCTTTGTCCTCTCTCTCTCTCTCTCTCTGCCTAAACCTGACGAGCGGGCCCGCACGCATGACGGCATCGGCCCGTTGTCCGCTCTCCACCCTCCTTGCTCCCTGCACTCGGTCCACATGGACCGGACCCTACCTCACCTTTGGTCCATAGCCATAGACCACAGGTGCACATCACAGTATAAGCACGGACCTCACGCTCACGCCAGCCTCCTGAAAATGCTATGCCCACCCTGTTTGTGTATTCAAAAACTTGCTTCTAGCCCTTCCTTAGCTCCAAAAATTCATCAAAAATACCAGTAAATCCAGGAAACTATACTAAACCCAACTATGCCTTCTTTTTCTATTTCCTAAGGACCTAGGGCCCCAATTTAAAAGGAACATGGTGTATCCGCCGTCCCACCTGCAATCATTAGGACTAGTCAAAGGTGGTTTAAAGGCGCAGCGCAACCCCATGGCTCTAGCCATGTTGGGGATTTGGGAAACGTCCCTAAACCCTCGCGAGGGCGGCGAAGCAGATTTAGCGGTGATTGCTCTTTGTGTCGACAGATTTCATAAGGCTTTGAGCGACAGACAGCGAAGGGAGTGTCGCGAAGCCTCGGGAAGAAGGCGCGAAGCATATGTTGCACAACCCAGTTCAAAAACGAAAGCCCAAAGGCGCGAAGCCTCAAGATGGAGACGTGAAGCCCAAGCACCTCAGGACGAGAAGCGCGGCGATCTTCAGGACCTCAAGCATGACCAGAGTGCCCAGCGGAAGGGGGCGAAGCCCGAGTCTCAAAGCCATTGGTATACGGTGGCATGGAAGCGTGAAGAAGACGTACCAGAGAAGCAATCGAAGGCGCACGGCTCGGGAGTACGCCAAAGGTAGTCAAATGGGTTCGACATGGGTGGTTGGGCTCCAAAAGGAGATGTCCAAATTGGGTCTGCGCGCCCTTGACTTGTAAATGTGAATGAAGTGTATTTTGTTCCTAAAACCTGGGGTCTAGGGGCTATAAAAGGAGTCCTCCTCCCCCCATTTTAGGGGATCGGTTCCTCTTCCAATACAGTTTATCCTTTAGGGTTTCCTTGTTTGTGGAGAGGTCCTTTAATTGTGTTTGGCTTGGTTTCCTTTGGGCCCATATCCAACATTTGGCGCCCACCGTTGTGTTAGGCTCGTAAGCGACCCCTCTTTATGGCTCCGTGGAAGAAGAAGAAGTCTGCTCCTGCTGCATCCGCTCCAGCGGGGGATTTGCAGGGCGCTTCGCCACCAACAGACAGTCGAATAGTGTTGTTTGAACAAGATGATGAGACAGGGGCGAAAATGAGAAGGGTAGAACAGAACTTAAGAACCAGATCTGACAAGAGGAGAGCCAAAGCCGAGGCGGCAAGGGGCTCGACTTCGGGGGGTTCGGGTCTCTTTCAGGAACTAGGTGATCAGGATCCCAAATCGGTAGAGTTTGCTGCAGTATTGGCAAAGCTGAAAGGGTTGACCGAGGCTAGAGACAAAGTGTCCCAACAAACTCATGACCGCGCTGAGAAAGAAAGAAAGGCTAGGATGTTGGCTGAAGCCAAGTAGAAGTTGCTCGACCTCAAAGCCGAAATCGAGAGCTTGCGCAGGATGCAGCGTGGAGAGGAGGACAATCAGGTACCAAAATCTCGAGCCGCTAATCTTTCGATCAAAGGGCCCGCGCCTTCGGGTTCAAATGGGAAGGCGCGCATAGCATCAAGACTCGGATCGCTAGACTCAACCTCGTCATTGTCTCGCAGCCTCCAAGCAGCACCGTGGCTAGAGTCATATAAGCCCGTCACCTTACCGAGGTACAATGGGCTTTGTGACCCGAGGCAGATCTTGATGAGCTACGAAGCCGCTGTAGCTTCGGCGGGGGGTGATGACACAGTCTTAGCAAAGTCCCTTATCATCGCCATGCAATGACACAACCTTGAATTGGTACACACTACTCCCGCCTTTCTCCATCTATAGTTGGGAGAATTTAAGAAACAAACTTGTAGAGAACTTCCACTGTAACAGAAAGAGACTTGCAGAGTTGCAAGCAGAAAGATCAGGAGTCCTTGTCGAGTTACTTCTGAAGGTTTGTACAGCTCAAGGCACAAGCCCCTCATATATCGGATGACAAGGCCATCAAACCTTGCATTGCAGGCCTGGGACCTAGCCACGTTGCGGGGCACTTCACCAGGGAAGAATAATGTTCACTCGGGGAATTGTATGCAGAATTGGAAAAATTTTGTAACTGAGATGAGGATAATCGTTGTAGAATCACAGAAAGGAACAAGGAAACACAGGCCGAAGCTAATGCAGCCAAGAAACTTTCAAATTGGTCACAACCTAGGCCACCGTGTCACCCAAATCAGCAGCCGCAAACTTCGGGCCAGCTGCGTGTTTGCAACATTGAGTCAGGGCCTTCGATGGACTGGAGCTCGCAGCGAAGAAGCCAGTCTGTCAGTCAACTTAAACAGTCCCACAACAATCAAGCTACCGGGGGTAGAGCAAGGTTCAGTGGCCAAGGCAACCCAAAAACTGGGCAAAAGCCACTGCGCAGAATCAGTCAGGAAAGAGAACATTTCGCTGCACTTTTCATGGAGACAACTTCGACCATGGCACCTTTCGCTGCCCTGAGAGACCAAGGACATTGGAAAGGATTGCAGATGAAAAGAAGCAAAAAGAAGCACCAACAAATAAGGACCACATCAATCATCAGTTACCACGACACTATCAGCACCCCTATTATCCCACCTTCGCAGATGTACCCTCGAGCATGGGCTTTCCATTCATAGCGTTGTCATCAATGTATCAATCATAGCCACAAGTCTGGAAAGTACCCGTGCAATTGCAAATGCGGACGAGCCCACCATCAGCACCTACACAGGCATCTGTTGGCTTCGTGCAGTCAACGCACGAGGAATTGCCTCCACCGCCACCTCTCGTGCAGCCCAAGCAAGAACCAAATCCAGTTCAGACCATAAGTCAGCCTTCGGCCTTCCCTACAATGGGCTATGTGATTCCCATCACCGAGGGTTCAGCCAAGGAATTTGAGAACAAAAGACAAAGGAGGAACTACTATAGACGTGTGAACGCGGTAGTTTTCAATGGGCCCGTCAGACGCAATGAATGGTCCCATGTGCTAATCACATTCTCTGAGGAGGACATGGACTTAGCCTACTATCCCCATGATGATGCCCTCGTCATTATGGCGAATGTTTCGGGCTGGGTGCTTGATGATATCTTAGTGGACAATGGGAGTTCGGTTGATATGTTATTTGCTAGAGCTTTTGACGGCATGGAACTTGACCGACATATATTAGAGCCAGCAAGAATACCACTGATTGGCTTCGGATGGTCTACAATCAGGGCCTTGGGCAAAGTTACACTTGCATTATCATTTGGTGACATGGCAAACCCAAGGACTGAGCAAATTACTTTTGATATGGTTGACATGTTTTACCCCTACAAAGCAATTTTTGGAAGAGGACCGTTAAAAAAAATTGATGCTATCATTCAAAATTCATATCTCAAAATGAAGATCCTAGGTCCATTTGGGTCATCACGGTGAAGGGCAACAAGGAGAGAGCGCAAATAATTGAAAGGGGCAAAGCCCCTAGTCAAAGGTTCGTGCATCATCTAGCGGTCGCCGAAGCCTTAAGGAGAGCAAGGTACAACCCAGCTGATCTACCAGAAAATAAGATACCATGGAAAGAGCCAAAGCAGGACAAGGATGGAGAAAACATGGTACCTTCGGACGAAACCAAATGGGTGCCGCTGGATAGAGCAAGACCAGACAGAGAGGTTATCATCGGAACAGACTTGTACCCTACAGAGCAGAAGCAGCTAGTTGATTTCTTGTCTAGGAATGTAGATGTATTTGCCTGGTTAGAAGCGGATCTCCGAGGGGTCGTCCGCAGCATAATTGAGCACAAGTTGGATGTTGACGAAGCCGCAAGACCAAAGAAGCAGAAGCTTCGCAAGATGTCCGATGAGAAGGAGATGGCCATCAAAGCGGAGGTCCAGCACCTGCTTGACGCTGGTGTGATCCGCAAAGTCAAGTACTCTGGATGGTTAGCCAACATAGTCCCAGTGAGGAAGAAGAACGGTAAAATCAGAATGTGCATTGATTTTACTGACCTTAACAAGGCATGCTCGAAGGACGACTTTCCCTTGCAGCGTATAGATAGGGTCCTCGATGATGCAGCAAATAGTGAGATGCTTTCACTTCTCAATATGTTTTCGGGGTATCACCAAATTTGGATAAAGGAGGAGGACCAGGAAAAGACACCTTTCATCACTCCATTTGGTACCTATTGTTTCATAAGGATGCCTGAGGGGCTTCGCAATGCAGGGTCCACTTTCACAAGGATGTTGCATGAGGTCTTAGGCTCGCAAGTCAAGAGAAATATCTTGGCATATGTTGATGACATAATAGTTAATATAGCTTCAAGAAAAGGATCATTTTGAAGACTTGGCAGAAACTTTTGTAAATCTGCGGAAAGCAAGTTTGAGATTGAACCCGGAAGAGTGCGTCTTTGGGGTGTAGAAGGGCAAGGTGCTCGGATGCCTGGTCTCAACAAAAGGAATCGAGGCCAACCCCAAAAAAATCGATGCTCTAAGAAAGATGGCGGAGCTCAAGTGTCGGAGAGATGTGCAGAAATTAACTGGGAAAACCGCAGCATTATCACGGTTCATCTTGAGAGCCGCCGAACAAAACCTCCCATTTTTTAAGGTGCGGGCTCTGGGACTTTCAAGTGGGGCGAGCAATAGAGAAAACCTTTCTCGGACCTCAAGGTATTCCTTGCAAACATAATAAGCTAACACCACCAGAGCCCAAGTCCACTTTGATGTTGTATTTGTCGGCTTCGCGGTCTGCGGTGTGTGCAGTTTTTGTGCAAGAAAGGTTGGTAGAAGGGCACAACAAGAAGATCTCTGTCTACTACGTGTCCGAAGCCTTCTCTGGTGCACAGCTATTGTACTCTGAGCTAGAAAAGATAGTGTATGCAGTGATCATGGCAGCCATTGAACTTCGATAATACTTTGAGGGCTTCAAAATACTCATCATAACCGATCAGTCACTCAAGGACCTATTCGCAAATAGAGAGGCTTTGGTGCGAATCAGTAAGTGGGCGGCAGAGCTATCAGAATTTGTGGTCGATTTCAAACGAAGGAGCACCATAAAATCCCAAGTATTGGAAGATTTTGTGGTGGAATGGACTTCCCCTGTCCATGAGCCCTAGCAGAGTTTAGACCTTCCCTGGGTAGTTTATTGTGACAGAGCCTAGTGCAACCTCGAGGACGGGATCTCTGCAATCTTGGTCTCGCCCTTTGGGAGCACCACCAAGTACGCAGCACGACTCGAGTTCGACTTTATGAACAATACAACTGAGTACGAAGCTCTCCTTCTTGGCCTTCAAAAGATGAGGGCTCTGGGACACCAAAGTTACATTGTGAGGTCTGATTCCAAATTCATCATGGAACATGTGGAGAAAGAAAGCAAAGCCAGAAATCTAGGTCTCACGCAATACATGGCAGCGGTTCGGGCCATGGAAAAGCACTTCAAAGGATTCTTGTTAGTGCACATACCAAGAAATGAAAACGTCGAAGCCTACAAACTAGCAAAAGCGGCGGCTCAAAAAACACCGCTAAGTAGTGATATCATTTATGAGGTCTTAGCCGAACCAGCGGTCTAGGAGCTAGTACTAGAAATGGCTAAGTAGTATCTGCAATTCATCGTGAAGATTGGTGAAAGCCAATCAAGGATTACGTCTCAGGAAGGGCATGCCCCGAAGAAAAGAGTGACAAAGAAAGACTAAGGTACAGAGCCAAAGGATATGTCCTGATCAATGATGAACTGTATAAGTCTGGGATACATCAGCCCTTGCTCAAGTGCGTCTCACTAGAAGAAGGAAAGGAGATATCACAAGAGATTCACGACGGCATGTGTGGAGCACATATAGGGCCTAGAGCTTTGGCAAAGAAAGTAGTAAGGCAGGGGTTCTTTTGGCCAACGGCCTTGTTCGAATCCCAACGGATAGTCACCGAATGCGAGGCCTGCTAGAAAAATGCCAATCTACAGGGAGTACCTTCAGCCCCTTCCTAGTTTATTATACCCTCGTGGCCGCTGCAACGGTGGGGTATAGATCTAGTCGGACCATTGCCGACAGCTCAAGGTAATAGAAGATTTGTTGCAGTTGCAGTAGATTGTTTCTCCAAATGGAAAGAGGCGAAGCCGTTGGCATCAATCATAGCTCAAACGATTCAAAAGTTCTTTTGGAAAAATATCGTATGCGGGTTTGGGGTACCTTCGGAGGTAATAGTTGATAATGGAAATAGTTTGACTGCTCCTTATTAAGAGAAACCTACTACAGCCTAGGCACAGGGGTGATATGCTTCTGCGTATCATCCCCAGTCGAATGGAGCCGTTGAAAGAGCAAATGGTTTCATCTTCTCAGGGGTAAGAAAATGTCTGCTGGATATGCCAAAGGGCAGGTGGGCTGACGAGCTAGCAAGAGTCATTTGGTCGCACAACACAATGGAGTCGCAGACCATGGGTTTCTCCCCGTTTTGTCTACTCTTTGGATGTGAAGCCATGTCCCCAGAAGAGCTTAAGAATGGGAGCCTTCGAGTACAGTATAAGGAAGTTGCTCAGCTGGGAGCCAAGCTTGATAAAGACATAAAAGAGCTCGAAATCTTAGGGGCTTCGAAAGCCATGGAGAGATATCGTGAGGAAACGTAGAGATGGAGGGACAAGAAAGTTAAACCGAAGCTCATCGTCGTAGGGGACCTAGTGCTCAGGAGAACTCCGTTAACAGAAAGCCAAGGGAAACTGCATGAGAAGTGGGAAGGCCCGTTCGTTGTTTCTAGAACAACTCGGCCGGGAGCATTCCATTTAACAGACAGCGAAGGCAATGAGTCGCCTCATATGTCGAACATCGACAACTTGAAAAAATATTATCCTTAAGAGTTGGTCATTTCTATCTTTAGTACTTTGTGAATCGAACCACTTGCGAAACTATAAGCAAGGGGCTTCGGTGTGTTATTTCTTTTATGTTTCAAAGGATCACACTCTTTTCCTCACAGGGGAACTCCTCATGGAGGTGAGGTTCATAATGAGGCGATTTGTCATTGTAAGATTTCCGCCAGTTTAAATACATCATCCCCATACATACTGTTGAAATATGGAAGGAACTGGGTCGAAGCGGCTGACGAGCCGATCATTTGACCTTGTTTCTTCAAACTTTTTAGGCAGATGCCCAAAGATACCTACGCAAAGGTATCATTGGGCAAAGCCTCTGCATATACATTTGAAAACGCATGTCTGATCACCGTTGCATAAAGGGCTTCATGGCAAATACGACATTTCCATAGTTTTTCTTAAGACCTGTTCGGTTGCTCAGGCAACCAGCGGGCGGAAGACTTCGCGGCAAGATGTCTGCAAGCCTTCGACAAGCATGAGTTGCACACTCAAGCTTTCGCACCTCCTAGGGCAACCCGCCTAGTTAACCCAGTCATAGCAAGGTCGGGCCAGGGGACAACTGATATAAGCAAAGGGAAATATCTCTTATCCATTTACAGAGAAAATCAGGCCTAAGGCCATTTACATATACAAAGATGTAACACCGTTGGAAGAACGGCGTCCAAAGCTAAGAACAAGCCCATCGCCACCAAGCTTGCAGGTCCTCAGTATGCAGGAGCCTCACAAGCATTCTTGTAGCATTCGGGCATTTGGGGGGAAGCGGAACGGGAGGCTTCGGCGAAGCACTACCATAGGGGAAGCTTCTGCAGAAACATCTAAGCATAGACTTCCATGAAGTATGGACATGCTAGCACCAACCAACCTACCGCTCCCCGATCACTTGCAAGCATCCTTATAGCATCAAAGCACTACTTACGGACTGTTAGCCTCAAATGGCAAGGGGCTGAGCACCCACGGCAGAATCGTCATCTCGACCGGGTTCATGCTCAGCACGATGGCACAAGGGGCTTGGGGCACCACCCCTTATATATAGGCAGTTCAAAGCAACACTGTTCACCCATGACCAAGCGGTATTATGCACTCGTGACCAGCACTATGCATCCATGACAGTGGTACTGTGCACTTGTGAACAACATTATGCGCCCGTGACCAAGTGATCCTGTCTGAAGAGATACTGTGCACCCATGATTTTGTGACACGAAGGCCGGTGAGGCCATAGAAAAACAATTGAAAGTCAGAACACTGATATGGTTAGGAATATATATCACAGAGCGCACCGGCTTCGTTTAGGGCTCCACCACGGACCAGGGGGTGTTTTGCATCAAGTGCTCCCAGTCCATAGTGAAGCCCATACTCGTCTCGTGGGTAACATTCTTCCTCGCTTGGCGCTAGGGGGGGGGGAGGGGGGCGCGTTTCGCGTTGTGAACCAGGCGACAAACGAAGCAAGTTCAATCACACAAATACTAAGCCCCAGTAAAGATGTTGTTGAGACATAATTGTGTTCTTTAATATCACAAGTAAATCAAAACAACACGATAATATGGACAAGCTTAGCACACGCAGGAAATTCTTCGAGCTCCGTCTTAACCCGCAAAGGCCCCTCCAGTGAATGTTCTGATAGCAAAGCCGAAGCTCGACGCTGATATCTAAATAGTGAGCTGCATCAGCTAGCACACGCAAAGTGATCCTGTGCATAGGCCTAAAGTGGTTGAAGTCACTCCATGGATGGCAACATTCGAAATATTCAGGAACATAACCGCTCACGATCAAACCATCTGTTTCCATGAGCAAGGGTAGGACTTCGCTGTCAGGTTGAAAACAATCACCCTATGCACATAATTGTTCAAACAATGGTTACAGGACTCGGTTCATTACTAAAAAGTTCAAATTTCATCGACCCTCTCATCTCTCGAGCCTTCTTTGCTTCCGTCCTTGCCAGAGCTGTCAACCCCCTTGTCCTTAGCCATTTCTGCCCCTCAGGCTCGGGGGCTCCATCCTGCTTGTGGGCTTTGATTTGAGCGTCGACCTCTGCAGCGGCAGTGGCTTCAGCCCAGAGAGAATATAGCCATCAGGATCAACAAAAGCACACAAAAGGACAAGGAAAAATGACCAACAACTTGGAAAAGACCAGACCTCTTTTTGATGTTTCCGAGCATGGGCCAGAGCTTGGGCACAACCGCTGGCATTCCAGAAGCAGCGCATGTACTGACGGCGAAGAGACCTGGCGGCTTCAAACTTGGAGTTAAAAACGTTATGACGCCTAAAACCAAGGCTATCTTCACCAGTGACTTGGATGTGAGAGCAACCGGAATGGGTGCGCCTTGCCGATAGTCTCAGTTGTTAGAAAGGCGGCATAATCGCTCATGGCCTCAAAAACCTTAGGCAATCTGCCAAACTCAGATGCCAACCACTCGAAAAAACCTTTCATTCCTTCTTCAAGGGACAAAGTGTTAGGCTTCGCTCTAAACTCCTGAAGGGCTGACAAGTAAGCTTCGAATGCTGCTTCAGTCTGGGTAAGAAGAAGGGCTTCATAATCCTCCAAACTCTTCTCCTCTTGTTCCAGTTCAACCTGCAGGCCTTGGGTAGCCTGTTTCTCTAAAGCCAAAGAATCCTCTACGGCCTTCGCCCTTTTTTGGCTTTGCTCCGAGCGGTTGTCTCATCGGGCACCATTGCTCGGAGGTTCTCAAGCACCTTTAAAATTTCCTCCTGGGTGGTTTGGAGCTTCATAATCTCCCTTGCCATACTGGAGCAGGCTAACTTCAAGTCAATATTCTGCAAGGCCAGGAGTTGGTTGGATTCAGAGAGTAAGCTCCTAATCTCTTCAAGAGAGCTCACCTCTTTCTTCAAGTGTAATATCTTGTTTCTCAAAGTGGCAATCTCGTTGCATTGCTTCAGCACATGATCTTCTTTTTCTTTCGAGCGGGCATAGATCGCTTTCCCCACAATAGCCGCCTGTAGTTTCAGGACATGTTAGACGACAGAGTGTAGGTCAGAGACCACTTTCAGTAGGCAGCGACGAGGAAAATACCCGATAGCTGAGGGATCCGGATAGCAGGCCAAGTTCTTGAACTCTGAGGGCTTCGAGTGAGTTTTCAAATTCTACGCAAAAGCATCAGGTTAAAGAAATAAAAGTCAATAATTCATGCTGAACAACTTGAGATTACCTTCCGAGTCAAACTGATCAGGGTCCGGCGTCGCCGAAGCTGGCGAGACCGATTCGGCTCCGGGTAGGCATTTTAAAGAGACTCCACGCCCCGAGGGTGATAGATGATCCGAAGCCCCGCCACGGTTGTTCCAGCAACTGTCTCTCGGCCAGATTTCACAACCTTGGCAAGTTCATGAAGATCTGACACGCCACCTTTAAGCAATGGAGGATTGTAAGGGTCATTCAAGGGTCCAATATATTTCACAGGGGGAGTGCGAAGCTTAGCACATAGGCTACAATCAAAGGCGGTTCCATGGTTGACCTTGTGTGTCAATAGCATCCCATGTTGTGTTAGCAGCATAGCAGCACAATGACGGGGCTCCGAGATGGGCTCTCTAGGAGGGGCTGTCACTTTTGCAAGGTCTTCAAGGAATGAGGAGCAAAAGGCTAGTGTCTAGGGAAATGGGCCAAACGAGGAACACGGGGCTTCGATAGTAGCAACCTTTCACATCTCTGCAGTCGTGTCGATGTCGGATCTCGCTCCGCAAGGAGCCCCTTCGAGAACAAACTACCTAAGGGGCACTTCAACTTCCATTTCATAGAGGCATCAATTGAGCCTCTCTTCATGTTTCACAATATCCATGTGAGACTCCACCTCTTTCTTCTATAGAGCGCCAAGCAGGTCAAAAACCTTGCGATCGACCTCAGATATAGTCTGACTATCTGATTTTCCTTGGGGCTTTGTCAGGCCAAAAACAGGAAACGAAACGTCCTTAAAGCCAGCAAAATCTTTCTTTATGAAATACTTCGACGCCCAAGACCTTGACAGGGGACAACATCAGCAATCACATATTCATCAACAACATCACAGCTGCCGAGCAAAGTTGTTGCGGTGGTGAAGCTAGTAAGGAAAAGCTTGTAACCATCCGACAGCTCAAATGGGGGGAGTCCGAGAAGCTTCAGACATGGCTTGATCGGGCCCTCAGAAGGATGAATCTTTTTTCCCTCTTCTGTAGGATGGTCCTCGTCAATAGTGATGTAAAACCAATACTGCAACCAATCTTCCCACTTGTCCTTCTAGGCCAAAGAGAGCTCCATTTTGGAGAAGCTCTGGTTCTTGTTTTCTCGACGAGGAACAAAGGTCACGAAGCTGAAATGGTTTTCATACTCCACTCCATCATCTCCAATAACGACAGACTTTTTTCTGGACATGTAGTTCGTGGAGCCAGACAAAGGCCTCCACATCAGGCTCACCCTCGAAGGACCGGATAGCCCAAAACTTGCTTAACTAAATGAATGCATTAGGAGTAAGGTGACGAAGCTGGACACCAAACCACCGTAATATCTCTACAAACAGGGGTTGGCATTGAAAGCGAAGGCCAGCATTGAAGAAATCCCGAAAAACAATGGCTTCCCCTGGATTCGGCTTCAGAATAGTCTCCATCTTTGGAGCTCGAGTTGTGCCTTCAGGAAAGAACCCCTTGCCCTCATAATAGCCAATAAGTGAGGGGCTAACACTTGACTGACCAAAGTAAATGGATGAGTTTTTTTTTTCCTTCTCCCCTTTGAAGCTATAAGTTCACTTCGGTCAGCATCGACTCCACTCAAGCCTTCGTAGTCGCTGCCCACTCTAGATTCGTTGCCAGGGCTTCGGCGGAGGACTCATCAATACACTACTCATTACTAGCCATATCAATATCAACTCGGCGAGCTATCTGCTTCATGCAGGCAAGCCTGCACCTAAGCACAAAAGGAGTAAGTAAAGAAGAACTTAAAAGGACCTTCACAAAGTGAGTGGAGACAACAAACATACGTGGACAAGAGCATGCTCGAAGCCCACGCGATCAAACGACAGCAGAGCTGAAAGAAGGCCAAGAACACGAATCTAAAAGCAATAGAGCAAAGAGCAATAGGAGGGTGCAGTGAAATTGAATGACAGCGCCCTACTCCGGCTCCGCCTTTCATAGGGCGGCGGGGGGGGGGGGGGGGGGGGGGGGCACTAGCCGTTAAACGAGTTAAAGCGTCTCAAAAATTCAACCGACGGCTAATGATAGGGTGACACATATTCCCGAAGGCTTCCAACTCCAACGCTCAGGGTGGCATTTCGTGATGGTCAAATCCTTATTATTGTGGGCTTCAAACTGTCGAAGTCGGATTGAGCCCCTGACAGGCTACTGCTGGGGATTTGGGAAACACCCCTAAACCCTCGCGAAGGTGCATGGCGAAGCGAATTTAGCGGTAAATGCTCTTTGTGTCAATAGGTTTCGTAAGTCTTTGAGCGACAGACCGTGAAGGGAGCGACACAAAGCCTCAGGAAGAAGGCATGAATCCCTTGGAAGAAATCGCGAAGCCTATGTTGCACAGCCCGGTTCAAAAACGAAAGCCCAAAGGTGTGAAGCCTCAAGATGGAGACGCGAAGCCCAAGCACCTCAGGACGAGAAGCGCGGTGATCTTCAGGACCTCAAGCACGAGCAGAGCGCCCAACGGAAGGGGCAAAGCCCAAGTCTCGAAGCCATTGGTATACGGGGGCATGGGAAGCGTGAAAGAGGATGTACCAAAGAAGCAATCGAAGGCGCATGGCTCGGGAGTACGCCAAAGGTAGTCAAATGGGTTTGGCGTGGGTGGTTGGACTCTGAAAGGAGATGTCCAAATTGGGTCTGCGCTCCCTTGACTTGTAAATGTAAACGAAAGGTATTTTTGTCCCGAAAACTAGAGTCTGGGGGCTATAAATGGAGCCCACTGCCCCCATTGTACGGGATCGGTTCCTCTTCTTCCAATACAGTTTATCATTTAGGGTTTCCTTGTTTTCTGGAGAGGTCCTTTAATTGTGTTTGGCTTGGTTTCCTTCGGGCCCATATCCAACAAGCCACATAAAATCTTGCGATGTTGTGATGCCCTCGGGGCAACACCTAGCCATAGGAATAGTATCCATCGCCCATCTACTAAGATTAGCTTGGCCAAGGATGGTCTAAAGGCGTTGTGCGACCCTAGACACATATACCTAGTGTTGTTGTAATGCCCAAGGGGCCACACTTCGCCTTACCAGCCCGTCGGCTACTAAACCCCATCACTGCTGGTGCGCAAATTCCAAAACCCAGGCGTGATGCTACCCGATTAAAATCTCGCACCCATTCGACCCTAGCCGTTATAATGCTCAGCTGAAACCTGAATCTTAGACCCACCTAGTCGTTATGTTACCCAATCAAAAACTTCGAATACTCACAACACCTAGTCGTCATGCTGTCTGATTAAAATCCTGAATTTTTCTGAAAAAGTATTTATCAATTTTTTAGAATTTTATTATAAACTCAACCCTCCTATCCATTAATTATTTAGAAATTCATTCCTAAATAATTAATAAAATCATCCACCAATAATCTGGCGATTATTCTTCAAGATATGAAATAATTGCCAAAATACCCCTCCTTCCCCTTTCTTTTCATTTATAAGGTATTGATTGATGTATTGCTTTATTGATTGCTATTTGTATGCTTTAATCGATCAATAGCATGATCAGGCTTTGACGAAAAGCCAAAGATCCAAAAGCCAAGGCCTAGTAAACTTAGAATACGCATGTAAGATAAGGACCCTCAACGAAGACAAGTCTCAACTCCAAGCTCATACTTTGTCCTATTGAGCGGAGAGTAATAATGTTACAATTGAATTTATTGCATTCTTTTGAAAGAGATTTATTTTAACTACGTGCTTGCTAGGTATACCCCTTTCTGCAATTAAAATGCCACATTGCATAAATATTTTAGGTAAACCGTTTATACCACAAACCATCCTCTATAGATATAGATATGCTAGGCAAGTCGAGTCACACCCCAAATATGGGGAGAATACTCTTTTTTTTTGTAAAATATCATGCTTTTATCAAAATAAAGGATTTAGAAGATTTCTCTATGGGAAGCGTGAGTAAAAGAATGAAATGACAGTAAAGGAAACCCTAGAGTGTGTTTTGGACTTGGGAGTAAGGGGACAAGTCTCAGAGGAGGATTGCACTGTCCTAGAGCTTACTTCGATCATATTAGGACCAGTTCATTGGGGAGTCTTTCTGGTGATAAATACAACCATACGTGCAAAAAAGGCACAACCTTTAGGGGTGCCTAATTGTGTGAGGCCTTCATTCAAACCCCGCTAGCTAAACCTAGTCTTCCATCCCAAAGGGCTAAGGAGGGCAACAGATATCCCGTAGACATACCTTCACATAGCGAGGGCCTGGTCGGCACGGGTTGACTGTAGAGAGGGTCAGGGACCATGAGGGGGCCCTGTTTGATATATTTAAACTGTGCACATTTTCCCGGGATAGGATCCTTCAGGCGGATCTTAGTGGCCACCCTGTTTAGACTCCAGTTATATCCGCGGATGGATCTAAAAAATGTTATCTAGAGATAGACGCGGGCAGGCATGGGACTCGTAGGTCAGTACCACTTAAAGCTCAGGTATGGGCTGATCGAATGTATCAGGAACGTGTACACCTCTGTGCAGAGTATAATCTATTTGAACAACAGAGGTTCACGGTCACAAGCCCATTAAGTTAAAACCCCATGATTAGTATTATAAAAATTCTTGGAAAAGGGTAAAAGCTTTTGGAAAATGCTGAAAAAGGGTCAATGGGCTGAGAATCCAGATTAAAACTTGGGAACTGGTCGGTAGGTATATTCTCCTCCAGGACCACTACTTTTATTATATTAAATAACTTTTTTCAAAAGAGTCTTTACAAAACACCCACATTTTAATTGACTTTGCCTACGGGAGACTCTTTAAGCTTAGGATTTTATCGATAAACCATGTTTCTTGTCCATGACCAGAAATACATATAATTACTTATTAATTGTTGGGACTTGCTTAGTACCAACCATAAGTGTACTCAGCCTTTTATTATATGTATACATGTTTAGAAGCAATGGTTCTCTAGTTCATTTCTTCCGGTAGGATGGGTGACAGCACCACCCTTCGTATTTAAAGGTAAAAACATATTTTATACTATTTTATGCGCCTTTTATTTCTTTTTGTTACTAAACTGTGGTGGTACTATATTAGCCTACTAATCCAGGGACTAATACAGGTAATTGGCAGGACTTTCATAGAGGTCCCCACATTAGTACGTAGTGTAGATGTCGTTATATTTTTGTATAAAATTTGTAAAAATTAAACAAATTTGAATTAGGACAAACCTAATGTAATATTTTAAAAAAACAAAAGAAAATTCAGGAATTTTTGGAAGCACTACTACAAAGCTAGACATCACCAGCGGTCTATCACCCCTGTTTTGACCAAACTGGCGGTGAAAAGTCATCGGAGCTGGTTCTGGAGCAGGTGGTGCTACTGGGCGTTCGAGCCAGTGGTGATGGGCCTTATCACCATCGATTCAAGCTGCAAACCAGCGGTGATAAGGGACCCCATCTTCACCGCCGGTTTATAACACGAACGGTGATGAGGCCTATCACCACCAATTCCAACCGGTGGTGATGAGCCTACACACTACAAAACCCAACATCACCGCCAATTTGTATGTGTAACCGGTGGTGATGATGCACCTCATTACTGCCGGTTTGTGTGCATAACCGGCGGCACCTCCCAAAACCGTCGGACAACTCCTTTAGAACCGGATGTGATGAGGAGCTGCTTGAACTGTGAAGTGATTTAGCTACGATACTCTCCTGCCTTGTAGATATGTATAGAAAAGACTCAAAGGAAACATACACTAGCTATTGTGTATAATACATTGGGTGAAGGAGAGAAAAGGAAAGCAATAACAACATACCAGTTTTATCATGATGAGATATTATTCTTCAGCTAGAAAACCAACAACAATTAATAGAAGGTGATCACAACTGATTATTGATCTAACCATGATATATCAATGATCCACTAATTAATCAGAGACATCTCTCTCAGGTAACATGATGTACTCCCTGCAACCTGCAAGCACATCATTAATTAACTATTACATGCAAGTTAACATGTCAGCAGCTAGCATTATCGCCGTAGAAAATATTGAACGGCTTTACATGGCTTTACCCCATACTCTAACAATCACATCAAGGAATGGAAGCAAGCGCAGAAGGGGAGCAGCATGTACACACCTCTGCAACTCGTGGAGGTTAATTCCATGTGAGATGGCTCCAGGAAAGAAAAGGCCGGGATCGGAGGCAGAGTTACTCCGATCTATATATTGCTCCAATGAGATTGCTTAAGTCTGGCACGCACCATCACAAATCAAATGGAAGCTGGCCAGACAAATGAAAAACGAATCCGAGCGAGGTAGAGGATGGTAGGGATTGATGGTGTGGTGATCAAGTGGTATCACACGGCAGCTAGCTAGGTTTCTGTTGCCGTCTTTCTTCTCCAAAGCCGTAGCCACTCAGTGTGATTCCTTGCTTGCTTGCATGTTCCCTCGATCATATCCCCTCCATGCATCTAGGTACTACCATATTATTTCATATCTGCTGTGCCTCTGGGTGTGGGTGGGAGCTTTTGCTTTGCTTTCTTTCTCCTGCCTTTGCTTTTTCTCAAGATATATTGCTAATTGATTTGCAGTTACCTTTTCTTTCGCCTTGTTTACAGAGATCGGTATGATGTACATAACCTTTGCTTTCGCCAGTAGTTGAATAAGCAACCTAGTGTACAATAATCTAACTTTAAGAGAGATATCGTATATGCTGAGCGCTCAGTGTTTGGTCGACGAGTAATGACTCTCTTTCATCAGCCAGCAGTAATCTCAGATAGGGCCGTTCCTGAGATTTTTGGGGGTACGAGCGAAACTAAAGAACAGAGGGCCCTTAATATAAACATCAAATTTATAAATATAATCATGTGAATGTATATGCTTGAATTGTTGGAGTGTACTGAAATTTTACGGATCCTCGGTTCCATATATCGGTCATTTAGCTTTAGTGTAGTTTCTGTGTTTGTAGTTATGCAATCAACTGAACCATGCTAGCTACATCGATCATTTCTTTTTTTTTAAAAAGAGAGACATAGTATGCACATTTCATCAATTGGAACACGATGATTGAGCACGTTTCAATTCAGGAAAGCAAAGCAATGTCAGCATGATTTCATCAGAGTAGTTGCAGAAAAAAAAATGCGCAGATCTCAGGAAAGCTATACTAATCTTGAAGCGCTGAAAAGTATGCTGTGCAACAAAAAAAAACATTTTCAGCTAAATCATAACCGAATGCTGCATTATATTTTACTTGACCAGCAGTATATGGGCAATCATGTCTGGAAGAGAGAACTGTCGATAGTTGCAAGATCAGAATGAAACAACTGTGTAAGGGCGCGCATATCATAGGTCAATCCAATCCCTTGTTTATGCAAGTCGCTGGGATGCCGGCTCGCCTAGCTCGCTGGCTGATGGCACCATCAAATTAACAGATCGGGATTCGGTGGTCCTCCGGCGGGCTGCGGCCGGCCGTGCGTGTTAATAAGATTCAGGAGGGGGGGACACGGGTCGCGGCGACGCGGCGTCGCGTTGCGCAAGAAATGAAACTAACGTTTCGGCGGCCTAGTGCGATTTGCTCAGGCGCACACGTCAGATCGAGTCGAGGCCCAGCACTGTGGAAAACAATGCAAAAACGAGAACCATACCGATGGATCGATCCCTACCGAAAAACAAGATGAGTAATTTCCACACTTAGAAAGCGGCACTGGTAGTTACACACATAGCAACCGCCAACCAGGTGTGCACAAGCAGTCAGCAAAAAATGTGTGTATCGATCAATATCAACACAGACAGGCACACATGTACGTGTTGCTCATTGGTTCACCAGTCCAGCCCCAATCGATCAGAGAGCATATGCATGAATCAATCGAACACCATCCACAAACTTTATTATCATAAATTGTTGCTTAATTAAAGTTACACGCACACGAGCAGCTAGCCACGCTGCTTATCACAGTAGCATCTGCTACTCTGACCCGTATCTCAAACGGGCCACGGTAGCAATAGCAGACATACAGACATTGAACCACACAAATCATCAAACTTTCACCCAGCTGCAATGGAAAGCCACATTTCACTCGATCGAGCACACGCATCGCCCTGGCCTGCGTAGCACGCGAGCTCGCACACATAGGCAGCAGTCACAAACAATGTGGCCACCCCTTTCTTATTCGGAAAAAAAAAAAACAAAGCGCACAGCAAGCGGCGGCAGGCCAACTCGATCGATCGGCCACCCCCATGCTTTGGCTTGCACAACAAACAAACAGATCTACAAAGCACACAACAAGGTAAGCAAAGTGAACAGCCGCCCACTGACGCAACAGCACCGCTGCACCAGCATAATGATTTCACTTGGGCAGATCGAGTGATCGAGAAGCAGAAACAGAGAGTGAGTAAGCCGGCTTCATTAATTAGCTTGAATAATTACTGAAGAAATCAGTAGCTGACTGAGGTACACACTAGATGTCTGGCACGTACCTGAGGACGGTGCGCCTTAGCAGGCGCCTCTTGTAGTAGCGCGAGTGCGCGGGCGTCTTGTAGAGGGAAGGGTGGTGCCCGGAGTCCACCCCGTCCCACTTCAATGCATCCCACACGTCCTTCTCCACCTCCTCCACGGCCGGCCTCCTCATGCCCAGCTCGCGGCCCTTCAAGGCCGGCAGACGGCGCAGGTTCGGGCAACCCCTGATCTTGATGGTCTCCAGCACCGGCGCTAGCGTCTCGGCAACCTCGCATATCTGGTGCAGCGCAGGCAGGTCGTACAGGTGGATGGTGGTCAGCCTCGGGAACTTGACACTTGTCTGGCTCTTCCTCTCTACTGCAAAGACGTGCCTGAGGTCGCTGCAGTGGATGATGTGGATGGTCTCTAGTCCAGGAAAGTATGGGAAAAACACCGGGATTGCGAACCGGAGACTCGGGAAAGAGCGCAAATGCAGGTGCCGCAGGCTCTGGAAGTACCAAGAATCATGTATTCCTTGGCTCTAGATGCAGCGGGCCTTTAGAAGATCCGATGCCCATATGGTTTCCAGCATATTATTGCCTTCTTGTGCGCCCGGAGGAAAGACGGCTTCCAAGTTGGAGCACCTCTCTATGCGGCACCACTTGAGGTTATACCAACTTCCCACAGCCATGGCATTGCTGTAGGCCAAGACATCATGCACATGCATGGATTGGGTCCAGTTTCTCATCAGGAAACACAGACTATCATCATAAGCGTCTTCCTCCGCCTCACTCTGCACGCTGCAGCTCCCATTACCAATCTCGATATGGCAATCCAACTGTTGAGTTGGAGGATGAGGAAAGTCCTGCATCAAGTTCGGGGTGTCACCAACCTTGTTAAAGACATCCCCATAGAGGCCTGCCACTAAAACATGGGGGCGCCGACGATCACATGACGATGCATAGCTGGATTCAATCATATCATTGTTGGTTTCTTCAACATTGCCACAGAGAGTGCTTGAAAAGGTGATGCTGATACGGTAATAAGAATCATGGTTTATTGTAGCCGACAAGGATCTGACCAGCCTTGTATCTGTGATGGTAGCGTGCCGCTGCCGCTTCAATCTGGAGGATTAATTTATGCTGGCTAATAAGGGACGACCGAGCTATACATCCAAGTGCTCCCCCAGTCCCAGCTCGTGTGTCTACACAGAGAAGCTCCAGCTTCCTCGGCTTCAGGGAGCTACCTTTGTCCCCCCATATAATTGCACGAAGGTGCTCACAGCCTATGAGAAAGAGTCTCTTCAGCCTCAGGACATCCACCACCATAGTTTTAAAGTCAAGTATCTTGATTGAGGATCCTGAGAGGTCTAGTTCCTCAAGATTTGGTAGCCCACGCAAGAACAAGTTATCCAACAGTTTACATCCTTCTAGGGATATCATTGTGGTTTTCACATCTTTCTTATCTGAATCAGAGGCGCACTTTGGACGGGAGCTTTCTGAAGGGAGATCAGTGCTTGATGTCCACTTGGATGCTGGTCCGCATCCATCCAAGCTGAATGACCTTGGTGAGGAAGGAAGCCCATCAGGCAGAGCAACATTCTCCAGTTGATCACATCCGTCAAGAATAAGAACCTGAAGGTTGCTCGCCATGGATAGGCTTGTTGGTAGGTTTCTCATCTCAGTGTTACCAGAAAAGTCAAGTAGTTCCAGCTTTTTCTTCTCTGTAAATGAGTTGCTGATGATGTCTTTTGAGAACTCTGCTTGACACACGGGTTTGGTTATCCTGAGCCTTTCAAGGTGGGGTAATCTTTTCTCTAATTGGCTTGTGTATTGCCAGCATCTAACTCCTTCTATATTTAGCTCTATTAGGTTACACATAAGACCCAACTTTTCCTCAGATAAGATATCATCCCAGTCCGTATAACGTTGGTCAAGCACCCACAAGTTACGTAGACATGCAGCCCACTCAGTGGCAGTACAACCTTCTCCTTCAAGTTGATTCTTGTTGTGGTTTGTGCAGTGGTCCAATCCAAGGAACCTTAGTGTCTGGCAGCAGATGAAAGGTGGTGATACAAAACTGAAGGCACAATAAGAGAGAACCAACACACAAACTACAATTTTGCACCGCTCAAACAACGCATTTTGTAATATAAGTGGGCTTTCAGTCCTTTCAGATGATAGGAAGATTGATGATGCGCAAGCAACTATTTCTAGCATACCATCATGTACTTCCTTCTTTGAGATGTATGTATCATTCTTTGAGTTGATCGAAATCCAGCGATAAGCATGCATCTTTCTATATGAAAAACGGAAATCCATATCACTTTGTGTAACCAGAAAAGGAGTCCCAAAACATTCCTGGATCTTGTGATACACAGTGCCAAGAAGAGAATCATCACACTCGAAACTTATTTCACGGTGCAATGCATTACTTATCTCCCTTGCTCTATCTCCTTGAATGATCCCATCGCATATCCAATGGTTGGGATTTTGATCTGCCCAACCAGATCTGTTGGTGCTATCAAGACTGTAGTATAGGAATAGCCCATAGAGACAACAATCAATGACCACTTCTAGGTTGATGTCCCGCATACAAGGATAGCAAGCAGCTAAGTTGGCAGCCTCTTCCCAAAACAATGCACTAAGCTGTGAACTTGATAATTCAAAATGACCCAAGCAGCCAAAAAGGAAGAGATCTGTGTATCTTAGTTTATCTGATGTCTTGTAGTAGTGGCGGTGCATGGTCATAAACCTTATTTTGAAAGTCCATAGTATTATACAATCACGGTACTCTGGAATACCAAATCTATTTAGGACAATCTCATCATCACTCCCATTAAGGAAAATCATCATAAACCTACTCTCCCTTAGAACTTGGTCAATCACGGCTGCAACATTTCTTATCACATCCCTAGAGCCATGGTCCACTCTGTTGAAGTCATCTTCCTCGTCCTGCTTGTCAAACATGCCCATGATGTTATGGTCGAGTTTTAGCGCATCTGCAATTTTCCTCTGCATTTCCCTTTTACTTTTCCATACTGAGCAATCTATATAAATTGTTCTGCCAAAGCACAATCCTGAAGAAGGAGATTCAATAGATGGAACAGCTTGTGCTATGGATTTAAGAACTGCTTCCGCCCCAAAGCCCTCCCAACCATGCAGATAAATTATCTTCTTGTCACTGTTCCTCTGAACCAGACTAAGTATTTCCTCAGTAGCACCATCAACGTCTGTCGCCTTGAATACCTGAAATTTGGTCGACCCACACACTATATCATTAGGTACATTGACAAAAAAAAAAATTAAATGCATGCAACCTCACACACATATAGTTTAATTTAAAATTTTAACGGGTGCAATTTTACATAAAATTCTATCTTTGCAATAGATTAGACAAATATTCGAGAATATCGGAGCATGTTTTCCTTAAGAGAGAAGAGAAAGATGTAATGTTTCGACCGGGTACCAAAAGGAACAATACCACAACGCAGGGAGGCAATTAGGCCCCACAGGACGGCTAAGCAACAAGGCCAACTCCTTTCAAAGCAAATGACCCCAAGAATAAGCCTCCTTGAGGACCAGCCATTCAAGGGTGACCCGCTGCATCGTGGTGTATCGAAACTAGGGTATCAAATGTTTTTGAATTTTTTGACAATGCTTTTCTTGTACCAATGAATAATCATACTATATGTGGTTTGAAATCAAACACATGTGCTGAAAGTAGACATGTTATTCATATTGCTAGTGATAAAGATGAACTAGAATTATTGTCTTCTTTATATATTTTGGGTTACATAAAATTCAATATTTTATATAATCTAAGTTGTTTGGAGGAGAGACTTTTTGGATATGTTGGTTTGCCATGGTTTTTGTAGATATACATATCGTGTTATTGGCACATACAACAACAATGGATAATATGTGGTACACCACGTTTACATTAGTAGCAATCTGAATTCTCCATTTGGTGTGCAAGATTGTGATCAACTAAAAAGATACAATACTTCCAATACTGCTATTGCATCTTGTAACACTCTATTTTTCCTCATGTTAAAAACCACTAAAATTTTGAAATTTTTCAAATTTTCCAACAAATTAAAATTTACCTTGAGTGGCAAACACCTTTTGAAAACTCGTTTACAAAATTATTGGGTATCAATATTAGAGACACCCAAAAATAGGGATTAATTACCCCTAAACTTCGTGCAGATCCACCTCGCCCGACCCTACGCGTGGGGCCATACGGCGCGCATCACTTCCACAAGCCGTCTTTGCCTCGCCTGACCCTAGAGGAGGGTCCTAACTGTGTGCGCCTCCCTCACGGGACGATTCCATCTCGCTCGACCTCCGAGCGAAGGGAGGTGGGAGCGTGCTGCGCGAAACAAGTCGTCTCCACCTCGCCCGACACCCAAACGTGGGGTCAGGAATAGAATGCATGGCGTGGCCTGCTCTCGCCTCGCTCGACCCCAACACACAGGGCCGAGGTCGACAAGGACCCAAAAAATTAAGGCATCCATGACCTTCACCGTGACAAGCCATGCCCTGACGAAACGAGCACTCGACAGGACCGAACTGGGTAGGCATGCACATCCCGTACAATGGCGGGCATACAGGTACTATGCCATATGCTCCGTGGCACCGCCTGTACATATGCATGGTTGACCGCCAGGGGCGCCCGGCGGGAGAAACAACTAACTTATAAGAGCCGTACCGGGCACTGTTTGAGCCCCTGTAGCAACAGTACGCTATAGGATCAGTCTACCATGTACAGGACCAGGCATGGCTCACCAACCACCCTCGATGTCATCTACAGGGTCAGCGAGACCTGCAGCGAGGCAAAGAAGGGAACCAGGACCCCCCTCCTTTTCTTTCCTTCTCCCTTTCTGTCTGTTTCCTCTCTCACCCTCAAATATTGCCCCCTGAGCTATAAAGAGGAAGTAACACCCCAGATAAGGGGTTCGACTCGATTCACACACACGCACCAGAGACCTGGGAAGCTCTCCTTCTCTCGTCCGTTTGTAACCCCTACTACAAACTTGCAAGCAACACGAGCAGCCATGAGTTGGACGTAGGGGCATTCGGCCCAAACTAGTATAGATCCTTGTGCCTGTCTTGCGAACCATCCAAATCCCCAAGCCCAAATACTAAATTCACTAGCCGGTGATCCGAACACTAACAAAAATCTTGCATAAAATTCACCATATGTATTTGTTAGTTTCCTAGGTTTGTTTGAACCCTTTGGTGGCAAACCATTCCTTGAATTCCTCCAAATCCTTTAAAACCTTGATTTGAATCCCTTCCAAAAATGTTCAAATCATCCCCCCCCCCCCCTTCTTTGACCCAAATCCACCTCCCTTCTCTTTTGGCCTAGCTTGGCCCAACCCCCTCACCCTCCTCCCCCCTTCTTAACCCGCATTGGCGTCATGGCCTGACTCTCACCCGACGTGAAGATCGCATTGACGTTGGCCTCTAGCTAAAGTTTAGCTGAGTTTTAGTTGACCTGTTTGGATCCCTGGCAGCTAAAGTTTAGTTAGTGGATTCGAAGAGAGCCTTAAGCATGCGCCATACATGATAGATTCTAGCCGGGTATCTCAGGATATGCTTGCACTCCACTCGAACCTGTTTCCTTGTACCAGCTAGCTGAATAGATCTGTAACGGCCTTGTAAACCAAGACAGTTGGTGGATTATATAAGGCGGGCGAGGGGCCAACCTTTAACCATGTAGGGTTCTTTTATACATTTGAGCTTCCTTGGTTCTTGTAAACCGGCAATACATTCCACCACAAAACACAAAACATAGGGTATCACACCGCCTTGTTGGCCCGAACATGTATCAATCTCTATGTTCGTGTGTTACCATCAAGATCACGATTCTACAATACTCCATTCAAATGGATCTTGACTATGGGAAGCCCTTGGTGGACTTGCCGAACCCTAAACTCGACAAAAACTTTGTCATGGAACGAGTTAAATAGCATACTATATATATGTTACTGAGTTATCAAGTTCTATCATATTAATGTATAAAAAACTATCTCATATTAATGTATACTCATGGCTGGGCCGGGCCTAAAATGCTAAGTCGAACATACATGCTATTGTTAGAGACCTAAACATTTTAGACCCGGCCCGGCCCACTCAATCCTGATGGCCCAAGCCTGAGCCCATCGAGTTTTGGCCCGCTCATGACTCTCTATGGAATGGGCTTGGATGGAGAAAATAAAACCTAAAAAAATTATTGACTCGAGCTTGTCTTGAACTATAATTACTTCTGGAATGGAAAGCCCGACCATGGCCCAACTTAGCCTGAAAAATAGGCCCGTTATTGCCCATGTGACATGTGGACGGGAATTTCAAGCCTAAAACTAGCTGGGATTTTTTTCACCCGACCCGGCTCTTAAAATGCTCGGGTCTAGCTATTGTCACCATTCATGTAAAGTATATATAATTATATTGATGGGAGGGTTGGAGCCCTCCCAGCCACTCCGCTACTGTAGCTACAAAATGCCAGTTTGCTATAGCAACCCGAGCAGCTATAATTCCGATCCAGATTTTGCTACGCTGCACTGCGCTAGTTTTGTTACATGGCGCTGGTTTTATGCTATAGCAATGTCACGTGTCTTTGGTACTATAGTACACATCGTTGTTTTTTCCCGCAGGAGCGTCATCCCTGGCGGTATGTCGACGTTGTCTCCAGAAAAAATAGGTACATCCATACTGCTAAAAGAAAAGCCCACCCAGAGTTGGTGTGTCCTCGCTCGCCATATGGTTTGTGATCACTTCTATAGAAAATGTTTGTAGGAGCCAGTGGTTTTTTTAGGGGCAGACTAAAAGACGATGCGTCCCTACAAAAGCCCGCGTGTGGTACTGTAGCTAAGGACCGTCCCTAAAGAATAATTTCCAGGGCGGGCTATGGGGTCACCCACCCACCCCTGCTAATGTCTATTTGCAGGGGCGGGCCATGGGGTCATTTTCATTGTTTAGCAATCATAAAAAAATGGTCCCTTAATGCGCTGAAACTAATCATTTATCTATATCTATATAACTTATATAGGAGATCCCCACTAAGGATTTCTCTCAACCCCATGAAGCCACATCATCACCTCCCACTAAGATACATTAATTGTTATTTCTCACTTATGTGGTGCTCATCATATCATATATAACTTATATAGGAGATCCCCACTAAGGATTTCTCTCAACCCTCATGAAGCCACATCATCACCTCCCACTAAGATACATTAATATCCAACTAAGATACATTAATTGTTATTTCTCACTTATGTGGTGCACATCATCTAATTCTGGATTATTCTAATTACCTGACCAACTTTGTGCGCATTTTCTATTCATTAGATGTATATCTTATTTTATTTCTTATCTATTCAAAAGTAACATAAAAATTTATGATTTTTTATCAAGAGATAGCTCGTAGAGCTCTTTGGATAACTCTATAAGTGCATTATTTTTACGAGCAACTAATCACCCATAATGATTCATAGTTTATCAAAAAAACTCTTTCAAATCCAGCAGCAACGCTCGGGGTGCACATTTTCTATTCATCAGATGTATATCTTATTGTTATTTTTCTTATATATTCAAAAATAACATAAAAGTTTATGATTTTCATCAAGAGATAACTCATATGGCTCTCGTGGTAATCTTTACAAATGTGTATATTTTGACAGAAACATTATAACATATCCATGTTTACAGTTTCATATATTTTTAAATTAAAAAGTTATTATACATAATTCTTTAAGAGACAAAATTTGATATCTTAGTCATCTTGGTGCAGATTGAAACAATTGTTTATGCCATTAGTTAGAACAATTAAGGGTACAATCTAGGGCCTATAATTAATATTTTTATAAATAAATAACATACTTTTCATTAAAATGTGCGTAAGCACTACAATTAGGATAAAAAATTACAACAACCGATAAGATCAAAATTTGAAAGTAAAATTAAAATTAATGACACCATCAATGTCTCTAGATTTCAAACCCTGAAAATGCAGGAATTTATGGATGTGATCTAGCAAGATATGGTCATCTCTATCCGACTTATGTATACTAGTCCATCAACCCATGTTCTTGCATGGGCTAATAGTTTTAAGAGGTATTGTATTATAAATTTATTTAAGAATTTGATCATTTAACTAATAATTAAAAATTGTTTAACTACGACTATTTCATTTGTTTAATATTCTAACACACAATACTCACATTTATTGGCTCTTAATCAGTAATTACTCTCTACATTTGTTCATCCACATCCATTTATTTTCACTCTGAATGGCACCTCCATACGTGGGTAATTTTTTAGGGAGTTTTTTTTTTTTGCTACTTTCATAATGGTAGTAGAGGTGGATAATTTTTTATATAGAAAATATAATAGATCCAATAATGGCTATGATGATTTGAGTTTCACAATTGATGGTGAGACATTTTGCCTTTTTAAGAGAACTTTTTAGTTTTCTATTTTTCTAGAATGTTCATATAGTATCCTAGGTGGCTTCACGTGGGGGCTCTAAGATAAACTTCCAATTTGTAATACTAGTAATAAGATTGAAAAGACAAAGAAAATTAAGCAGACTAGCTATGGTGTGTAGATGCTTGGTGAAGGGGGAAAAATGCAATAATGCTGCAGCAGAGCACCTTACCAGCTTTCTCATGATGAGATGGTAATTACCAGAAAGCGATCGCAGCTGACTATCAATCTAACCCATGATTGATCTGTCGATCCACCAATTGATCGGAGATGGCAGATCTCTCGCTAAAATGATGCACTCCCTGCATGCAGCGTGCACAGCATTAATTCGGGGCATTACACAGAATTAACCTCAGCACCATCATCATCAAGGAACGGTAGCAAACGAGGAAGAGGAGCAGCATGTACACACCTTTGCAATAAGGAGAAAGTTACTTCCTTGCAAGATGAGCTGGGTAACAATTCCTTGATGGTTCCACTCCAATAATCCGGAACCAACCAGGGCCAAAGGCCGGGATCAGAGGCAGAGTTCCTCCAATATAATGTATTGCTCTAATGAGGTTGCTTCAATCCGGAACGCTCAGCTCCATCATCTCAAATCAAATGGATGCTGGGTGGATCAATCGAAACGATTCTGAAAGAGACGGAGGAGAGGGGAGCGAGCGATGGTGTGGTAACCAATGCAAGTGGTATCACCGCAGCTGCTAGGTGTCTGTTGTCACCTTTCTTCTCCAAAGACGCAGGCACTCAATAGGATTCCTTGCTTGCTTGCATGTTGCCTCGATCGCCTCCATGCATCTAGGTACTATCATATTATTTCATATCTTCCGTGCTTTGGTTCTGGGTGTGTGGGTGGGGTGCTTTGCTTCTCCTGCCTTTGCTTTTTCTACAGATACATGGCTAATTAATTTGCAGTTACCTTTTCTTCCACTTGTTTACAGAGATCGATATGATATACACAACCATTACTTTGGCCAGTAGTTGAACAAGCAACTTAGTGTATACTATAATCTAACTTTATATGCCGCGCGCGCGCCCAGTGTTTGATCGTCGAGTAATGACTCTCTTCATCTGCCGGCAGCCGCTTTCCATCTCTGCTTGCTCGAGATCTAGCTGGTCGGCTCGCCTCTGCAAGTCGCAGGGATGCCAGCTCGCCTCTGTTTGTCCTCGCCGTGGCGGGTGCGGGAGGGAGAGGAGGACGGCGAGGGCGGCTGACAGACGGGGGCCATGATTTACGAGCCTCATTTAGTCGGGCTGGCTGGAGTACGAAGACAATTTCAAACCCCTAAACTTTATAGGCCCATAAAAATGCAAAATAGATACCCATATTTAGGCATTGGGCTGGAGTTGCTCTTACATCCAAGTCGTTCGGATCCCCAGTGCGGCGGTGCGGCAGCTAGGACAACATGCATGGGTGCTGGAGGCCATGGTCCACTACGGGAAGCCTTGAAGTTGTCGAGTGTCAAATCTTTGCCGAGTGTATTATTTCGAACACTCGACAAAGAAGTGTTTTGCCGAGTGTAAATAAAAAACACTCGGCGAAGAAACGCTTTGCCGAGTGTCAAAAAACACTCGGCAAAGATCCGTGTTTGCCGAGTGTATTTTTTGACACTCGGCAAAGCGCTTCTTTGCCGAGTGTATTTTTTGACACTAGGCAAAGACGAGAGTTTTTAAATTTCTAAGAAAGCAAATGAAGTCTAGAAATCATGAGATTTGGCATGATGTGATGGTATCATACGTAAAGACCGTGATAAAAAGTTGAGAAGATTTCGCACATTTTGTCATAATGATGTTTACAAAATTGAAACATCACACAAGAAGTATATGCGTTACTCTATGTAAAAGAGTTAGTCAATGTATTTTTTGAATACAAACTCTTTTATATGATCTCAAATGAAAAAAAAAGCTTTAAACCAAAGTTGTATGGCATGATGAAATGTAAAACTTTGCGGCTGACAACTTTTCTATTTGACAAAGTTTTATAATTCAAAATATCATTATAAGCTTTTCGATTTCAAATTTTAAAGTTCTAAAATTTTCAAATGATCTCAGATGTAAATAAATTTTAAACCAAAGTTGTAGAGCTAGACAAGATTTAAGACTTTGTAGTTGTACACTTTTTTATTTGAGATTGTTTAGTACTTCAAAAAACATTATAAGCAATACGATTTTAAATTTTAAATTTTTAAAATTTTCAAATGACTTCGGATGTAAATAAGTTCTAAATAAAAGTTGTAGATCTCAAAAGGATATAAAACTTTGTAGTTTACAACTTTTTCATTTGAGCTCATTTCGCTATGTTAAATTGCATCGGAAAGCAGCTAAAGAAATACACTTGCCACGTCAGCGATCCGCAACTTCAAAATCACGGCCTCCCATTGGTCCAAACTGGAGCACGCGGTTCCCCCCTCTCTCTTTCTTCCACACTGGTCTCTTCTCCTTCTTTTATTCTTCTCTCATCTCTCTCCCTCCTCTACCCTCTACAGCGGCGGCCGAGGGCCCCAGGCCGACTAGGCGGCGGCTGCGGCCGAGGCCCCCAGGCCGGCGAGGGGGTGGCTCTGGCAGAGGCCCCGAGGCCGGCGAGGGAGAGTGGCGGGACGGCTTGGTCGGCGCGCTTTTCGGCGGCGTGCGGCGACGGGACGAGGGCGGCCGGCCGGCGCGAGCTCCCGGCGGCGGAGCTCGCCCACGCGGCCGACCGAGGCCCCCGAGGCGGAGCTCACCGCGCAGCAAGGCCAGCGCGCGCCGCCCATCTCCATGCCGCCGGCCACCTCGGGCCTGCTCCCTAGAAGGGGTCCCTGATTACCTGTATCAGGTCCTGGATCGACCGCTGATACAGATCTTATCACATATTAGTATCAGAAGAGATAAATAACGTAAATTTTAAATAAATTTAACACCGTTTTTAGCTAGCGGGGAGCGGGCAGGCACTTCATTCCTCCACCGGAATGGGCTGCAGCACCTTCTCGCCCTGAAGGCCTAAACCTGTAAGACAATGAAAGCAAGGGTGAGTATTCTGAAGAAAATACCCAGCAATAATATATATGAATTAAATAAAATATAAAGGTTGGTCCTGTAGGGGCACTTCCTCCCTGCCAGTCCCGATATACAATCCCGAACCTGACCAACGGTACCTTCGCCATCTCAGGTTCCCCGTACAGAAACAGTAAAAACTAATCATCGGGGGCTTTGACTAAGTGGACTCTTGCCGGAGTCACGGCTATCCAGATAGATTCTACACTCTGCAGATAGATTCTACACTCTGCAGAGGTCGTACTTATCTACCCCGCATTCGGTCGGCCCGTACCGTGTACCTCGGCGGTACCGACCTACGAGACTCGTACCCACCGGTGACCATCGCTGGTCAGCATTCCCTAGGTCCAGCCATGTGCATACTTGGGGCTAAGCAGGGGCTACTAATCATCCGCTTCGCGGATATCGACCCGTGTTTTTGATGAGCTCATCGGGCCTTTGGCCCTCAGGGTCTCTGACCCTATATCCTAGTCAACCCGTGCCGCCCAGTCCCAGCCCTCTGTCTGGGCTGTCTCCAGTATACCTGTTTCCCGACTTGGCGCATGCTCGATCCGGCACCACGCGCTCCCCAGTTCGCCGGTCAGCACTCTGCGCCAATCATACGGCTCCTTGGGATGGATTACTAGGTTCAGCTGGTGGGGTGTGAATCAAGGCCTCACATAAATAGGCATTCCCGAAGGCTATGCCTTTTTGGCATGCGAGGTTGTACTGGGCACTAGAAAGACTCTCCCGTGAACCGGTCCTTAGCTGGGATCAGAGTGGCTCTTAGGACAGAATCCCCTTCCTTGGGATCTTCCTTCCACTCCCAATCAGCATCCTATGACTACAGCGATGCTGGGAATACCCTCACGTCATGCCCCCCGTAGCTTATGCTGCACATAAGGTAAAGTTTAGTGAAGGGGGTGATATTATTGGTGAGACTTGCCTTCATTGTCGTCCTTAGGCGTTTCTTACGCGGGCGTATACCATATGTTGACCGGGCTGGGCTTCGGGTCTTCTGGAGCTTCGACGTCTCGTCGGGCCCGGTCAGGCTATCGATAAAACACATAAAATAACAATCAGCATAACAGTATACCAATCAATTTGTAGAAGGAAAAGAAGAATGGAAAGGGAGGCAGAGATTCAAAAGATTTGCCTAAGGGCTGATGACTAGAGATTTGGATTAATAATCCATTAATTATATGAAATAATTAATGGATTATAGGATAGGGATTTTGAAGGGAATTATTAAATAATTCCCTGGAAGATGGTTTGAACGGGTATATAGATTTCTAAAGAATAATCCCCGAATGATTAATATGGATTCCTAGAAAATCCTTATGTGTTTGTGGGCAGCATGACGGCTAGGATGGATACTTAGGGTTTTACGGATGGACGGTACGTCGACAGGGGTTTTGACGGGGTTTCGGGTTTACACGGGCGGTGTAACGGCGGGGTTTGGGTAGCATAATGGCTAGACTGGGCTTAGGATATAGATATTAGGGAAATAAGCATATAGAAATGCTTAGAATATTCCCTAATATTTATGAGAAGTTTCTGGGGATTTATGGGGCTAAGACATGGAAATGGGAATTTCCGGGGTACACTAACTGTGGCCTCTTATTGGCTAGAACTTACCCTAATTGGATTTAGGCGCTAATGATGTGCTAAAAAGGATTGGGTGGCACTAATAGGCTTAGAAATAATCCTAGAATTTTTGGGTATTTTTGGGGAATTTTTGGAGGTGAGGAAGGGCTCTAAATAACATTGTGTGTGCACTTACCCGGGTGCGCGTAGCATTTTTGGAGTGGCTGACGCGGCGGGTGGGGTCCGGCCGTGGCACTGTTTCGTGCGCCGGTGCCGTGGGCCGGTGGACCGCGGCGTCCCCCTCTCAGGGTTCACATGCGCCGGGTCTACGCGAGATCCGGCAAGTGGATTGCCGTGCACCGGCCAAAGACCCGGGGCGCGGGCGGTCTGCGGTCCTTGTGGACCGGGACCACACGGCCGGGGAAGGGACCGGGTCTGCCTGTCGGCGTGTGGAGGCAGGGAGGAAAACGGCGCTCGCCCTCTTTCCTTCCCCTTCGTCGGCAGAGCAGGGGAAAGGGGAACGGAGGGCGGCCGGCGGGGAGGCGCGTGCCGACTGGCGACGCGGAGCTCGCGCACTGCGTGCGCGGTGGCATGGGGCACACGGCAAGGCCGCGGCGGCGCCGGCGCAGTGCAGCGTCGCGGCACCAAGGAGGCCATGGCGCAGAGATGGACGGCGCGGGATGGCCGGTGGAGCGGCCGGCGTGGCAGCAGCACCGGCGGCGGCTTGGCGCGGTGGCGGTAGGCGACGGCGCAGGGCGCGGCACGGCGGTGCGGGGCTCGCGGCGCAGCAAGGTGCAGCGCGGTGCGGCGCAGCGCGGTGCTAGCGTGGTGCAGCGGCGCAGCGTGTGAGGAGCGGCCATGGAAGAGGTGTCGGAGCTCGGCTTGGCTCGAGTGTGCGAAGGAGGGGAGGGGTGTGGCCTCTATTTATAGGCGGGGAGAGCGGCGAGGAGCACGCCACGTTGCGGTGGCGAGCGAGGACGGCCGTCGAGGTGAAGGCGCGTGACGCCGGGGATCGACGTCACTGCGGCGGCGGCGGCCTCGACCCCGGCCGGTGGAGGGTGGTCGGCACCGTAGTCGCGGTGCGGTGGCGACTGGTGGTGGCGACACGCGTCGCGCGTGCCTCTCTGGGGCTCATCCTGGCCGGCGGTTGAGGATCGGGCGGCGGCGGTCCGATGCGGCGGCGCGGGAGGAAGGCGAAGGAGGGAGGAACGGGGTGGTGACGTCATTCGTGACGTCGCCCCGACGGGCGTGGGCCGCGCGCGCGGGAGGCTAAGGCGAGGCGGACCGGGCCGTGGCCTGTTGGGCCAGGGAACAGCGGAGGGGCAGCACGGGCCGGCAAGCGGCGGAAGGCGGCTGGGCCGCGGGAATGTGTGGGCCGGATCGCGGGGAAGGGGGAAATGCGAGTGCAAAGGGGGAGTTCAAGGGTGGGGACGGACTTCTAGTTTGGGCCGTGAGGGACAGTTGGGACAGAAGGAAGGGTTTCAGCCCGGTTAACGTTTAAACTCTTTTCCTATTTATTTGAGTAGGTTTTCAAAGGTAGTTTGAATTCGAATTCAAACCAAGCCTTCCCTAGTTTGATTCTAGGGTTTTAGGGACTTGTTTTGGCACTCAAGTTGTAAAACATCCCTTTTTGATTTCCCATAGTTATTTATAGTTCATTAACTATACTTTCAATTCCATAATTACCTATAATGAGTCTAGTATTTATTAAATGATCCTAAATTAATTCTATTTAAATTTGAAGGTGTCACACCAGCGGCGGCGCAGCGGTGGCTCCGGAGGCGACGAGCTGGTGGCGGCAGCTCTGGTGGGACCGACGGATTTCTTTGTTTTTTTATTTTTTAGAAAATGTTTGCCGAGTGTTTGAAAACACACACAGCGAAAGTTTCACCAAGTGCCCGAAAATCGACACTCGGCAAAGAGGCTCTTTGCCGAGTCTCTAGTCACCGAGTGCTCTTTGCGGCAAACACTTCGCCGAGTGTTTTTGGGCTTCGCCGAGTTCCTTGGGCACTCGGCATACTACTGATTTCCCGTAGTGGTCAATGGCACCATGCAAGCTGCCTCTCTCTCTCTAATTCAGCCAGATATAGCACTATGCAGTGAGCACCTTGTTGTTCTGCTCCGCGACTGTGGGACTTGGACTCAATAGTCTTCTGTTTCTTCGAGACCGTGCCCGTGCAAATTTTGTATGTTCCGACACGTACTCAAGCTAGCTGGGCCACAAACCATTACGAGTTCGCACAAGTAGAGTATTTGTGTGTCTGATTCCAAAGGAAATGAACAGAGCTCATTCTGTATCGGGCTAAGATTCCAACAAAAAGGAAACTGATCCCCACCCATGGACACACAAGCAATATATGGTTTACACGGTCTCCCAATGTCTCACTGCTAATGACATAAAAAACCTGTTCAACAGCCAGCAATATGATTTATCATTGTATATGTAGAATGTACATCATAGCGACATGTGCTTGCCAACCATAAAAATAGCCAGAAGCAGCGTCACGGCACAAACTTTATCAGAATGTTTGGTTCATCATCAGATACATGATCAGGATAGGTACCAGCAAAGCAACCCCATTACCAGTCAAATCAAATCGCACACGACACACACGAGCAGCTAGCGATGCTGCTTATTATTACAATGGCATCAGGCATCAGCTACTACTCCAACCCGTCGCAAACAAGAGGAGGGGGTAGCAGACGGACACAGGCACTCACCAATCTCAAGCCAAACACAAAGGGAGATACAAGCATCAGCAGAGAGATACAAGCTGCAGATACTCAATCGCAAGCAGCACACTCATTCGAGCACACTGCACACACACACATGTTTGCTGAGCAGCAGCATGCAGGCAAAACCAGGCGGCCGCCTTTCTTATTTGAAAACCAAACACACACACACACACACAGCTGCAGAGGAAGGCAGGCCAACTCGGCCGGCCGTCAATGCAAGGCAGGCATCAGGAGGCAACCTGATGAAGAGCCAATGGGCCTTGGCTCACAGATTGTTAACAAATAACAGACACTGAGTTAGCAGCAGCAGTAGCAGATGCAGAGTCCGAATGGTTTCACCTGGGTAGAACAGAATGATCGACAAGAAGACACAGATAGTGAGTAAATTGTTTTAATTAGCTCGAGTATTAAAAAGATACTTAGGATTGTAAGATGATCAAGGCATCATGCACGTACCTGAGGACGGTGCGCCTGAGCAGGCGCCTCTTGTAGTAGCGCGAGTGCACGGGCACATCGTAGTGGGAAGGGTGGTGGCCGGCCTCCACCCCGTCCCACTCCAACGCGTCCCACACATCCTTCTCAATATCCACGGTTGGTTTCTTCATGTCTAGCTCCCGGCCCTTCAAGGCTGGCAGCCGGCGCAGGCTCCAGCATGCTCTGATCTTGATGGTCTCCAGCGCCGGCGCCAACGCCGTGGCGTCCTTGCATATCTGCTGCAGTGCCGGCAGGTCGTGGAGGTGAATGGTGGTCAGCTTCGGGAACTGAACACTTGTATGCTGGTTCTGCTCGTCCCACGGCACGAAGATGTGGCGGAGGTCGCCGCAGTGGATGATGTGCAGGGTCTCCAAGTTAGGGAAGGAGGTTCTGTCGCCCATCGCAAGCGCGAATTGAAGGCTTGGGCAGCAGCGCAGGTGCAAGTGCTGTAGGCTTTTGAAGCGACGAGCCCACAGAATCTTTAGACGACCTTGGCTCCATATGCAGCGAGCCATCAGGAGATCCGATGCCCAAATGATCTCCAGCTTACCCAACGGATCTTCTGTGCCTGGAGGAAAGACGGCATGCAACTTGGGGCACCTCTCCACACGGCACCAACAGAGAGAATTCCAATAATGAACCGCAGAAGGCATGATATTGGTACAGTTAAGGACATCATGCACGTGCAAGGATTGGGTATACTCTGTCATCAGCCTAGCTAGATTATCATAAGCAGAATAATATACATCCACCTCACTTTGCACGGCGTGGCTTCCATAACCAATCTCTATATGGCGATTCAACTGTCCAGTTGGAGGCTGCGGGAATGCATGCATCGGGGTCATGACATAACCAACCTCAGTAAAGATGTCATCATACATGCCTGCTACAACATGGTGTTGTTGATCGGTGGTCTCCATCATATTGGTTGTTGTTGCTTCAGGTTGAACCACAGCACCGCTACATGCAGTTGAAGAGGTGATGCTGATAAAGTAAACTCCGCCAAATGCGTAGCGTATCGGACCACACAAAGAGCGAACCAGCCTAGCATCCCCAGTAATAGCGTGCACTTGATGGAAAGATCTAGGCAAGGTGCCAAGTGATGGCCGACCACATCCAAGTTCCTTCCTAGTAGGCCGTGTGTCTATACAGAGCAGCTCCAGCATTCTATTTTGCTTGTAATATGAGCCCCATCTGATTGCACGGAGGCGCTTACAGCCTAACAAAAAAAGCCGCTTGAGCCTCGGCACATCCACCACCATAGTTTCAAAGTCAAGTACCTTGATTGCACATCCCGAAAGGTCCAGCTCCACGAGATTGGGAAGCCCACGCAAGAACAGGTTGTCCAGGCGTCCACATCTTTGTAGAGATACGATGGAGATCTTGCTAGTGCTTGCATCAGCAGGCGGTCGCTTCGGACGGGACATTTCTGGAGGTAGCTCAACAGTTGATACTTGATGGGATGATGCTGGTCCATAGCCGTCCAAACTGAATGACCTTAGAGAGAAGTTATTAGAAAGCATAACATCCTCCAACCCATCACAACCATCAAGAATAAGCACCTGAATGTGGATCGCCTTGGATATGCTTGCTGCTAGATTTCTTCCCATGAGTCTGTTGCTGCTAGATAGATCAAGTATTTCCAGGCTTGTGTTGCACTCCATAAGAAATGGGTCACCGATGCCACTTGACGAAGTTTTCTCTGCTGTCGCCGCCTCATCATATGTAGATCTGATGATTCGGAGACGTCGAAGGTTAGGCAGCCTCTTTTGTAATTGATGGTTGCTTGTCCGCCGCAGCCACCTAACTCCCTCTATGTTTAGCTCCATGAGGTTAGCCATGAGCTCTGTCTTCTCCTCGGATAAGATCTCAACCCAGTCTGTGTAGTACAGGTCAATCACCCACAAGCTCTTGAGAAATGCCCACTTGGTTGTACAAACCCTTCCTTGAAGCTCAATTGTATTGTCATCTGTGCACTTATCTAGTCCAAGAAATCTTAATGTGTGGCAATGAACGAAAGGAGGTGAGATGAAACTAAAGGCACAACAAGAGAGTATCAGCACGCCGAGGTTGCTGCACTGTTTGAAAAGGCCATTTGGCAATCCAAGTGGGCTATCTTTTGTTTCAAATGCAAGGAAGATTGATGATGCCCCTGCCAATATAGTTTGCATATCATCCTGTACTTTCTTATTCCTCAATGTGACAGAAAGCCAACGGCAAGGCCTCTTCTTGTAGATATCATCATCGTCTTTAACTACAAGAAAAGGAGTCTTCGGATCTTTCTTCAAGTTGCTAAACACACCATCAAGCACATAAGCATCCCGCTCGAAGCTTATTTGTGGATGCAATGCATTGCTGATCTCATTGCTGATCTCATGTACCCTATCCCCTTGTATGATTCCATCACATATCCAATAATTGGGAGCATGAGCTGGCCAAGCAAATCCACTGGTGCTACGGAAACTATAATATAGGAGTAACCCATATAGCCAACAATCTACCACTGTTGTTGGGTCCATGCCCCTCATACATGGGTAGCGAGCAACTATGCCAGCAGCCTCTTCATGAAACAACGCAACAAATTGCGAACTTGATAAATAGTTGGCATCGATGGGGCAATAAATGAAAACATCTGTATATCTTAGCTTCTTTGATATCTTATCTGGGTGGGACATAGACATGAACCTTCTACTGAAAGTCCATATTATTACGCAGTCATGATATTCTGGAATACCAAATCTCCTTAGGTCGAGCTCATCATCACCCCCATTGATAAAAATCATCATAAATGTACTTTCCCTCAAGGTTTTGTCAATCACAGCTGCAACACTTCGTATCACGTCCCTAGTTCCATGGTCCAGTCCATTGAAGTCGTCCTCCTCGTCCTGCTCCTCAAACATGCCCATGGCTTTTGGGTCAAGTTTTAGCTCCTCTGCAATTTTTCTCTGCATCATCCATTTGCTTGTGCACGTTGAGCAATCAATATAAATCGTTCTGCTAAAGCACAATTTTGGAGGAGGAGATTTCATAGATGGAAGTATTTGTGCTATGGATCTAAGAACCGCGGTTGTCCCAAAGCCACTCCAACCATCAAAGTAGATGATGTTGGTGTTGTTGTTGATGAGGTTTCTATGAATGAGATTGAATATTATTTCCTCTCTGGCGTTAGCAACATCTGTTACTTGGCCTCGGCTAAGGCTCTGAAATGCGGGAACGAGTGGATTTAATCTAGCTAGTTAAGATCATTTCAGCAGATACGTACATATATAAATAATTGAGTAAATTAATTGTGTAGTATGCATAAATAATTAATCCAGCAGTACGTACCACTTCTCTCATGACGCTGAAACAATTAACTCCGCCACGGTAGAAGAGGAACAGATTAACCAGGGCGAAAGACCTGCACAAGCATGCAATAGGTTATTGATGAAGGATGATTTAACCCATGATCATCAGCCACGACCAATCCGCCACTAATATATGATGAGTAGTTGATCAAAGGTCGTCTCCGCAACCTGCGCACCTTGTCAGCGACCAGTACTAACTTATTATTATTATTACGTGCATGCTGCAGCATCATATTCTTTTTCAGACTGCATGCACGCGCGCGGACAACATTATCGTTTTGGTTTTCTAGGTTCAGAATCTTTGTGTTATTCATTTAGATAAACGCTATGTCTAGATTTATAGTAAAATCTATGAACCTAGAAAAGTCAAAACAACATATAATTTGGAACGGAGGAAGTATATTATTCAGACGAATAAGAGGATCGGATCGGGTGGAATGCAGTGCACACACCTTTAATTTTCGGTGCCGAGATGATCGAGTTGGTCCGAGCGAGATTGGCCAATGGAAAGACGAGTGAACGCGATCCAAGATACAGCTGATCGAACGCAGGCGAGGGGAAGGGATTGGAGAGCGTTCTGGTAGGGTAGGTTTCAACTGTACGTGGCAACTGGCAAGGAGTATGGCCTAAGCAACAAATTAAGCAAAAGCACACTCACTAGACAGCAGGTACGACCCCTTTGCTTGTTGCATGCACATCTCGCATCTTCTGGGAGGGTGCTTTGCTTCTCTCGCCCGCCCTTGTCTTTTTTTTGTTCTCCAAATTAAAACTTGGCAAACCCCAGCTCCTTTGCTTTTTTCTCAAGATATTTAGTCGTACACTTGTACTCCCTGTATGCAAAGATTATTCGACCTGGTCCCATTTACATGAGGATATAGAAAACAAAAAGGAAAACCATGCATATCCATCCCTACTAAAAAATAAAAATCATTAATTTTTCCAATGAAGTAAGAAAGTGTTGTATCAACAGAGACAGCACGTTACGTTTCAAAAAATAGAAGACGCGGCGCGGAGAGAGGAGGACGCGGCGTGCGGTGGGGAAGAAGGGTCGCGTGTTCCCTGACCATGCAATTCCCACACTGAAAATTAAAAGTGGCACTGGTAGTCACATAGCAACCTCCAACCAGGTGTGCTCACTAGTCAGCAAAAAAATGTGCACGATGATTCTTTTGATATTCAGTTGTATCAACACTGACAGACAACACATGTGTGTGTTGCTCACTGGTTCACCATCACAGAGCATACGCACGAATCAATCGCACACCATCCACAAACTCTCATAAATTGTTTCTTAAAGTTATACGCACACGAGCAGCTAGCCACGCTGCTTATTACAGTGTCAGCTGCTACTCTGACCCGTCTCATCAGACCGGCTGCGGTAGCGACAGACATACGCTCAACACGCTCAAGGCAAACAAATCAAACGTTCACCCAGCTGCAATGGAAAGCCACATTTCACTCGAGCACACGCATCGCCGCCCAGACCTGCGTAGCACACGAGCTCGCACACAGGCAGTCACAAACAAGGTGGCCACTGGCCACCCCTTTCTTATTCGAAAAAAAAAAACAAAGCGCACAGCAAGCGGCGGCAGGCCAACTCGATCGATCAGCCAGCCGTGATCCGTGAAGGCAGCAGGGGCCAACCTGAACCCCCAATGCTTTGGCTTGCACAACAAACAAACAAACAGATCAACAAAGCACACAACAAGGTAAGCAAAATGTACAGTCCACTGACGCCACAGCACCACTGCACTTCACCTGGGCAGATCGTATGAGAAGCAGAAAAAGAGAGTGAGTAAGCCGGCTTAATTAATTAGCTTAATTGAATGACTGAAGAATCAGTAGCTGATGACGACACTTCAGAAGGGCACGTACCTGAGGACGGTGCGCCTTAGCAGGCGCCTCTTGTAGTAGCGCGAGTGCACATGCGTCTTGTAGAGGGAAGGGTGGTGCCCGGCGTCCACCCCGTCCCACTTCAATGCATCCCATACATCCTTCTCCACCTCCTCCACTGTCGGCCTCCTCATTCCCAGCTTGCGGCCCTTCAAGGCCGGCAGACGGCACAGGTTCGGGCAACCCCTGATCTTGATGGTCTCCAGCACTGGCGCTAGCGTCTCGGCAACCTCGCATATCTGGTGCAGTGCAGGCAGGTCGTACAGGTGGATGGTGGTCAGCCTCGGGAACTTGACACTCGTCTGGCTCTTCCTCTCTACTGCAAAGACATGCCTGAGGTCGCTGCAGTGGATGATGTGAATGGTCTGCAGTCTAGGAAAGGAGGGGAAAAACACCGGGATTGCGAACCGAAGGCTCGGGCAAGAGCGCAAATGCAGGTGTCGCAGGCTCTGGAAGTACCAAGAATCATGTATTCCTTGGCTCCAGATGCAGCGGGCCTTTAGAAGATCCGATGACCGATGCCCATATGGTTTCCAGCATATTATTGCCTTCTTGTGCGCCCGGAGGAAAGACAGCTTCCAAGTTGGAGCACCTCTCTATGCGGCACCACTGGAGGTTATACCAACTTCCCACAGCCATGGTATTGCTGTAGGCCGAGACATCATGCACATGCATGGATTGGGTCCAGTTTCTCATCAGGAAACACAGATTATCATCATAAGCATCTTGCTCCGCCTCACTCTGCACGCTACGGCTCCCATTACCAATCTCGATATGGCAATCCAACTGTTGAGTTGGAGGATGAGGAAAGTCCTGCATCAAGTTCGGGGTGTCACCAACCTTGTTAAAGACATCCCCATAGAGGCCTGCCACTAAAACATGGGGGCGCCGACGATCACAGGACGATGCATAGCTGGATTCAATCATATCATTGTTGGTTTCTTCAACATTGCCACAGAGAGTGCTTGAAGAGGTGATGCTGATACGGTAATAAGAATCATGGTTTATTGTAGCCGACAAGGATCTGATCAGCCTTGCATCTGTGATGGTAGCGTGCCGCTGTCGCTTCAATCTGGAGGATTAATTTATGCTGGCTAATAAGGGACGACCGAGCCATACATCCAAGTGCTCCCCCAGTCCCAGCTCGTGTGTCTACACAGAGAAGCTCCAGCTTCCTCGGCTTCAGGGAGCTACCTTTGTCCCCCCCCATATAATTGCACGAAGGTGCTCACAGCCTATGAGAAAGAGTCTCTTCAGCCTCAGGACATCCACCACCATAGTTTTAAAGTCAAGTATCTTGATTGAAGATCCTGAGAGGTCTAGTTCCTCAAGATTTGGTAGCCCACGCAAGAACAAGTTCTCCAACAGTTTACATCCTTCTAGGGATATCATTGTGGTTTTCACATCTTTCTTATCTGAATCAGAGGCGCACTTTGGACGGGAGCTTTCTGAAGGGAGATCAGTGCTTGATGTCCACTTGGATGCTGGTCCGCATCCATCCAAGTTGAATGACCTTGGTGAGGAAGGAAGCCCATCAGGCAGAGCAACATTCTCCAGTTGATCACATCCGTCAAGAATAAGAACCTGAAGGTTGCTCGCCATGGATAGGCTTGTTGGTAGGTTTCTCATCTCAGTGTTACCAGAAAAGTCAAGTAGTTCCAGCTTTTTCTTCTCTGTAAATGAGTTGCTGATGATGTCTTTTGAGAACTCTGCTTGACACACGGGTTTGGTTATCCTGAGCCTTTCAAGGTGGGGTAATCTTTTCTCTAATTGGCTTGTGTATTGCCAGCATCTAATTCCTTCTATATTTAGCTCTATTAGGTTACACATAAGACCCAACTTTTCCTCAGATAAGATATCATCCCAGTCCGTATAACGTTGGTCAAGCACCCACAAGTTACGTAGACATGCAGCCCACTCAGTGGCAGTACAACCTTCTCCTTCAAGTTGATTCTTGTTGTGGTTTGTGCAGTGGTCCAATCCAAGGAACCTTAGTGTCTGGCAGCAGATGAAAGGTGGTGATACAAAACTGAAGGCACAATAAGAGAGAACCAACACACAAAGGACAATTTTGCGCCGCTCAAACAACACATTTTGTAATATAAGTGGGCTTTCAGTCCTTTCAGATGATAGGAAGATTGATGATGCGCAAGCAACTATTTCTAGCATACCATCATGTACTTCCTTCTTTGAGATGTATGTATCATTCTTTGAGTTGATCGAAATCCAGCGATAAGCATGCATCTATCTATATGAAAAACGGAATCCATATCACTTTGTGTAACCAGAAAAGGAGTCCCAAAACATTCCTGGATCTTGTGATACACAGTGCCAAGAAGAGAATCATCACACTCGAAACTTATTTCACGGTGCAATGCATTACTTATCTCCCTTGCTCTATCTCCTTGAATGATCCCATCGCATATCCAATGGTTGGGATTTTGATCTGCCCAACCAGATCTGTTGGTGCTATCAAGACTGTAGTATAGGAATAGCCCATAGAGACAACAATCAATGACCACTTCTAGGTTGATGTCCCGCATACAAGGGTAGCAAGCAGCTAAGTTGGCAGCCTCTTCCCAAAACAATGCACTAAGCTGTGAACTTGATAATTCAAAATGACCCAAGCGGCCAAAAAGGAAGAGATCTGTGTATCTTAGTTTATCTGATGTCTTGTAGTAGTGGCGGTGCATGGTCATAAACCTTATTTTGAAAGTCCATAGTATTATACAATCACGGTACTCTAGAATACCAAATCTATTTAGGACAATCTCATCATCACTCCCATTAAGGAAAATCATCATAAACCTACTCTCCCTCAGAACTTGGTCAATCACGACTGCAACATTTCTTATCACATCCCTAGAGCCATGGTCCACTCTGTTGAAGTCATCTTCCTCGTCCTGCTTGTCAAACATGCCCATGATGTTATGGTCGAGTTTTAGCGCATCTGCAATTTTCCTCTGCATTTCCCTTTTACTTTTCCATACTGAGCAATCTATATAAATTGTTCTGCCAAAGCACAATCCTGAAGAAGGAGATTCAATAGATGGAACAGCTTGTGCTATGGATTTAAGAACTGCTTCCGCCCCAAAGCCCTCCCAACCATGCAGATAAATTATCTTCTTGTCACTGTTCCTCTGAACCAGACTAAGTATTTCCTCAGCAGCACCATCAACGTCTGTCGCCTTGAATACCTGAAATTTGGTCGACCCACACACTATATCATTAGGTACATTGACCAAAAAAAATTAAATGCATGCAACCTCACACACATATAGTTTAATTTAAAATTTTAACGAGTGCAATTTTACATAAAATTCTATCTTTGCAATAGATTAGACAAATATTCGAGAATATCGGAGCATGTTTTCCTTAAGAGAGAAGAGAAAGATGTAATGTTTCGACCGGGTACCAAAAGGAACAATACCACAACGCAGGGAGGCAATTAGGCCCCACAGGACGGCTAAGCAACAAGGCCAACTCCTTTCAAAGCAAATGACCCCAAGAATAAGCCTCCTTGAGGACCAGCCATTCAAGGGTGACCCGCTGCATCGTGGTGTATCGAAACTAGGGTATCAAATGTTTTTGAATTTTTTGACAATGCTTTTCTTGTACCAATGAATAATCATACTATATGTGGTTTGAAATCAAACACATGTGCTGAAAGTAGACATGTTATTCATATTGCTAGTGATAAAGATGAACTAGAATTATTGTCTTCTTTATATATTTTGGGTTACATAAAATTCAATATTTTATATAATCTAAGTTGTTTGGAGGAGAGACTTTTTGGATATGTTGGTTTGCCATGGTTTTTGTAGATATACATATCGTGTTATTGGCACATACAACAACAATGGATAATATGTGGTACACCACGTTTACATTAGTAGCAATCTGAATTCTCCATTTGGTGTGCAAGATTGTGATCAACTAAAAAGATACAATACTTCCAATACTGCTATTGCATCTTGTAACACTCTATTTTTCCTCATGTTAAAAACCACTAAAATTTTGAACTTTTTCAAATTTTCCAACAAATTAAAATTTACCTTGAGTGGCAAACACCTTTTTGAAAACTCGTTTACAAAAATTATTGGGTATCAATATTAGAGACACCCAAAAATAGGGATTAATTACCCCTAAACTTCGTGCAGATCCACCTCGCCCGACCCTAGGCGTGGGGCCATACGGCGCGCATCACTTCCACAAGCCGTCTTTGCCTCGCCCGACCCTAGAGGAGGGGCCTAACGGTGTGCGCCTCCCTCACGGGACGATTCCATCTCGCCCGACCTCCGAGCGAAGGGAGGTGGGAGCGTGCTGCGCGAAACAAGTCGTCTCCACCTCGCCCAACACCCAAACGTGGGGTCAGGAATAGAATGCATGGCGTGGCCTGCTCTCGCCTCGCTCGACCCCAACACACAGGGCCGAGGTCGACAAGGACCCAAAAAATTAAGGCATCCATGACCTTCACCGTGACAAGCCATGCCCTGACGAAACGAGCACTCGACAGGACCGAACTGGGTAGGCATGCACATCCCGTACAATGGCGGGCATACATGTACTATGCCATATGCTCCGTGGCACCGCCTGTAGGCGGGACAAACAACTAACTTATAAGAGCCGTACCGGGCACTGTTTGAGCCCCCGTAGCAACAGTACGCCATAGGATTAGTCTACCATGTACAGGACCAGGCATGGCTCACCAATCACCCACGATGTCATCTACAGGGTTAGCGAGACCTGCAGCGAGGCAAAGAAGGGAACCAGGACCCCCTCCTTTTCTTTCCTTCTCCCTTTCTGTCTGTTTCCTCTCTCACCCTCAAATATTGCCCCCCTGAGCTATAAAAGAGGAAGTAACACCCCAGATAAGGGGTTCGACTCGATTCACACACACGCACCAGAGACCTGGGAAGCTCTCCTTCTCTCGTCTGTTTGTAACCCCTACTACGAACTTGCAAGCAACACGAGCAGCCATGAGTTGGACGTAGGGGCATTCGGCCCAAACTAGTATAGATCCTTGTGCCTGTCTTGCAAACCATCCAAATCCCCAAGCCCAAATACTAAATTCACTAGCCGGTGATCCGAACACTAACAAAAATCTTGCATAAAATTCACCATATGTATTTGTTAGTTTCCTAGGTTTGTTTGAACCCTTTGGTGGCAAAACGGTTTTCCTTGAATTCCTCCAAATCCTTTAAAACCTTGATTTGAATCCCTTCCAAAAATGTTCAAATCATCCCCCCCCCCCCCTTCTTTGACCCAAATCCACCTCCCTTCTCTTTTGGCCTAGCTTGGCCCAACCCCCTCACCCTCCCCCCCCCTTCTTAACCCGCATTGGCGTCGTGGCCTGACTCTCACCTGACGTGAAGATCGCATTGACGTTGGCGTCTAGCTAAAGTTTAGCTGAGTTTTAGTTGACCTGTTTGGATCCCTGGCAGCTAAAGTTTAGTTAGTGGATTCGAAGAGAGCCTTAACCATGCGCCATACATGATAGATTCTAGCCGGGTATCTCAGGATATGCTTGCACTCCACTCGAACCTGTTTCCTTGTACTAGCTAGCTGAATAGATCTGTAACGGCCTTGTAAACCAAGACAGTTGGTGGATTATATAAGGCGAGCGAGGGGCCAACCTTTAACCATGTAGGGTTCTTTTATACATTGAGCTTCCTTGGTTCTTGTAAACCGGCAATACATTCCACCACAAAACACAAAACATAGGGTATCACACCGCCTTGTTGGCCCGAACATGTCTCAATCTCTATGTTCGTGTGTTACCATCAAGATCACGATTCTACAATACTCCATTCAAACGGATCTTGACTATGGGAAGCCCTTGGTGGACTTGCCGAACCCTAAACTCGACAAAAACTTTGTCATGGAACGAGTTAAATAGCATACTATATATATGTTACTCAGTTATCAAGTTCTATCATATTAATGTATAAAAAACTATCTCATATTAATGTATACTCATGGCTGGGCCGGGCCTAAAATGCTCAAGTCGAACATACATGCTATTGTTAGAGACCTGAACATTTTAGACCCGGCCCGGCCCACTCAATCCTGATGGCCCAAGCATGAGCCCATCGAGTTTTAGCCCGCTCAGGACTCTATGGAATGGGCTTGAATGGAGAAAATAAAACCTAAAAAAATTATTGACTCGAGCTTGTCTTGAACTATAATTACTTCTGGAATGGAAAGCCCGACCATGGCCCAACTTGGCCTGAAAAATAGGCCCGTTATTGCCCATGTGACATGTGGACAGGAATTTCAAGCCTAAAACTAGCTGGGATTTTTTTCGACCCGACCCGGCTCTTAAAATGCTCGGGTCTAGCTATTGTCACCATTCATGTAAAGTATATATAATTATATTGATGGGAGGGTTGGAGCCCTCCCAGCCACTCCGCTACTGTAGCTACAAAATGCTAGTTTGCTATAGCAACCCGAGCAGCTATAATTCCGATCCAGATTTTGCTACGCTGCACTGCGCTAGTTTTGTTACATGGCGCTGGTTTTATGCTATAGCAATGTCACATGTCTTTGGTACTATAGTAGACATCGTTGTTTTTTCCCGCAAGAGCGTCATCCCTGGCGGTATGTTGACGTTGTCTCCAGAAAAAATAGGTACATCCATATTGCTAAAAGAAAGTGCCCACCCAGAGTTGGTGTGTCCTCGCTCGCCATATGGTTTGTGATCACTTCTATAGAAAATGTTTGTAGGAGCCAACCCACCCCTGCTAATGTCTATTTGCAGGGGCGGGCCATGGGGTCATTTTCATTGTTTAGCAATCATAAAAAAATGGTCCCTTAATGCGCTGAAACTAATCATTTATCTATATCTATATAACTTATATAGGAGATCCCCACTAAGGATTTCTCTCAACCCCATGAAGCCACATCATCACCTCCCACTAAGATACATTAATTGTTATTTCTCACTTATGTGGTGCTCATCATATCATATATAACTTATATAGGAGATCCCCACTAAGGATTTCTCTCAACCCTCATGAAGCCACATCATCACCTCCCACTAAGATACATTAATATCCAACTAAGATACATTAATTGTTATTTCTCACTTATGTGGTGCACATCATCTAATTCTGGATTATTCTAATTACCTGACCAACTTTGTGCGCATTTTCTATTCATTAGATGTATCTCTTATTTTATTTCTTATCTATTCAAAAGTAACATAAAAATTTATGATTTTTTATCAAGAGATAGCTCGTAGAGCTCTTCGGATAACTCTATAAGTGCATTATTTTTACGAGCAACTAATCACCCACAATGATTCATAGTTTATCAAAAAAACTCTTTCAAATCCAGCAGCAACGCGCGGGGTGCACATTTTCTATTCATCAGATGTATATCTTATTGTTATTTTTCTTATATATTCAAAAATAACATAAAAGTTTATGATTTTCATCAAGAGATAACTCATACGGCTCTCGTGGTAATCTTTACAAATGTGTATATTTTGACAGAAACATTATAACATATCCATGTTTACAGTTTCATATATTTTTAAATTAAAAAGTTATTATACATAATTCTTTAAGAGACAAAATTTGATATCTTAGTCATCTTGGTGCAGATTGAAACAATTGTTTATGCCATTAGTTAGAACAATTAAGGGTACAGTCTAGGGCCTATAATTAATATTTTTATAAATAAATAACATACTTTTCATTAAAAATGTGCGTAAGCACTACAATTAGGATAAAAAATTACAACAACCGATAAGATCAAAATTTGAAAGTAAAATTAAAATTAATGACACCATCAATGTCTCTAGATTTCAAACCCTGAAAATGCAGGAATTTATGGATGTGATCTAGCAAGATATGGTCATCTCTATCCGACTTATGTATACTAGTCCATCAACCCATGTTCTTGCATGGGCTAATAGTTTTAAGAGGTATTGTATTATAAATTTATTTAAGAATTTGATCATTTAACTAATAATTAAAATTGTTTATCTACGACTATTTCATTTGTTTAATATTCTAACACATAATACTCACATTTATTGGCTCTTAATCAGTAATTACTCTCTACATTTGTTCATCCACATCCATTTATTTTCACTCTGAATGGCACCTCCATACGTGGGTAATTTTTTAGGGAGTTTTTTTTTTTTTTGCTACTTTCATAATGGTAGTAGAGGTGGATAATTTTTTATATAGAAAATATAATAGATCCAATAATGGCTATGATGATTTGAGTTTCACAATTGATGGTGAGACATTTTGCCTTTTTAAGAGAACTTTTTAGTTTTCTATTTTTCTAGAATGTTCATATAGTATCCTAGGTGGCTTCACGTGGGGGCTCTAAGATAAACTTCCAATTTACGTGGGGGCTCTAAGATAAACTTCCAATTTGTAATACTAGTAATAAGATTGAAAAGACAAAGAAAATTAAGCAGACTAGCTATGGTGTGTAGATGCTTGGTGAAGGGGGAAAAAAATGCAATAATGCTGCAGCAGAGCACCTTACCAGCTTTCTCATGATGAGATGGTAATTACCAGAAAGCGATCGCAGCTGACTATCAATCTAACCCATGATTGATCTATCGATCCACCAATTGATCGGAGATGGCCGATCTCTCGCTAAAATGATGCACTCCCTGCATGCAGCGTGCACAGCATTAATTCGGGGCATTACACGGAATTAACCTCAGCACCATCATCATCAAGGAACGGTAGCAAACGAGGAAGAGGAGCAGCATGTACACACCTTTGCAATAAGGAGAAAGTTACTTCCTTGCGAGATGAGCTGGGTAACAATTCCTCGATGGTTCCACTCCAATAATCCGGAACCAACCAGGGCCAAAGGCCGGGATCCGAGGCAGAGTTCCTCCAATATAATGTATTGCTCTAATGAGGTTGCTTCAATCCGGAACGCTCAGCTCCATCATCTCAAATCAAATGGATGCTGGGTGGATCAATCGAAACGATTCTGAAAGAGACGGAGGAGAGGGGAGCGAGCGATGGTGTGGTAACCAATGCAAGTGGTATCACCGCAGCTGCTAGGTGTCTGTTGTCACCTTTCTTCTCCAAAGACGCAGGCACTCAATAGGATTCCTTGCTTGCTTGCATGTTGCCTCGATCGCCTCCATGCATCTAGGTACTACCATATTATTTCATATCTTCCGTGCTTTGGCTCTGGGTGTGTGGGTGGGGTGCTTTGCTTCTCCTGCCTTTGCTTTTTCTACAGATACATGGCTAATTAATTTGCAGTTACCTTTTCTTCCACTTGTTTACAGAGATCGATATGATATACACAACCATTACTTTGGCCAGTAGTTGAACAAGCAACTTAGTGTATACTATAATCTAACTTTATATGCCGCGCGCGCGCCCAGTGTTTGATCGTCGAGTAATGACTCTCTTCATCTGCCGGCAGCCGCTTTCCATCTCTGCTTGCTCGAGATCTAGCTGGTCGGCTCGCCTCTGCAAGTCGCAGGGATGCCAGCTCGCCTCTGTTTGTCCTCGCCGTGGCGGGTGCGGGAGGGAGAGGAGGACGGCGAGGGCGGCTGACAGATGGGGGCCATGATTTACGAGCCTCATTTAGTCGGGCTGGCTGGAGTACGAAGACAATTTCAAACCCCTAAACTTTACAGGCCCATAAAAATGCAAAATAGATACCCATATTTAGTCATTGGGCTAGAGTTGCTCTTACATCCAAGTCTTTCGGATCCCCAGTGCGGCGGTGCGGCAGCTAGGACAACATGCATGGGTGCTGGAGGCCATGGTCCACTACGGGAAGCCTTGAAGTTGTCGAGTGTCAAATCTTTGCCGAGTGTATTATTTCGAACACTCGGCAAAGAAGTGTTTTGCCGAGTGTAAATAAAAACACTCGGCAAAGAAACGCTTTGCCGAGTGTCAAAAAAACACTCGGCAAAGATCCGTGTTTGCCGAGTGTATTTTTTGACACTCGGCAAAGCGCTTCTTTGCCGAGTGTATTTTTTTGACACTAGGCAAAGACGAGAGTTTTTAAATTTCTAAGAAAGCAAATGAAGTCTAAAAATCATGAGATTTGGCATGATGTGATGGTATCATACGTAAAGACCGTGATAAAAAGTTGAGAAGATTTCGCACATTTTGTCATAATGATGTTTACAAAATTGAAACATCAATATGTGTTACTCTATGTAAAAGAGTTAGTCAATGTATTTTTTGAATACAAACTCTTTATATGATCTCAAATGAAAAAAAGCTTTAACCAAAGTTGTATGGCATGATGAAATGTAAAACTTTGCGATTGACAACTTCTCTATTTGACAAAGTTTTATAATTCAAAATATCATTATAAGCTTTTCGATTTCAAATTTTAAAGTTTTAAAATTTTCAAATGATCTCAGATGTAAATAAATTTTAAACCAAAGTTGTAGAGCTAGACGAGATTTAAGACTTTGTAGTTGTACACTTTTTTATTTGAGATTGTTTAGTACTTCAAAAAACATTATAAGCAATACGATTTTAAATTTTAAATTTTTAAAATTTTCAAATGACTTCGGATGTAAATAAGTTCTAAATAAAAGTTGTAGATCTCAAAAGGATATAAAACTTTGTAGTTTACAACTTTTTCATTTGAGCTCATTTCGCTATGTTAAATTGCATCGGAAGGCAGCTAAAGAAATACACTTGCCACGTCAGCGATCCGCAACTTCAAAATCGCGGCCTCCCATTGGTCCAAACTGGAGCACGCGGCTCCCCCCTCTCTCTTTCTTCCACACCGGTCTCTTCTCCTTCTTTTATTCTTCTCTCATCTCTCTCCCTCCTCTACCCTCTACAGCGGCGGCCGAGGGCCCCAGGCCGACTAGGCGGCGGCTGCGGCCGAGGCCCCCAGGCCGGCGAGGGGGTGGCTCCGGCAGAGGCCCCGAGGTCGGCGAGGGACAGCAGCGGGGCGGCGCCAGGCGGGACGGCTTGGTCGGCGCGCTTTCCGGCGGCGTGCGGCAACGGGACGAGGGCGGCCGGCCGGCGCGAGCTCCCGGCGGCGGAGCTCGCCCACGCGGCCGACCGAGGCCCCCGAGGCGGAGCTCGCCGCGCAGCAAGGCTAGCGCGCGCCGCCCATCTCCATGCCGCCGGCCACCTCGGGCCTGCTCCCCAGCTGTGGGGACCCCTTATCCAGACGTTCCCTGATTACCTGTATCAGGTCCTGGATCGACCGCTGATACAGATCTTATCACAGATTAGTATCAGAAGAGATAAATAACGTATATTTTAAATAGATTTAACATCGTTTTTAGCTAGCGGGGAGCGAGCAGGCACTTCATTCCTCCACCGGAATGGGCTGCAGCACCTTCTCACCCTGAAGGCCTAAACCTGTAAGACAATGAAAGCAAGGGTGAGTATTCTGAAGAGAATACCCAGCAATAATATATATGAATTAAATAAAATATAAAGGTCGGTCCTGGAGAGGCACTTCCTCCCTGCCAGTCCCGATATACAATCCCGAACCTGACCAACGGTACCTTCGCCGTCTCAGGTTCCCCGTACAGAAACAGTAAAAACTAATCATCGGGGGCTATGACTAAGTGGACTCTTGCCGGAGTCGCGGCTATCCAGATAGATTCTACACTCTGCAGAGGTCGTACTTATCTACCCCGAATTCGGTCGGCCCGTATCGTGTACCTCGGCGGTACCGACCTACGAGACTCGTACCCACCGGTGACATTCGCTGGTCAGCATTCCCTAGGTCCAGCCACGTGCATACTTGGGGCTAAGCAGGGGCTACTAATCATCCGCTTCGCGGATATCGACCCGGGTTTTTGATGAGCTCATCGGGCCTTTGGCCCTCAGGGTCTCTGACCCTGTATCCTAGTCAACCCGTGCCGCCCAGTCCCAGCCCTCTGTCTGGGGCTGTCTCCAGTATACCCATTTCCCGACTTGGCGCGTGCTCGACCCGGCACCAGGCGCTCCCCAGTTCGCCGGTCAGCACTCTGCGCCAATCATACGGCTCCTTGGGATGGATTACTAGGTTCAGCTGGTGGGGCGTGAATCAAGGCCTCACATAAATAGGCATTGAGGACCCAGTGTGTCCGAGGACCGGTGGATGGTCGCTTCCTGGTGTGATGAGTGATTGACAACGTGGTGTGGATTGACGTTTCCCTTGGCTCAAGTATTGCAGGTGTAGAATGCGGCTTGGTTGCATTGGTGCAGGTGAAGAACAGGCGCGAAAGGTCTTAGCCATGGCGGCCTCCGAGGAGCGGAGAGACAAGTAGGCTTGGTTCGAGGGACCCGGTGGCCGGTGGATCAAGTGCGGTTCACATGCTGGCAAGAACGAGCAAGGGGACGTGGTTCCGGTGCGAGGTAGCGGCTCACAACCGAAGCTCGTACGCGGACGAGAAGCCGGCGCAAGGTGGCGGCTAACAACCGAAGTTTGCGCGCGGGGTTTGGTGATTTGGCCACAAAATCATCGGTGGACGGTTTCCCTTGGTTTGGGCCTCAAAACCAAGGACCGAGGACTCGACGAGGCGAACTTGGGCAGCTGGGCCGTGTGGGCTGACAGGGGCGGTTTAACCGCCCCCCAGGGCCGGTTTAACCGCCCCCCTGGGCTGGCCCAAGAACGGCGTCGAGGAGCTTCGATCCGGAGGACACGCGGCGTGACTGCAAGGCTTGCGTCGGAGGGAAGCTAGCTTGCAGTGGAAGGTGCCCGAGCCGGAAAATATCTGAGATCAAAATGTCAAATTTGCCCCTGAGGGGTATGTATCACTTAGGGGTAGTTTAGTCTTTAGGACACCACCACTTGGACTACTAATAGGCCCCTTCAGGGCTGGTGGCTATCATCTCTCCAGTTATCTCTTTAAGTTTTACTTTGAACTTGTTTTCCCCTTCATCCCCTCCACCTAGAACTACTTCGAATCATTCCTAGTTTGTATAGGTGAATTCATGGTTATGTGATTGAGTTTGTGCTGCTCATCTTTGTGCCATGATTTGATTTCCCGAGCTCCCTTTCCTTTTTCTATTTTCGTGGGTATTTTCGGAGCTATTTTTGGGGATTTTCGTTCTTCTTGTTCTAGGGCGTTTTCTCTTGGATTTCTTTGGGGGATTCACGTATGAGTGCCTTGTGCCTCTTTTGCTGGTGATCCTTTGCCCCCAAACGCCGAGAATCGCTCTGGATTTGAGATTTTCGGGATGAACTCGAGGTCATGGTGTTCTTCGCGAGATCTGCGATTCCAGGAGTTGTACTGAGTTAGAGGCCGAGATCTTTTGGGAAAACACTCCACTGGAGGTCTAGATCATCTGACCAAAATCTCGCCTCAAGAGCTCAAGCGGTTTGGGAGATCCACTTTTGTTTTGACTTTTCCCGAGCCACCCAGGCCCGGGCGGTTTAACCGCCCCCCCTGGCCGGTTTAACCGCCCCCCTCTGGGTGTGTTAGATCGAGCCGCGTTTCGGGTCGTTTTGTTGTTCGTTTCGATTGGTTTGAGTTCCGCTGCTCGTTTCTTGTTCCTAGGGTCAGTAGCTTGGCAGTGGCTACGTGATCTTGGCAAGATTGCTCTCGGAGGTTTCGGAGTTGTTTTGGGAGAATAGCCAGATCGGTTGGAAAGATTTTTTATCGGCTCCCATTCACTCCCCCCCTCTCTGGTCGCCTTTCGGTCCTTCAATTGGTATCAGAGCCGGTTACGGGTCTTTGCGACTCTAACCAGTCTAAGATCCAAAGATGGCGTACCAAGATCGGGGTTCCGGGCCTCCGCACTTCGATGGGAAGAACTACCCGAACTGGGTTGCGCGTATGGGCGCTTTCTTGCGAGGCAAAGGAAAGTTGCTGTGGGATGTGACGAAAGATGAAAACTATGTCAATCCCACCAACTTAGATGCCCAGGATGCAAAGGATAGATTTGAGGTGAATGCCCGAGCTGTTGACTACTTGTTCCGTGCTTTGTCTGCCGAGGAGTTTGAGCGTGTTTTGGGCGAGGACCTAGCTTGCCAGATCTGGCAGAAGCTCAAGGTAGCCCACGGTGGTGATAGCCATGTCAAGGCTAGGCTTTTCTCGATGTACAGGAGAGAATATGAGAATTTCGCTCATTTGCCTGGAGAGTCGGTTGATGCTTTGTTTCAGCGTTTCACTTCGATTGTCAACAACATGAAAGCCAACATTACCGTGCTCCCATACTCGGATCATGACCGAGCTATCAAGCTCCTGCAAGCACTTGATAGATCCGTGTGGGGTGCCAAGGTTGAGGCGATCATGGAGTCGGCAAACTATGAGACTCTTTCTGTTGATGAGCTTTTCTCGAAGTTGAAGTCTTCAGAGGTTGACAGACAGTTGCTTGCCAAGGCTAAGAGTCCGACTGATCCCCATAGTCTGGCTCTAGTCGGTGGCTCTGGATATGGACATGCTAACACTCCTAGACACTTTGCTTTGTCTTCTCTTGTGTCCCTTCCAGATGAAGAGTATGAGGTGCTGAGCGAGGAGGATCTCGCGTTGCTCACGAGGAGGTTCGAGCGGATGTACCAGAACCGCAAGGGTTCGAGGCGTGCCGGGAGTACGTGCTACAGATGCGGGAAGATGGGCCACTTCATCGCCGAGTGCCCCGAGGAGATCAAGAACGACTACAACCGCAAGCACCGCCCGCGAGACGACCACAAGCACCGTCCCAAGGACGAGTACCGCTCCAAGCAGAAGAACAAGGACGAGAGAAGATCCAAGAACAGGCACGGTGGACACAAGAAGCACAGATCTCGAGCGATGGTGGCTGATGCGAGCGACATCGACACAAGCTCCACCAACATGTCGGCAAGCTCAAGCAGTAAAGATGAGGACCGCGGCCACCGCAAGGAGAAGAAGAGCTTGAACCGCAACTTCAACGGCATCTCCTTCGCCGCCGTCGACTACTGCACCATGGCGCATGACTCCGTGAAGAGCAAGGACGACTCCGACTCCGACTCCGAGGATGAGGTATTGACAGATCCACCTCTTTGCGTCAGGAGATTGCTAGGCTAGAGCAGTTGGTCGATAACTGCGATGATGTGCTTAGAAAGACCAACAAGGAAAAGAGGGAGTTTAGGTCTTTGCTAGGAGAGTCCAAGGATAGAGTGGCTGAGCTTGAGACCTTGCTTTCTGAGACTGGAAAGAAGGCCATGGAGTTTGAGTCTTTGCTTTGCGAGTCTAGGGA